>NW_019167871.1:15411832-16011832 GCF_002303985.1 Durio zibethinus | reverse complement strand
TTTAGAGACTTCCTTTTCTCGCTGGTGCACTTTTGAGCCTCTGAAACCTTCACATTTCCTGCTGGTGTCGTAGCACTGATGTTGGTGCATGTCTGGGTTTTGGTGCATGCTTGGGTTCTGGTGCATGCCTAGGTTCTATTATTTTCTTCCTTGGTGCTTGGTTATCCTTTACTAAATATAAGCTTGATCTAAGTTAACTATGCAGCCAATCAAATCTCTCAAATGTTTCACATTAGCCTCTGTCATGTTTTTCAACTAGGGTAGCTTTGTAGTAGCTTGATCCCTATATACGTTCACCACCATGCATCCTACACCTTTCATTTTTTTTTGCAAAAAATTTTTAACACTCAATGAGTATTTTAATCACACATTTTACTAAAAAAAATATGAAAATAAAGCTAAAGATAATCAAGTAAGGAAACTTAAAAAACTTCCTAAGTGTTAATGTGACCAACTGACACTAATGAAGGCCATTAGCACCAAAATCCTCTACATTACGTTCAAAATTCTTCATCTTCTTCAATTGCACCTACACATAAGATAATTGTGATTTTAGGAGTATTTTTGCTAAGAAATGCTAAAAAACAAGCTAAAATAATAGTTAAATTGCACTAAAATTAAGCATTAAAAAGCTAAAATTTTAAGTGTAATCAAATCCCCAAACTTAAACTTTTGCTTGTCCTCAAGCAAAATAAGATTGAGCAAGAATCATATTATACTCTCAATGCTTGATTCAACATAATTGCCTTATGGTTTGATCAATGAATATAACTAAAGCAAAATCATGAATAAATATTAATATATAAGAATAAACCTAAGCGAAGATTATTCCTAACTATGATTCAACAAGTAAGCAACACCTATCACATATCCTTGCATGAAATCTAGTAATGTTATGCAAAAAATGAAACATTAATAACAATGATCAATAAAACGTGCTCATGTTTTATAAGTTAGTTTATCACATATCTTTCCACTAATATAGATAAACACATAACCAAAGATCATTTAAGACTTCATTAAGCTATAATGTAAGGCTAACGTCAAGGTATGATAAAAGTTATTTAGGTTCAAGTACACTAACAATGCATCACATGTTTAGTATCCTTCATTTCTAAGCTCTCAAGGCAAGAAAGGTAAGCTTAAATAAGTAATCTTTCGCTAAATGTTTAGGATCATTCATCATTGAGCTTTCAAGCCAAGAAAGGTAAGCTTGAATAAGGAATTTCCCCCAAAACTTTGATTGTACTAATTTTTTTTTCTTCTTTTCTTTTCTTTGCTTTTTCTTTTTCTTTTTTATATTTTCCTTATGGTTTTTTTTTTTCAATTTCCCTTTTTCTTTCCCAAGTTTCACCCTTTCTCCCTAATAATGCATAGCTTACAAATGGTGCATGTATATCTTAATGCATATAAGGTAAAGGACCAAAAAGATAAGAAATATCAAAATATGGTTATGGCTTGTAATGTGGTTTCAAAACAAAGAAAATGATATCATAAGGCTCAAATAAAGTGACTATGAAAATATTATATCAAGGATTGCTCAAAAGGTTTAATCGATAAAAAGATGACCTATATCATTTTTCTAATCATGTGTCCTTTAGGATTTCACCTCGAGAGATGAACAAAACAAATTATAGAATCATGAAACATAACTCTAAACACCAATACAAAAACAATCTTATGCTCACATAATCAACACTAAATAAAAAATGCAATTCAATGTTTAAAGCATCATTCACAAATGGATATCATATTCAAGAATTCACTAAACCTAAATATCATCTCATATTTCACACACATTCAATCTTTTCCTAAAGTTATATTCATTATCAATCACTACTTGCCATTAGCTTCATGAAGAATTAATTAAAGAAAGTATAATAATGATTCAAGCTACTACATGTTAAGCCTAATTTCAAGGCAAAAATCAAGAAAAGTAAAAAATTTTGCAAATTTTTTTTAAAATTCCCCTAATACCCCTAAACTTAGATAACACATTGTCCTCAATGTGTAGGCATCAAGCAATAAAGCACAAAAGAGAAAGGAAGAAGTAAACTCCCCTATCTTTATGGAGGAAGATGACCGAATCTCCCATTAAAGCTTTGGCCAAAACTAGTGTATCATTTTGAAGCTCTTATTCTTCTTATAAAACAAGAAAACAACCACAGAAAGAACAACATCAATGTGTACAAAAACTAAAGGAACACAAAAAATAGCTATGTATAAACCATGAACCCAATTATGTATAATAAAACAAACATGCAAACATATATGTACACAAACATGTATAAAATAAATAACATGAAAAATAAAACTTGGGTTGCCTCCCAAGAAACACTTTCTTTGAAGCCAAAATCTTAGACTATGAGCCCAAAAGAATCAATCTAAAAAATGAAACACATCTATCACTTTTCCAATCTTTCTTCTATAATAGTGCCTTAATCTATGTCCATTCACTTTAAAAGGAACCTTTTTCATTTCATCCATAATCTCAATAGTGCCATAGGGAAAAACTCGTGTCACTATAAATGGGCCTGTCCATCTCGACTTAAGCTTCCTTGGAAATAACTTTAAGTGGGAATTAAATACCAACACATGCTGATTGGGCTCAAATGTTTTATCCAATATTCGCTTGTCATGTCACTCTTTCATCTTTTCCTTAAACAACTGAGCACTATCATAAGCACGCAAGCAAAACTAATCAAGCTTGTGGAACTGTAAAAGTCATTTCTCACCTGTAACATTTAAATCAAAGTTTAAATTCTTAATAGCCTAATATGCCTTGTGCTGTAACTTTACTAGCAAATGATAAGCTTTCCCATATACTAATTGATAGGGTGACATCCCAATCGAAGTCTTAAAGGTGACTCTATATGCCTACCATGCATCATGTCATCTCTTAGTCCAATCTTTACAACTTGAATTCGTAGTTTTCTCAAGTATAGACTTGATTTCCCTATTTGATAAATCTATTTGACCCATTATGGATGATAAGCCATGGCAATCTTATGAATGGCCTCATATTTTGCTACTAATGTATCAAACACCTTATTATAGAAATGGGATCTCTCATCAATAATGATGACTTTAGGAGTTTTAAATCTAAAAAAATATATTTTTTCTCAAAAAGTTAAGTACTACCCTAGCATCACTAGTAGGCAAAGCTACTGCCTTTACCTATTTTCAAGCATAATCCACAGCCATCAATATATAATAGTTCCCACAAAAAGAAATAAAAGGTCCCATAAAGTCTATACCCTACATATTAAATATCTTAACCTCTAAAATCAAGTTTAAGGGCATCTCATGTCTTGTAGATATGCTCCAAACACTTTGACATCGATCGCACTTTTGAACAAACAAATATGTGTCTTGAAACAAAGTAGGCCAATAAAATCCTAATTGAAGCACTTTAACTACAGTTCTCTGTCCTTCAAAATGTTCATCATAATTAAAAGCATGACAATGTCTCATTGTATCATCAAGCTTTCTATCGGGACACATCGCTTTAAAATATGATCCTTACACTACCTAAACAAATAGGGCTCGTCAATTACATAATACCAAACATTATGCAAAAAACTTCTTCTTTTTGTGGAATGATAGATCTTGGGGTAAAACTCCACTAACAATGAAATTAACATAATCAGCATACCTAGGCAAGGTATCATGCTGACATGTCATTAACTACTAATCAGGAAAAGTCTCACCAATTCTTAAATCACTATCAATGTTGCCATTGTCTAACCTAGAGAAATAGTTAACCACATGATTCTTTTGCCCTTTTTTATCTCTAATCTCTAAATCAAATTCTTCTAAAAGGAGAATCCACCTAATCCTAGCATCTTTCTTAGAGATGATATATCTAATTGTAGCGTGATCAATGTAAACTATAACTTTGGAGCCTATAAGATAAGAGCAAAACTTATCAAAAGCAAATCTAATTGCTAATAGTTCTTTCTCAATAGTAGCATAGTTTAACTGAGCACTATTTAAAGTCTTAAACAGCACCTACTGCATAGTCACTAGCGTCGCACATAAGCTCAAATGGTAGAGACCAATTGGGTGCTATAATGACTGAAGTAGAAACTAATTTATTTTTAAGCGCTTGGAAAGCATGCAAGCAATCATTATCAAATTTAAACTTTACCTTCTTTTCTAACAAATCGCACATGGGTTTAGAAATCTTGAAAAAGTCTTTAATGAATCTCCTATAACATCTTACATGTCCAAAAAAACTTCTAATACCCTTAACTGTAGCTGAAGGTGGCAATCATTCTATCACCTCAATCTTAGCTCTATCAACCTCAATACTTACGACAGAAACCTTATGACCTAGCACTATTCCCTCTCTAACCATAAAATCACATTTCTCTTAATTCATCATCAGGTTGGTTTCCTCACATCTAGTCAAAACTCAAGTTAAATGATTAAGACAATCATTAAAACTATCATCTAAGACCAAAAAATCATCCATAAACACCTCAAGGAAATCTTTTACCATATAAAAAAAAATCACCATCTTGCACTTTTGAAAGGTAGTTAGTGCATTACAAAGTCTAAAAGGCATTCTCGTAAAGGTAAAGGTACAAAAATTGAGTCTTTTCTTGGTGTTTAGATGCTATAGCTATTTGATTGTATTTGGAATATTCATCCAAAAAATAATAATACTCATGTTTGGATACTCAGTCAACATCTAATCAACAAAAGGCAAAAAAAAAAAAATGATCCTTCATCGTAGCCTTATTTAGCTTTTGGCAATTAATGAAAACCCGTCATCCGATAATAGTCCTTATAGGAATGGTCTCATTATTCTCATTCTGTACCACAGTCATCCCACCCTTTTTAGGCACATATTGAATTGGGCTAACCCATGCACTATTTAAAATCAAATATATGATCCCAGCATCCAACCATTTAATAATCTCTTTTTTCACTTGTTTCATGGTTGGATTCAACATCTATTGCATCTCTATGGTCGACTTGAATTCATCCTCCATTAAAATCTTGCGTGTGCAAAAAGATGAACTAATACCTCGAATGTCGATAATGCACCAATCTATAGCTAACTTATGATCACGCAAGAGCGAAAGAAGTCATGTTTTTTGATCATTAGTCAAGGATGCTAATATGATCATAGGCAAAGTGTCATCCTCACCTCAGTAAGCATACCTAAGGTATGGGGGCAATGGCTTAAGCTTCAAAACTAGTGGGTCCACCACAGATGGTTTAATTACTCTGAGAAGAGTATTTGTGTCTACTAAAGGCTCAGCACTAAGAGGTGGTGTATATCGACTGGTAGAGATCATAAACCAAGCTATTGACTACCACCACCCTCGAACACTCATCAAAATCATCCGAATACTTCAAAGCCATAAAAACATTAAATTAGACTTCATGATCTTGTACTCGTATGGTCAATTCACCCATTTGCACATCTATCAAAACCCTTTTGGTGGCTAAAAATGGTTTTTGTAAAATAATTGAGATCTTTTGATCCACCTCTATATCTAACATAACAAAATCAGTAGGAAAAATAAATTTCTTTACTTTGACTAAGAATCCCCTACTACCCTTCTAAGGCATTTTAATGACCTATCGACCAACTATAGATTAACTGATGTGGGTTTAGGTTTTTTTATACCTAATATTTGGAAAATAGACCAAGGCATCAAGCTAATGCTATCACCTAAGTCACACAAAGCTCTGTTAAAAGACATACTACCTATGGTACAAGAAATGATAAAGCTACAAGGATCTTTGATCTTAGTAGGTAGTTTTCTTTGAATCACTAATGTACACTCACTAGTGAGTGTAACTGTCTTATAGTCTTTAAGTCTCCTTTTATGAGAGATAATGTTCTTTATAAATTTTACGTAGGTAAGCATTTGTTCAAGTGCATCGGTAAATGAAATATTAATATGCAGCTTCTTAAATATGTTAAAAAATTTAAAAAATTACTTCTTTTTTTTACTCTTAAAACTACTAAGGGAAAAGAATATAAGGTCTAGATGGCTCAACTTTAAGAAGAGCATGCCTAGATGAACTTGGTATAGCACTAGAGAATAAGATATGTAATAATTGACAGTGAACAGGGACTACACCCCCATCATTCTTTTTACCTTTATCACCATTATGAATTAGGTTCCTATCAGGTTCATCATTATTAGACCCCTTTATCACCATTATGAATTAGACCTATTGGACCCATTCATTAGCTATTTACTTTCCACTCCTAAGGGTTATTGCTTTGTAATGCTCATTCCCCTTCTTCCTAAGGTTAACCTCTGTGTTATTGGGTAATATGCCTTGGGGTTGGGTACTTAAAAGGATTGGGTACTTAAAAGGATAGCTAGTGGACCAATTTGGGTATCTAAGTTCTTTATAGATGTAGATTAGTTATGAAACATAGTATTCTGGGTTTGTATAAATGAAGTCTGAGCTCTAATAAAAGAACCTAAAAGATCCTCGATTGAGGTCTTTTTATCTGAGAGTAGCATAAATGGATATGCAGATGTGTAGTGCTATTGTGAAAACTATTACTGATAAGGGCATTAGTGTCTTGCTTAGCCATTGTGATAGTAGGATCGGTTTGTCTTTCCCTTCTAATCCTCCTATGAGTAGCCTCAAGCTCAAGATCTAAAAAGATTAACTCACAATTCCTAATAGAGTGCATACATTGGCCCTAAGAACACTAAACCTAGTAAACTACTTTAAAAAAAAATAAAACTATAAGTATGTACTCCTAAAACTGAAGAAAATCAAATTTTTAAGCACCAAAACTTGATTGGAAAATCCTGCAAGTGCATAGGCCATCAAGTAATAATAGAGACTATAAAGTCTAGATGTCGATCCTTTAAGGATTAGTTAAAGAGTTTCCTCAACTAAGTACCTTTTATCCTTATGCACTATCTAAAATTGGTTTAGTCAATCATATATATGAAAAATACTTCTACAAAATTAACGATGAAAAATCAAATAAAGAAACAAATCGTAAAAGAAAAATTATGAATTAAAACTAGGAAATAAAATGCAATTGAGAAAATTAACAAAGAAAATTTCCAATTAAAATTTTACCATAACTAACCTAATTGACAACTATATTTTGTACCACTAACTATAAAATTTCAAAAATATGTAATAGAAATTCACATGAAAATAGTACTTAAAATTCTAGAAACAAAATCCTGGAAATGAAATCTAATGTAAACTATAAAATAACAATTATAACAAACTTCCTAAACTAACTTTGCAACTAAAACTAAACTAAAGTGACTTTGAATTTTCTAGTACACAATACAAATGA
Source organism: Durio zibethinus (assembly GCF_002303985.1). The sequence goes on along the minus strand of NW_019167871.1, from coordinate 16,004,526 downwards.
ACCACTGAATATCAAGAACCCTAACCAAAATCTTAAAGAGAGCAAAATGTATACTTGCAATCAACACTGAAAAGGAACTCTACAAAAAAAAAAAAAAACAAATGCATGCTAAGACTAGTTTCCTATTAATGTGTTAGCCTTGAATTGATCCTTATTTTAAAATAACAAAACATTACGCTAAATAAGATTGAACGAGATTTTGAAAAAAATTTATTTACTACATGTTTTTAAGTTTTATATTTTGGTACTAAATAAATAATATGTTTTTCATAGTGTAAACAAACCTTTCTTTGTTTTCATATTTTTCAAACCAAATCTATCTTTAAAGATTGTTTACTTGAGCTTAAATGAAAGTGCAATTGTTGTTTTTAAAGTGAACTTATTCATTTTGGACTTAATACAATTTTAATAATATTGTTTTGAGAAATAGATTAACTTAAGAAAGTTGTTTTACAAGAACAAAGTTTTCCAATATCGAAATTGTTTTATTTGTTTGTATTAATTCACAAAGCTTTAATATTTAAATTTTATATGGTTGGAAAGCTCTTTGAGTCTACTTTCTAATGGATTAAACAAAATCAAAATCCAAATTTTTTAAGAAAAGATTTTGAATTTTTACTAGACACTTTGCAGTTGTCTAAAAACTGCACAAGAGGTAGATTTGAAAATTCACTATAATTCGTATACAATGAATTAGTTGATGGATTTTAATGGATAGAAAGGCCTTTAAGTCTAGTTTCTATGTGTTCAAATGGTTTGTGATTTGGATTCGTATAACTCAAAATATGATTAAATTAGTGAGTTGAGTGTAAAATAAAAGACATTCACCTAGATGGATAGGATTGATCCCCTCAGGGAATGGATCAATTGATTTTTCTTACAGAATAAATTTTTATATTAAATAGGCAAGAAGGGATCGATCACCTTATGTAAGGGAATAATCACCCTCTTGAACCAATCGATCCCCTACATAAGGGGATCAATCGGGTCTTGTTTTCTAAACATGAAATGGGTAGCAAAACATGAACCAATTGATCCTCTGGATCGGGTATGCCCTGGAACACCTCCAACAGTAAGTTTCTTAAGCTTTCACTGGCTATTTTCTTCTCCCAAGCATTCTCAATGGCTAGCTCTTTAATTTCTCTATATATTGGCCATTCCAACACACCAAGAAGGTTAATGAAACAAGAGAGCAAGAACCGACAAGCTATATTTTCATTCTCTTAAAGAATCAAGAGTTGTTAGAGCCTAAAATCCTTATCTTTTGTATTTCTTATATCCAAGCAATATTGTGTTCTTCATTCATCATATTTTTTTGTACTTTATTAAGCAAAAGCTTAGTTTTGGAAAGGTGTTTTAAGTTTACTTTTTTGTTAAGTGATTTTGTAATCAAGAGGTGAGGCATCCTCTTAAATTTGTAAGATTGAGAGGTTGCTACTTGGCCTAGAAAGTAGAGAGTGCAAGGTTTCTATCTTAAGCTTCAAAGAGAAAAAGATAAAGTTGTAATTTCAATTCAAGATTAATGGATTAAAGCCTTGGTATGGACAACCAAGAGGAAGGACATATGTGCCTTGTGGAAAAGGACCAAACCTCTATAAATCCTGATATTTGATTTCTCTATCCCTATCTCTTTATTTTGATTATAGTTCATATTTGCTTATAGTTCATCAATTTATTGTTATTTGCATCATATTTTGATATTGGTTTTAATGTCTATTCAATTATATTTAAATCATTTTTTGGGAAAAAATTTGGAGAAATCTAATTCACCCCCTCTTAGCTCACAATCTCACCTAAAAAGCTAACAATTGGTATCAAAGCTTTGGTCTTTTTTTGTAGGTTTAACCACCTTGAGTAAAGATCCTATCTCTCAATTTAGGTTGCAAGATGGTGAGGAAGTCCTCAAAGCTCCTATGTTTGATAAATATGAATTTTGTGAATAAAAAATAAGGATGAAGGTGTTCATAATGGCTCATGATTTTAAAGCTTGGAATATGGTAGAGAAAGAGCTTGGAATTCCTTCAAATGATGCAAATTATATGAGGCAAATGATGGATGATACCAAGGCTAAATGCATTCTCTATGGAGCTCTTGACTTTCATAACTTCAACTTGGTCTCAAATTGCTCTACTTCAAATGAAATATGGAGGAAGTTGGATGAGTTACATGAAAGAAAAATTTCCAACCAAAATGCATCATGTCTCATGGCTCTTGAAGAGCCTAAGGTAACCTCTAACTTAATTAATTCAAATTCATATACTTTTGATGAAGTACAGGATGCCTTTGATGAGTTAGTTATGGAATTTGAGTCAATGAGAATGAAATACAACAAGATGATTTCAAAGTTTATTATAGAGAATAAGTTTTTGATGAATGCAAAAAATGCTTTAGAAAAAGAAAAAGAAAATGTAAAAATAGATTTAAAAACCTCTTAAATTAGGTATGAAATTTTAGAAAAAGAAAATTTTGATTTGGAAAAGAAATTTGATGTTTTGATGAATGAAAAACAAAAGTTTTTAGATAAGAGTTTAAGTGCTAAAATGATTAAATGCAAATGTTGTAATTTTCATGGTCATACTATATATACTTGTCCTATAAAGGGAAAAGTTCTATTTAGAATTAAAGAAGTGTGGGTTCCAAAAGGAACTAGAGACTTGGTTACTAACTCTCAAGGATCCAAAGCAATTTGGGTACCAAAAATCAAATGAGATTGTCTTTTATAGGTGTGCTAAAGTAAGGAGTTACAATGTGAGATTGAAAATTGAATACTCTGACATACAATGGAGATGGATAACCTCTAAACTTTTATTTTAAGTGAATATAAAATTGGTTGCCTATTCTTGTTGGACATAGAATGCTTAATGGATATTGGTATATGCTTTTATTGATATATCTTGAATATAACAATTTTATTTAATAAATGTGAGCTTGAATTGAATATGCATTTATTTTGCTCTTAAATATGTTTGTGATGTTTGTTGAAAATGTTTATGGTGTTAAATTGATTGAGCATAATTTTGTTGATGAAATTTTTATTGATGCTCAGTGTGATTATTTTTATGCTAAATTGCTTTAATATTTATGCACAAATTTAGGAGGAGCACTCAAAGCTTAATGATTTTGAGACTTTATGTTGTGCTTTGAAAATAATTTTTGCTAGAGTCAAGGTTTAAAATATGAAATTTTGTTTTATAAAGCTTTTAATTGTAAAATGAATTTGAATATCTTGAATTCAATGATTTAAACTTGTCCAAACAAAAATAACTTGTTAACTTGCAATGGTTTAAAATTTTCATAAGTGCTACATGCAAGTTTTAAAAGATTGTGGAGCTTAAAATATCAAATCTTGTTTTTGAACATTTATGGGTATAAAAACCATTTGGCCTTTTTCAATGTGTAATATAAAACTTTTCTAAATAGTTTGAAAAGTCTAAATGTGTGTTTAAACATATTTACCCATCTTAATAGCCTTTTTCAAGTAAATATGTGATTAAGAGTTGACGTTTTGATTTCCTTGTTTCTAATGCCAAACAACCACTTGAACAATTTTGTTTGTCATTTGAAACTTGTTGGAATGATTCAAGATGATTAAATGAGCCTGACTAGTTATGAGATTTATTAGGGTCTTTTTGAAGCAAAAATGAGCTTCAAAATATCAAAAATAAAAATCTTGAAAATATTAAGTTTTGAATGATTTATCCTATTATTTTTTTTTGCATAAATATATTTGTTTGAAAGATTTTGGCATGATGGAAATGATTTTGTGATTTTTATACATATTGATTTTTGATTGTTAAACATGCCTATATGACCATGATGTTTAAAATTGCTCAATTTGTTTGTATTGCTTGGATTATGTGAACTATTATTTAAACTTTATTATTTTATTCTCAATTGTTTTAACTCTTGATTTTTAATTTTAGAAGTTGATGATCATCTTGTGCCTGAATCATATATATTGATGTTTGATTGTTCATTTTATGATTTCTTATAAAATAGTCTTGAAATATGCTTTAACTATTTATCCTTATTAATTCAAGATTTATTTCTTCTTTTGCATTGACGAATTGATGAACTCTATGTGCTTAAAAGATATATATTGATTCTTTGTTTATCTATATTTTTGGTCAAGATATATGCTCATATGATGATCGGTTCAACTTGACCTTATACTTGTGATTTGAAAGTACTTAAATTGTTTACTTCTTAAATTGTGAAATACCTTTGTGATATACTTGCTCTTGTGCTTAAATGTTTTATCTCTTGATTTGTGTTTTTAAATTGATGAACTATTTTTTTTTTAAATGATATGTGTTGTTGGTTCATCTATTAGTCTTGTCGATAAATGTGATTTTTCTTGACTTGGCATGGGTGCAACATGACTTAAGTAAATGAATTTCTTATGATGCTTATTTTTAGCTTAAGTCATTGTTGATTATGTCCTAAAATTTATTTTGACATATTTTTTGGTGATTTTTTGAATATACATGAATATTGAATTTGTCTATTTTGTGTATGAATGATCTAAAAGTTTTGATTTTAGCACATTACATGAGAACTTTTGCTTTAGTGCTATTCTTGTGCTATTTGATGTTTAAATTGATATATGGCCTCTAGCTTAAGTATATATCTCCTTTGCAATTGGCAACTTATGCTTAGTGAATATTTTCTGTTGCTTATAATGACGTAGAATATGGAATTGTTTTCTAACAATTGGCATAATTTTTATCAATTGATTTTTTTGATGCTTTTAATGAAAATCCTTTGTCAAGAATATTTTCTAAGTCTATGCTAGGAGAACTTGAAATGAGCATGAATGAGCCTACATTTTTGAAATTTCAAGTAGAACAAGCAAAGCAAGTCATCTTCATCAATCAAGCCCAAGTACATCAAAGAATAGCTCAGATGATGTGGAATGGAGGATTCAAAGTCTCACTAAACTACAATGAGTACAACAACATAGCTTGATAAGGATGGAGGTAATTGTATTGAATCTATGCTACATGCCTATGATTTATAATGTTTAATGCATGATTTGATAAATGCTTGCTTTGATATGTGTAAAAATGAGATATTATGTTTGAATTTGTGAACACTTTGCACAAATTAATCACCAAGCTACTTGATAGAATTTGTTTAACTTTGTTAAATGCTTGGATTGATTAATATTCAAGCCTAGTCCTTGATTGCTTTGATTATTAGTTTTTATGGCATGAATATTTGTTTGAATCTTTGAACATGGATATGAGTTGAATATATTGATTTGTTGATCTTTCAATTGCCTTGACTCATGGACTATGAATTTACAATTTTGAAATTTTATATACATGTTCATTGATTGAGTCCATTGACATAGCATGTACCATATTGTGTCTAAAGATTTTCATTTTTTTTGGTATATTAGTATATGTGATTTGAAATGTTTTTGCATATGCTTGTATGATTTTGATTGAAATATATATTTAGATACTTGCATATGTTTGGATTAAGTTCATTGCTATGCATTGAAATAAATAGGAATATATTTGAATAATTATGCTTTCATTATTTTTTTACTATAGCTTATGTATTCATCATGTTTGGAAAATGCTTGAATAATCTTTATTATGACATGATGATAATTGAATCTTATTGCTCATTAGTATTCATGCTTTATTAAATACATATAAGCTTCTGGTGCTTGTTTGGATATGATAGCTTACGAAAGATTACTATTATCATTTATGCATGTATTGAATGAATCTTTCATATGCTTGAAGTATGTGTGCTCTATGAAAGTTGTTAAATAAAACTGCTAACAATTGGTATCAAAATTGCTAAAGAATTTTTAACTTTCATGGACACTTGTTTATGTGCCTATATTTGTTGCTTATACCTTCATACAAAATTATGTGTGCTTTAAATTGATTAATCCTTATTTTGAAAAAGAGGAGAAATCTTAGAATACAATTCTGCTTGATTTGTTTTGTGATAATAATTGGTATGCTTTGTGATAACATATCTTTAACAATTAGTATCCTTAACAATTAGTATGAGCTTGTATGCATGTGCTTGAATTTATGTTTAATTGCTATTGATGTTTTAGGTTCTAAGCACATCTTATCCTAACATGATTTATGAGTAGTAAATTTCATGCAGTAAATTTGATAACTTATGCCAAAATGTTAAAATTGGATTCACTTATGCTTTTATGCTTGAATACATGTATATGAATTTCATTGTGCATATTATACTTGATTACATGCAATTCAAAATACTCTTGATATTATTGGTATCAAGCATTTTGTCCCATGCCTTGAATTGATCTCTCTGTCTTTTAAAATGACAAAAAGGAGGAAAGTTTAGAGATATTTCTTTTTGTATGCTTATAGCAATTGAAATAGGAGCTTAAACATTGGGTATAAAGAGCATAAACAAAAAGGAGAAGAAATGTTTTATGAATATATTTATTAATGATGCGTCTTTGTATTTATTTGCTCATTAATATGCTCATTCCTTTTTGCTATGACAAAAGGCAAAAAATGGGAGAAATATCATAGGACAAGTTTGCTTGTGCTTGACATGCATATGTTTGATTGTGCTTATTTCATATATTTGACTAACATATGTTTGTTGAGTTGTGTTGGATTAGGATGTATAAAATGAGGGGGAGTTTTGCCATGCATTGTTTAAGGGAGAGTTTTTCAAAATGTTTTTCAAAATCTTAAATGTCTTAAAGAAAGTTTTTTTTTTTTATCAAGCAAATTTCTCTTTAAATTTTGTCATATCAAAAAAGGAGAGATTGTTAGCCTTGAATTGATCTTTATTTTGAAATGACAAAACATTAAGCTAAATAAGCTTGATCTAGATTTTGAATAAGATTTATTTAATACATGTTCTTAAGTTTTATATTTTGGTACTAAATAATATGTTTTTCATAGTGTAAACAAATCTTTCTTTGTTTTCATATTTCTTAAACTAAATCTCTCTTTAAAGATTATTTATTTAAGCTTAATTGAAAGTCTAATTATTGGTTTTAAAGTGAACTTATTGCTTTTAGACTTAATACAATTTTAATAACATTGGTTTTGAGAAATAGATTAACTTAAAAAAGTTATTTTACAAGAACAAAGTTTTCCAAAAATGAACTTGTTTTATTTTTTTTTTGTATTAATTCACAAAGCTTTAATATTTGAATTTTATATGGTTGGAAAAATTTTTGAGTCTACTTTCTAATGGATTAAACAAAATCAAAATTCAAATTTTTTAAGAAATGTTTTTGAATTTTTACTAGACACTTTGCAGTTGTCTAAAAACTGCACAATGGGTAAGTTTGAAAATTCATTATAATTTGTACACAATGAATTACTTATAAAATTTATATAGATAGAAAGCCCTTTAAGTCTAGTTTCTAAATCTTAAAACTGTTTGTGATTTGGATTTGTATAACTCAAGATATGATCAAATTAGTGAGTATAGTGCAAAATAGGAGACATTCACCTAGATGGACAAGATCGATCCCCTCAAGGAAAAGGATCAATTGATTTTTCTTATAGAAGCACTTTTTGTGTTAAATAGGCAAGAAGGGATTGATCACCCTATGTAGGGGATCAATCACCCCCTTGAACCAATCGATCCTTTACATAAAGGGATTAATCAGATATTGTTTTCCAAGCATGAAATAGGCAACAAAATGTGAACCAATCGATCCCTTCATCGAAGGAATCGATCAGGTATGCCCTAAAACAACTCCAATAGCTAGTTTCTCAAATTTTCAAAGGCTATTTTCTTCTCCCAAGCATCCCCAGTGGCTAGCTTTTCAATTTCTCTATATATTGGCCATTCTAACACACCAAGAAGGTTGATGAAGCAAGAGAGCAAGAACCAACAAGCTATATTTTTATTCTCTCAAAGAATTAAGAGTTGTTAGAGTTTAAAATCTATATCTTTTGTATTTGTTGTATCCAAGCAATATTGTGTTCTTCATTCATCATATTTCTTTATACTTCATTAGGCAAACACTTAGCCTTTGAGAGGTGTTTTAAGTTTGCATTTTTTTTAAATGATTTTGTAATCAAGAGGTGAGATATCCTCTTGAATTTGTGGGATTGAAAGGTTGCTGCTTAGCCTAGAAGGTAGAGAGTGTAAGATTTCTATCTTAAGCCTTGGAGAGAAAAAGATAGGGTTGTAATTTCAATTCAAGATTAATGGATTGAAGCCTTAATGTGGACAACCAAGAGAGAGGACGTAGGGGTCTTATGGAGAAAGACCAAACCTCTATAAATCCTTGTGTTTGATTTCTCTATTTCTATCTCTTTCTTTTGATTATAGTTTATATTTACTTATAGTTCATCAATTTATTGTTATTTACATCATATTTTGATATTGGTTTTAATTTCCATTCAAATATATTGAAATCATTTTTTGGGAAAGAATTTGGATAAATCCAATTCATCCCCCTCTTGGATCACAATCTCACCTAAAAAGCTAACATGATGAAACATTAAAACTATGCAAATCCTATATGAAAAACTAAATGCAGATTTATATGAAGAGTTGCAATGCAAGAAATAAAAAATATACAAAAAAAAAAATGCAAGTAATAGTGATTGAATCTGTACTTGCATGAATTGCACCAGCATAAACATCATGGTTTAATTTTCTAAAGTGTGTATATAAGCCTAAATCTAAATGAACTTTGTATGGATAAGAAAAGATCTAACTAAAAAGGTAAAATGTATTAATAAACTTGAACAAGCAGTTGAATAAAGATAAAATTGAAAAGAAAAGTTTTACGCATGCAGTGAGTATATGTAAACAGTAAATGGAAATGAAACATGCAACCTCAATGAATGAAACTTCAATGCTAACAAAGATATGAGTAAAACTTATCAAAAGCAAATACAACTGTTAATAGTTCTTTCTCAATAGTAGCATAGTTTAATTAAGCACTATTCAAAGTCTTATTGCATAGTATATAGCATGAAATTGCTTTCCTATCCTCTGGCCTATAATAGCACCTACTGCATAGTCACTAGCCTTGCACATAAGCTCAAATGGTAGAGACCAATTGGGTGCTATAATAGTTGGAGTAGAAACTATTTTTTTTAAACGCTTAGAAAGTATGCAAGCAATCATCATCAAATTTAAACTTTACATCCTTTTCTAACAACCTGTATATGGGTTTAGAAATCTTGAAAAAGTTTTTAATGTATCTCTTATAAAATCTTGCATGTGCAAGAAAACTTCTAATACCCTTAACTATAGTTAAAGGTGGCAATCATTCTATCACCTCAATTTTAGCTCTATCAACCTCAATACTTGTGGTAGAAACCTTATGACCTAGCATTATTCCTTCTTTAACCATAAAAACACATTTCTCCTAATTCATCACTAGGTTGGTTTCCTCGCATCTAGTCAAAACTCAAGCTAAATGATTGAGACAATTGTTAAAGCTATTACCTAAGGCAAAAAAATCATCCATAAACACCTTAAGGAAATGCTTTACCATATAAAAAAAAATTGCCATCTTGCACCTTTAAAAGGTTGTTAGTGTATTACAAAGTCCAAAAAGCATTCTCATAAAGGCAAAGGTACCAAAAGGGTAGGTAAAGGTAGTCTTCTCTTGGTGTTTGGATGCAATAGCTATTTGATTGTATCTAAAATATTCATTCAAGAAACAATAATACTCATGTCTGGATACTTAGTCTAACATTTGATCAACAAAAAGCAAAGAAAAATGATCATTCCTCATAACCTTATTTAGCTTTTGGTAATTGATACAAACCCGCCATCCAATAACAATCATCATGGGAATAATCTTATTATTCTCATTTTGTACCACAGTCATCCCACCCTTTTTAGGCATACACTGAATCGGGATAACCCATGCATTATTTGAAATCGAATATATGATCCTAGCATCCAACCATTTAATAATCTCCTTTTCACCACTTTTTTCATGATGGATTCAACATCCATTGCACTATATGGTTGACTTGAATCCATTTTCTATTAAAATCTTGTATGTGCAAAAAGATGAACTAATACCTCGAATGTCAGTAATGGACCAACCTATAACTAACTTATGATCATTCAAGATTGAAAGAAATCGTGCCTCTTGATCATCAGTTAAAGATGTTGATATGATCACAGGCAAAGTGTCGTCACCACCTAAGTAAGCATACCTAAGGTACAAGGGCAATGGTTTAAGCTTTAGAACTAGTGGGTCCGCCACAAAAGGTTTAATTACTCCAGGGAGAGTATTTGTGTTTACTAAAGGCTCAACACTAGGAGGTGGTGTATATCGACTAGTAGAGATTATTAAAATTGCATCATTGTCATCATCCTCGCTTAAATCCATATCTTTTACCTCATCGATAAAAGGGAAATCCTTAAATTGCATTATTGGATGTTCTAGGTAAAAAACATCATGAACTAAGCTATTGACTATCACCACCCTTAAACACTCATCAGAATCATCTGGATACTTCAAAGTCTTAAAAACATTAAACTAGACTTCTTATCTTGTACCCGTACGGTCAATTCAGCCATCTGCATATCTATTAATGCCTTTTTGGTGGTTAAAAATGGTTTCTGTAAAATAATTAGGATTTCTTAATCCACCTCCATATCTAACATAATAAAATCAACAGGAAAAATAAATTTCTCTACCCTGACCAAGACATCCTCTACTACCCTCTCTAGGGCATTTCAGTGACCTATCGGCCAACTGTAGAGTAACTAAGGCAGGTTTGGCTTTTTTTATACCTAATTTTTGGAAAATAGACCAAGGCATCAAGTTAATGCTAGCACCTAGGTCACATAAAGCTCTGTCAAAGGACATACTACCTATGGTACAAGGAATGGTAAAGCTACCAAGATTTTTAAGCTTAATAGGTAGTTCTCGTTGAATCACTGATATACACTCACTGGTGAGTGCAATTGTTTTATAGTCCTCAAGCCTCATCTTATGAGAGATAATGTCCTTTATAAATTTTGCATAGGTAGGCATTTGTTCAATTACATCTGCAAATGAAATATTAATGTGCAGCTTCTTAAATACGTTAAAAATTTAGAGAATTATTTCTTTTTTTTTTTTTACTTCTAAAATCGTTGAGGGAAAGGAATATAAGGTCTAGATGGCTTAACTTTAAGACGAGCATGCTTAAATGAACTCTATATAGCATTAGAGGATAGTGTATGTAGTAATTGAGTGTGAATAAGGACTACACCCCCATCTTTTTTCTTACCCTCATCACCGTCATGAATTAGGTTCCTATCAGGTTCATCATCATCAGACCCCTTATCATCCTTATCTTTAGAAACTATCTGGACCTAGTCATTAGCTATTTGCTTTCCACTCCTAAAGGTGATTGCTTTGTAATGCCCCTTCCTCTCCTTCCTAGGGTTAACCTCTGTGTTATTGGGTAAGATGCCTTGGGGTCGGGTACTTAAAAGGGTAGCTAGTTGACCAATATGGGTATCTAAGTTCTTTATGGATGTAGATTGGTTATGAAACATAGTATTATGAGTCTGCATAAATGAAGTCTGAACTCTAATAAAAGAACCTAGAAGATCCTCGATTGAGGTCTTTTTATCTGAGGGTAGCATAAATAGATATAGAGGTGTGTTGTGATACTGTGAAGACTATTGCTGATAAGGGCATTAGTGTCTTGCTTAGCCATTGTGATAGATCCTTTTGCGAGTAGTCTCAAGCTCTAGATCTAAAGAGATAAACTCACAATTCCTAACAGAGTGCATACATTGGCCCTAAGAACACTAAACCTAGTAAACTACTCTAAAACAATAAAACTCTAAGTATGTACTCCTAGAATTGAAGTAAATCTAATTTCTAGCCTATTGTATGTACACTAAAGTGAACTAATCTATAGTAAAGTATGGTAAAACTCAATATTAACCTAGGACACTTTAGACCTAATCCTAGGCAATAGCACCAAAAACTTGATTGAAAAATCTTGCAAGTGCATAGGCCATCAAGTAATAATAGAGACTATAAAGTCTAGATGTTGATCTCTCAGGGATTAGTTAAAGAGATTCCTAAACTAAGTACCTTTTATCCTCATACACTATCTAAAATTTGTTCGGTCAATCATATCTATGAAAAAATACTTCTACAAAATTAATGATGAAAAATCAAATAAAGAAACAAATCATAAAAACAAATTATGAATTAAAACTAGGAAATAAAATGCAATTGAGAAAATTAACAAAGAAAATTTTTTATTAAAATTTTACCATAACTAACCTAATTGACAACTATATTTTGTACCATTAACTCTAAAATTTCAAAAACATGTAATAGAATGCAAATCTAAAAATCAAATGTGAAGAACAATGATATATTCACATGAAAATAGTACTTAAAATTCTAGAAACAAAATTCTGGAAATGAAATCTAATGTAAACTATAAAATAACACTTATAATAAACTTCCTAAACTAATTGTGCAACTAAAACTAAACTGAAGTGACTTTGAATTTTCTAGTACACAATACAAATGAACAACTGAATATCAAGAGCCCTAACTGAAATCTCAAAGAGAGTAAAATGTATACTTGCAATCAATGCTGAAAAGGAGCTTTAAAAAAAAAACAAATGTATGCAAAGTCTAGCTTGTTTCCTATTGATGAAACATTAAAACTATGCAAATCCTATATGAAGAACTAATTGCAGATTTATATGAAGAGTTACAATGTAAGAAATAGAAAAAATGCAAAAAAAATTTAAGTAATAGTGACTGAATCTACACTTGCATGAATTGCACCAGCATAAACATCATGGTTTAAGTTTCTAAAGTGTATATATGAGCGTAAATCTAAATGAACTTTGTATGGATAAGAAAAGATCTAAATAAAGAGGTAAAATGCATTAAGAAAATTGAACAAACAGTTGAATAAAGATAGAACAGAAAAGAAAAGTTTTACGTATGCAATGAGTGTATCAAACAGTAAATGGAAATGAAACATGCAACCTCAATGAATGAAACTTCTATGGTAACAAAGAAAGCTATATCTAAATGAAGGTTATAAGATCAAGTAAATGATGAAAAAAATAGCTAAAATACAGCAGATTTATATATAAAAAAAAAGCTTCAATATGTACTTAAATAGAAACTATTTCACTTCACACCTAAATACTTTGCATAAACCTTAAAAAAATTCAGCTAACAATCATAAAAGGTACAAAATCTTCAACAACATTAAGAACATCAATATTGATAAATATCTCACAAGAATCCATAAGCAAATCACAAAAATCAATTGTAAAATCATGTAGGAAAACATTTATTTACAGCTGGTTATAATCTTGTAATATGTGCATTTATATTTGTATCTCTAGAATTAAATATTTATATCCCTAGAATTAAGGACAAAAAATTAGGATAGAGAATCCCTTAACTATAGGATCAGTTTTTAGGAAGATTTAGTTTCCTAGTTTAATCCTTAATTAATTGTATATAAACCTAAGGTTCTTGTATAATTCTTAATGAATAGTTTTTCGATATACATTCAGTTTTACTTTTAATTTTTCACACAGTTTTATTTCTTAGTTTTTCCACAAATCAACTTAGCAAAGTGAACGTAGAACAGTTTACTGATATGCTTTAATAGAATCTATTTATCAATACTTGATCCAAACAATATCTAACTTCAAGTAAAACCAATGAAATCAATCAAGATTTATCAAGTAAATCATAAAACTATAGATCCAAGAAGAAAAGAGAGCAAACAAAACTCCATGAGGAGAGCAATTCCATGCCAAAGAGGATTGTTCACGTTTGGCACCTGCAGTTGCTCCAGCTACACTTTCCAGCCTTGATCTAAAATTCTTTACTTCAAGATTCAATCTAAAATTTATATATGTTGGAGATCTGCAGCTTAGAAACTTGTCAAAAAAAAAATTGAACAAAATCTAACAAGAATTGCTATAGTTCAATGCAAGAATCGAATGAATATCAACCTAATCAATTTCACAAACAAGTGGAAAAGTAAATGGAGATAAACTATTTGGAGCTAAAAACCAATAGAATCTTCAAATTTCATTACAAGATTTGAAAAGATCTTAAGAAAATACACAACATGTAAATTTGCAATGAGTTTCACTAAGAAAATTTGGAAAACAAGTGTTTGGAAGCTAGAAAAATTTAAGAACATGAAAAGAAAATGTAGAGAAAAAAAATTGAAATGTAAACCTAGCCTTTTGTGCTTTTTAAGGCCAACACTCTCCCCTATTTATAAGCAGAGGGGAGGGACCTTGAATCCTAAAAATATGTGGAGCCTTCATGCTCCTGTAGGTGCTCACCTGGTGTTGCTGCATGGCTGGTGAAGGTACACATCAAGTGCTAGTGCACTACTAGTTTCAAGTGCATGCTTGGGTTCTGTCTTTTCTCCCCTGGTGCTTGGTTGTTTTTCAACCGATTTGAGCTTCCTTCCAAGTTAGCTTCAGTAGCTAATTAAATCCCTCCAATGTGCCACATCAGCCCCTTTCATGTTTCCAAGCTTAGGCAAATTTGTAATAGCTTGATACCCATGCACCAACGTGTTTTGCCTTTTAAATTTCTTTTTTTTTGTAAAAAATTCCAACATTTAATGAGTATTTCTATCACAGGTTTTACTAAAAGAAATCTATGAAAATAAGACTAAAAAAAATTCAAGCAAGAAAAGTTTTTAAAAAAACTCCCTAGGTGTCAATGTGACTAATTGACACTAATTAAGGCCATTAGCACCAAAATCCTCCACATTGTGTTTAAAATTCTTCAATTTCTTCTATTGCACCTACACATAAGATAATTGTGATTTTAGAAGTATTTTTGTCAAGAAATGTCAGAAAACAAGCTAAAATGTAAGTCAAATTGCACTAAAATTAAGTGTGAAAAAACTAAAATTTAAGTGCAGTCAGTAAGTCCATTAATTTTGTGAAATTTGACACTTTAAAAGTGACAAAAGAAAAAGAAGAAGTTGAGTCGGAATTATCCTATAACTGTTTCTTACTTGGTATGGAGTCTGAAAAACCATCATGTTGATAACCTGAAATCTTACTTGCACTTGAAAGGAAATGGGATGGTTAGATTATCACCATTATTTCCCTCGCGTACCTTATAACAATTGTATAACTCCACTTTACAAGTATCTGGAGTCCTTGAAAGTAACGCCGAAAGTAAGGAAGGCTCTTAAGTAAACCACCTCCAGATTTGGACAGTTCATTAGATAAAAGCTTTTGCAGGCAAGGATATTCTTCATCTTGAAATGATATCTACTGTTCCCATTGTGTCACTCTTCAACTTAAACCCTAGGATTTGGGGATTTGAAAAAGAATTGCTAGTGGTCAGGGATTTAAATTGCGGTAGCGGTCACGTTTTCGGTCGCGTCACGTTTGTTACGATTGCAGATATAACGAAGACCTTCGCGGACATTGCGGCTATCGCGATTGTGAATTTTTTTAAATTTTGCTCACCTTGCTATAAAATATAATAATTTTAATTATTAATCATAAAACCTCTTATTTTATGATTTTTAAAGTAATTTATATCATATCATGTGTTTTATTTATTTTAAAAAATATTTATAGTAAAATATTCATAGTTAAAAAATTATTTATATGATAATTAAAAAATAACAAGAGATAAATAAACATGTAAAAAAAAATAATTATAATGAATGATATATTTAATTTTTAATTACCGTACTCATCAAATTATTATCAAACTATATTATGCATAATCAAATAATAAGTGATTAGATATTCATAAATTAAGTAAGAGCATTATTATTTATAAATCAAGAGAATTGTTTTTTATGAACTTACAATAAATCAAACTTGACAACCTCTATGTTGTGAGCAATTTTCAATAATAATAGTTTCAAGTCTACTTCCTCTGCCTTTTGACTAAATTGCATAGACCCACACAACTTTTCATCCCTTCACCTTGCATTCAATAATTTTTTTTCTCTAAACCTTTATCCTCATCCCCATCTCTCAGTTCTTTTTTTATTTGGTGTGTGCTATCTGCTTGTTTCCATCAACCTTGAGTCTCACTCTCATCTCTTGTCTCTCATTTTAAGTCTCAATAACTCTTGCCTCCTTCTACCAATGTTTCATAGTCCAATCTAATCCCAAACATACAAAATCACGGCAAATTTGGAAATTAAAAAAAAGGTAATTTGAGTGTTGAATTAATTGCTTACCTTAAACTGCATGTACTTTATTTTGATTGAAGTTAAATTTGAGAGAATTGATATTTTTGAAAGTTTAAGTTTTGTAGATTTTTTTTCTGCATTTGTAAATTGATGTTTATTTTCTTTCTTGCTGTTTTTATTTTAAGTCTTTAAACAGAAGAAATTTAGCATCCTCGACTTTGTTTCCCATTAGTGTGAAAATGCTACATGCAGCTCGTCATTCTATGGCTTAGATACCAGTGTGTTGCAAATTCTTTTAAGCATTGATTGACCACAACAATGGAATCTTCAGCACCTTTATAGTAATCTTCTTATTCTTATTCTAAGCTCTTCCCCGCTCCTCTTCGCCATGTGGATGTTCGTTCACCCGACTATTCAATAAGCTAGAAGATCAAGGTGCATATTTAATGCCTCGATCATTTCCTGAACTGGAAGTCACATCAAAAGGCAAAAAAAACCTCACCTCCCAGCAGTGAATATTAATGAATTGCCTACACTAGAATGTTGAAGCGAATTTTTTTTTTGAATGAAAATAGGAATAGCGGCAATAGTGGTCCGCTATTGCCGTTATTCACCGTTACACCACAATTCGTGATCACAATTTGGTCGTTATAGACGAGATTCAAGTTCTCTCCCGTTTTTTCTCTAATAGCAGTGATGGACAGTGACGCGACCACGAAATAGCGGCTGCTACATTACTATCCGACCACTATTTGAATCTTTGCTAGTGGTGGTTTCAGGCAAGCATCGCTGGGATTGGGTGCTAGGGATTAGAAGATGCCCAAGATTGACGAAGAACAGGGATTTTCGGTTTTTTTCTTCTTTGAAAGATGTTTCTTTGTTTTCTTTTAGTTTTAATTTTTAACAAATTAAAAATGAACAACAATTGTATAGGTAACTAACTTCAAAAACTTATCAAAATAGATAAAGAAACATGATTAAAACCACAACAAAAGTATGGATGTAAAACAAGGATGCAAAAGCTTATCTACTATTTAAACTTTAAAGATCTTGCAAGAAGCTCAAATCTAAAAGCATAATTTAAGAATAGAGTTAAAAACAGACATGAAATGCATAGGCAATATCCTACAAAAAAAATGGAACTAAAGTGATGAAAAACTGAATTGAAAGATGCATGAAAACCTCCAGAAAAATACATGAAATGATGCTCCTAATGCTAAGGAATTTTAACAAACATGTAGATAACACTCAAACAGGATTTTATAACATAAAAGAAGCATGAAAATAGTATACAAACAACAACTAAAATAAAACACATAAAATAAAAACTGAACAGAAATTTAAATGCTGGAAAGATATGCACAAAAAAAGTAAATAATAAGGAGAGTCAAGCCATTGAAACCTTATGATGAAGACTCATCAAAATAGCATTCAGCTATCCTTCTCAAGTTTCAAAGTGCTCAAACAAGGCACACATATTACTGAAATGAGAGGAAATTAAGTGAAGTACTCCAGATACAAAGTATGGAAAGGTGTCTATAACTTCTCCGCCAGGACCTACCCCCCAGCCTAGAGTAGCTAGGTGGGGAAGTAAAATTAATCCTTGTTCGTACATGGGCTTTTCTGGGACAAAATGAGCCACTTCAAATAGGTTCATTGCTCCGACCCAGAATAGCTCTTAGGGGCTAAAAATATTCCTTTTAAGAACTTCGTGTTCTAGTTAAAACTTCCCCAATTCAGAGATAGATATTACATCGTCTGGAAGAGGACTACCAAGAACTGTAGAGTTTGTATCAGTGTAATAACAGTCAGATCTGGAAATGTAAATACATATAATAAGATTAAAAAACTAACATAAAATAAGATAGAAAAAGAGAAAATAACATATAAAAATAGAAATTATTAATAATAAAAAATACAATAAAAAAAGAACGAACAACCACCCGCCTAATACTATAAAGCTAGATCAGTATCGAAAACGAATCGTACTTCCTCGTTCGGGAGCAATACTTATTGCCCCCTCTCTCCCTCGAGACGAGACCACTCGATCCTCGACTGGAGGACAAGAACGTAACTCGTAACTAGAGCGTATTGTATCGTATCTCCTTACAGGCCGTCCACGGCGATAATCCCATGTCAACATCTTCGGCAGTTAGCAAGCTAACTCTAGAGATAGTTGGTTTCATAAATCTCGGAAGTGACTAATGAATCTGGTAGTAGCGTAAAAAGCTAAACATATTGACTCAGCATAAATGAAAGCTGGAAAATATCAACAGAAACCGAAGTTGCATTAATCAAAATAAAGAGAACAAAATTTGTAGTGAGGTGATTACAATAAAAGTAAATAAGAAACACAAGTAAAAGGGTATTAAAAGAAGACTTAGAACGCCGGAAGAAAAAAGGAAGAAAGCAAGGGAAAGGGAGCTTTAAAGGGGGTCTGAAATGGTCAGTAAGAGTGCTGCCATCAAAACCGTGACAAGCTAAGGGAATGCTAAAAAATTGAAATAGACAAAAACTAAGGCTTTTCTCAGCCAATCAAGGTCTAGATTGCTTGATCTTAGCCGTCCAAAAATGCCAACTGAATAAGGAGATTTCTGGAGTCTTATAACTGTAAATCCTGACTTGGCATTTCCAACTGTAATTCTCCCCATGTGATGGTTGCTTGCTGGACTAATGAGGTGTGTTGGAAGCTCCATTTGTAAGGTGAATTGTCATTATTCTAGAGCCTTCCAAGGTTGGCAGCAAATCAGGCCAGCTAAGGGAGGCAGCATCTTCTTCTCTTTGGCAGCAATGTGACCAGCCTAGGTGGACCTATACCTCCCTTTTAAAGTGTCAAGTCAACGTCCAGCTCAACTAGTCGTTCTCCTTCCAGAATCTTGCACCCAAAAGTGACCAATGGGGAGAGGGCAGCAGCAGAAATTCTGGCCGCAATGTGTTATTTTGCATGAGGTAAGTATCCTCTCTTTGAATCTTTGTGCTCATTTAACATCCAATAGGAATGCAACATTAATCCAATTCAGCTCTGATTTTTAGCCCAAAAATCCTTCTGAAACCGAGAATTACAGCAGTGACATATAGCAACTTTGTCCCTTGTACTTAGTTGTCATCTAGTGCATGGGCTTCACCAAATTACTTCAAATGTGGTTCCATTCAGCTCCATTCTTCCTCATGGCCCAATCAAGGTTTGAATATGGCTCCAATCAGCTGATGTCAACTTCCAAATCAGGTCCCGAAGTCCACGCCGTCAAAGGTTGTGAATGCTTGATCTCGGCTACAAGCAAAGATGTAAATCCTTCATGGTTCGGTCTGATGATAAGGGTCTTGTTGACCTGGCAATCTTCAATTCTACATGTCCATGCCATATCATCTTGATTTCATCTTTCATTCAATGACATACATAAAAGAAAAATAAAACAAGTTTAGGTAAATTTTGCAATATTTACTAAGGAACAAGCTAAAATTAAGTAATAGTGTAATTCATGCAATAATTCCTATGATAATTCTATAAAATATTAGTCCAATTATCAATGGGATCAATTATTTTTCATTAAATTTATTGACGTCACTATTACCTTTTTAGAAAATCATTTGAAAATAAAAAAAAATCAACATTTTTTTTTTAAAATATGAAAAATTAAGAATCCCAAAAAATTAAATAATATTTTATGTTTTAGGCTTTTTCAGAATTTTTTGAAAACTTTAAACTTAAATTTTTTTCAAATATTTTAATTTTTTTTAAAAATCTTTTTTTTTTCAAAATTTTTTAACAATCGAATTGCAATTTTTTTTTAAAAATTTTTTTCTTTTTATTTTTTAAAATTTAATTTAATTTTTTAATATTTTAATCTTTCAAAAATAACATTTCTTGAATTTTTATGAAAAATCAAATTTAAATTTTTTTAAAGAATAATTTTCAATTTTTAGAATTTTAAAATATTAACAAATATTTTATTTCTTAAAAAAAATATTTTAGTTGATTTTTAATAAAATCAGAATTATTTTAAATATTTTTATTTTTAGGCTATTTTTATTTTTTAAAAGTATTAAATTTATTTTTTCAAATTAAAGTATTGAAAAAAATTAAATTTAGTATTTTAAAATTCTGACAAATTCTAAAAGCAGAAAACTATTTTTTAAAAATAGAAATATGATTTTTTAAAAAATAAAATAATATTTATTTGAAAAAATTAAATTTATTTTTTTAAATGAAGAAAAATTCTAAATAATTCATAAATTTAAATTTTTTAAAATTAAATCCTTATTTTTCTAAAAATATTCAAGAAATGTTTAAAAAAATTAAAATTTTGAAAAATTTTGAATTTAATATTTTTGAAAAATTGGAAAAAAGCTCAAAAAATTTGATTTTTTTTTTACTTTTTTTTATAATTTATTAGGTTTTCATTTTTTTGAATTTTTAAGACTTTTTAATTTTCAAATTAAAAAAATTAACAATTATGTCAGCAAAATTAACGAAAAATAATTAATCACATTAGTAATTTGATCAATATTATCAAATTTTGCTTGCATGAGTATGAGATTTTTATAAATTATTTTAGAAGGGTCAAAATTTAAATATCATAAGTATAAAAATCATTTTTGCACAATTTGATAATTGATTTCATTTATCCAAATTGTTATGTCAATAAAGTGAACATCACTAAGCAAAGGCAATGGCTACGTTAGTAAGGTGAACGCTTATATCATCAAGTCAATGGCCATATCTATATTTTTAATGATAAAAATTTAATAAAATTAATGATTGGATTAAAATTATCAAATAAAAATAGTATGAGAACTACATTTATATGAATTTTAGCAAAGGGATTAAATTTTAAATTTCATTAAAATACAAGAACCATTATCATAATTTGATCTTTTAATTCATCTTAGCTCAATTTCACAACCATAAAAATGATTTTTGAAATACATTTTCCCTTTTTTTTCTTTGGAAAGGGGAAATAACTTGGTCAACTAAAAATATTTTTAGATAAACCAAAAAGTTGAAGAAATGCGACGAAAGATAATTTCAATAGTGAACATAAAAACTCTTGCTCCATCTTCCTCAACAAACCCATAAGTAGTTTGTAGCTCTTTATCCTCTCTTTCATTATTCTTTCATTTTTCTTCAATGTTTTGTTTACAACCACCATGAAATCCCATATCTCCCATAATACTTCACTTTTTTTTCTTTAACTTTTATTCAAATTTTGTTGCAGGTACAATTATGTTGGGCTGGATTCATTATTTTTATTTTACTTAGCCTGGTTTTATTCCTTTTTGGTTATTATGGCCTATGTCATATATGGCTTATTTTCATTTTTTTTACATTGTTAATGCCTGTTGTTACCATTATGGAGAGAGAAATGGAGTGATAGTTTTTGAGAATTTAGGAAACAGCTGGAAGTTGTTGGCCAGCGCAAAAATGATATCTGGAAGAGGTGTAAGGCATTCTGTGAATTGAAAATACAATTTTTCTCTCTGGTTCTTCTTTGTTCTAAATTTTTCTTATCTCTATATTATCTTGTTTTCATTGAAAATCTTCTATTTCTTTTGCTCGTTTATTTTGCTTGTATCTTTTTGGTATCAAAGCTTCAACCTGGCTACCATGGCGGATGGAATTACCACCAGATTGCAAAAAGACATTCAGTAGAATCAACAGGAGATAGCAAGAATTCATGTGAAGTTGCAACAAATGAAGTCTAGGTTGCTGTAATAAATGGACATTAGGATGGAACAAAGGTTTGAGGGATTTCACATAAGCTGGTGGATGAGATCAAGAAGTTATTCTAAATGGCTAACAATGAAGGAAATGGTGCTGCCAATGAACCAATAGATGATCAAGCTCTTGCTAGCAAATAAAAAAAGAAAATAATTTGGAAAGAAACCTATTATCAGCTCTGGGTTAGGCAAATTTTCTTCAGTGGAGGTGACCATGAACACTTTATCAACTTCAACAACCAATAGGTATTTGATCTTTGATTTTTCTAAGCTCTTTAAATGGGATTATCTTAAATTTAATAGAGATGATTTTAAAGGCTGGTATATGAACTTGGAACAATATTTTGAGGCTGAGAGGGTATCTAAAAATGCTAAGGCAAGGACATATATATTAAGTCTTGAAGGTAAAGCCTTTCAATTGCATCAATATTATATGAAGTGCCAAGTGGGTTTTGAACAATTAGGATGGCCTAGGTATATTGGAGAAATGAGGGAAAGGTTTACATTTGAATAGTATAACGATCTAATAATTGAGTTAGTCGAACTTAAACAAAGTACTTCTGTTAAAAAGCATTATGAAGAAATTTTAGGAATTCATAACATGAAATTGCCTGACTAGTATGCTTTAAGTACCTTTATCAACAACCTTAAGCCTAATATTTCTTAGTCCCTTGAACTGTTTAAGCCAAAAATCTTACGCCAAGCTTTACACCTATCTAAATAGATTGAATCTATCATTTTCCCTAACCATAAAAAGACTTATTTATATTATAAACTACCTTTGATAATACATCAGACTAGTGCTAGTGTCACAGGCCAAAACTCAACCTCTAGGCCCTCGCGGCTCCAAGACCTAAGCATGCACTCTTTAGACGTCCTAGATTAGCCTACCTGTTACGATTCACACCTTTATGAGGTATTATCCGTTTTGGGCCCCTTGGCCTCACGGTTTTGCCCTACAAAAAGTACCTCACAAGGAGGAGACGATGTGAACCCTTATATCCGAAGACCAAGTACTCAATCGATGTGGGATTTCTGGCTTCACTGTAAGACCGTGAGATCTTTCCCTACTCCAACAAAGGCCTATCATCCTCGGTGGCACATTTTTAGTACCCTATAGAGCTAGCTTTTATACAACTTGTCATGGGCTAAGACTCAACCTCTAGGCCCTCACGATTCCAATACCCGAGCATGCATTCATCCAAAGTTTCAGATCAGCCTACCTGCTACAGTTCACACCTTTATGAGGTATTATCCACTCTGGCCCCTTTAACCTCACGGTTTTATCTTACAAAAGGTGCCTCATAAGGAAGAGGTGGTGTGAACTCTTATATCCTAAGACCAACTCTAGTACTCAATCGATGTGGGATATGGCTTCACTTCAGGATCGTGACACTAGCACTATTCTTACAAAAACCAATAACCTTCCACCTTTATTACCAACTCCAAAAACCCCACATAATCCTAATCCTTATTCCTTTCACTATATAAAACCACCAAACCAATCACCTAATAGGCTTAACAACCTTAAACCCTATAACAACAGCTTGAAAAGGTAAAGGAAATAAGGAAAAAGGTTTATGTTTTGTTGGGAAATCAACACACACATGTAGCACCCACGTATAAAATAACAAACTCAAATAAAAAATAAGAACACATGAATATATTTGTTTTGGCCCAACTCAAAATGGCATACTCCAAACCTAATCCACTATTAAATAAATTTTTACAACTGAGAGACTTTTGGAATGAGAAAAGTCACCAAAAATTTTTTACTCAAAACTTAACCTAAAATCCAATTACATCATTTTAATAGCCTACTCACCTAGCTATTCTCTTGATGTCTAACTATCTGGGATTACCAAATCAAAACCAAAACATTTTATTTATAAGGGTGAAACCCTTTATACCTTTACTAAACTTTCGATGTGGGATATAGGACAAACTCAAAACTCTTATAACTTTCGATGTAGGATTATGAGATTTAAGGCAAATCCCAACAAATCCTTCATTAACTTGAATCTTCAAACACTTCAATAGTAACTGTAAAGCTGACATGCTTGATTTTTTTCTTTTTTTTTTTTCATCATAGGAATCCCAGCAACTGAGCCTTCATCAAGCACATACAAGTGATTTTTGACCCTATTCCCTTATAGAATCACATTGTCATTTTTGTACACTTTCAATGAATCATTACTACCATAGTATGTGTACCTTCAAGAAGCTAACTCACCAAATACAATCAAATTGTAGCTACAACGCAGTACATATCTTACATGATGAAGTGTCCTAACATACCATTGTGAGATCTAAGGTGAACACTTTTATTGCCTTAAATCTATACCTTTTTGTTGTTAGCAACCATAATATCCCCATACTTCTCATTCTCATCCAACTCCACAAAGCAATTCCTATCATTGCAAACATGAACTATAGCAGCAGAATCTAAAACCCAACCTTTATTACCTTTTAAAGTCTAAGTCTCATCCACATAAATCATCAAAATGATATCATCATCATCAGATACAATAGTAGCAGTATCACTTTTTCTTTTATCTAATTTTTTCTCATCATTCCCTATTTTGAAAGCAGCCATATCCCTTCTCAGCTTCTTACAACACACTTGGATATATCCTTTTTCACCATATTAATAACATTCTACGTCATTGTAATCTTTGTCTCATGACTTAGATCTCTTTCTTGATCCATCAATCCTCTTTTGAGTCCTCCCTCAATCAAAACCCTTTACAACTATTGTATCTCCCCAAGTGATGAGTTTTATGCTCCCATAAACCTTTCATTATCACATAATAGGGTAGTTATATCATCAAACTTCAAAGTAGATCTACCCACCAACAAAGTCTGAACTAAAGGCTTATAAGACTTGGGCAAAGATGATAGCAAAATTAAAGCGTTCTCTTCATCTTTTAACTCATTAACAAAAATCACCAGCAATTGAGAAACCAATCTATTAAACTTATTCAGGTGATTATGAAGACTCGTACATTCTTTCATATTCAAAAATATAGATCCATCTTCAAACATAATCTATTAGTTAACAACATTGATGCATAAATACCTTCAAGTTTATCCCACAAACTCTTCGGAGTACTCTCAATCAACACATTATACATTACCTCTGGGCTAACACCAATCTAATAATACTAATAGTTTTCTTCTGAATTCTATTCCAATTACCGTCAGACATTCCCTCAAGCTTACTACTCTCTAATGCCTGATCCAATCCTTATTGTACTAATAGATCTGGAATCATACTTTATCATAACATGAAATTACTCTTTCCATCAAATAATATAATCTCAAACTTAGGCGTAGGCATGCTAGACATACTTTTTTCAGACATCTTTCCACGAACCTCAAACCTTGCTCTGATACCACTTGTTAGGAAATCAACATGCACATGCAGCACCTACATACAAAATAACAAGCTTAAGTAAAAAATAAAAACACATAAATATATTTATTTCGATCTAACTCAAAATAGCCTACTTCAAACCTAATCCACTATCAAATAAATTTTTACAATTGAGAGACTTTTGGAATGAAAAAGTTCACCAAAAATTCCTTACTCAAAACTTAACCAAAAACTCAATTACATCATTTTAATAGCCTGCTCATCTAACTATTCTTTTAGTGTCTAACTATCTGGGATTACGAAACCAAAACCAAAACATCTTATTGATAAGGGTGAAACCCCTTATACTTTTACTAAACTTTCGATGTGGAATACAAGTCAAACTCAAAACTCTTATAACTTTCGATGTGGGATTATGAGATTCAAGAAAAATCCCAACATGTTTTTGGTGTAGAGCTAAATACATGGTTGGTCACAAATGCATGAAATCCTAATTGTATCAACTATTGATAGAAGGTTGTGATGAGAAAATAGTTGAGACTTAAGAGTTTTTTTATTGTATCGATAATCTTGAAGTAATATTGACTGGGAATGATGATGCTAATCAATTTGTACTATACTTACATGCCATACATGGCACTTCTAGTTTTCAAACCATGAGAGTAGAAGTAGTGATAGAAAATCACAAGTTGGTGATGTTAGTTGACTTAGGTAATACACATAATTTTATAGACCTAACAATAGCTAAGGTTTCAAGTTTAAGTGTGAGGCAAAACCATTAGGTGGGAGTGATTATAGCAAATGGAGATAATGTGAGGACTGCTAGTCTTTGCTAAGCAATATAATGGTCAGTACTAAACTCTATTTTCACTTTTGATTTCTTGGCTTTATCTTTAAAAGGTTGCAATGTCATTCTTAAAGTGCAATGTCTTATAACTCTTGGTTCTATTTTTTAGGATTTTGTTGCTTTGACAATGCAATTTAAATACCAAGGCTAATGGAAGACACTGCATAGAATCAAGTCTGGCATAATGGAGCTAGTCGACGAGAAACGGACCACTAAAATGCTACAATCTTTAACTGTTGGTCAAAATCCTTATCCGTGCACATTGGTGCTTACTTTTGGCAATCTTATATAGTTGAATGCTGTTAATTGTTAGGCAGCCTGCTTAATTGAAGAAAATAGTGGATTTAAATATGTGACATAAGAATATGCTAAATTTTTTGAGATACTATGAGACATGCCTTCTTATAGATCTCATGACCATAAGATTTCCCTCAAGGATAAAGTTCAAATAGTTAAGATTAGGCCTTACAGGTTCCCAGCCTTCCAAAAAGATAAAATTGAAAGAATGATTCAAGAGATGCTGGAATCTAAAATCTTGAATCATTAGGCCAAGTTACAGTTCCTTCGCTTCTCCAATTGTCATGGTTAAGAAAAAAGATGGGATATGAAGGTTGTGTGTTGATTATAAGCAATTGAACTAACTTACCATTAAAGATAAATTTCCCATACCTTTAGAGGATGAGTTGCATGGAGTTCAGATATTTTCTAAGCTAGACTTAAGAATGGGTTATCATCATATTAGGATAAATGAAGCTAACGTACATAAAATTGCCTTTAAGATTCATGATGGACACTATAAGTTCTCGTTATGCCATTTAGGGTCACTAATGCATCATCAATCTTTCAAAGCCTTTTGTTTAGTATCTTTAAAGCCTATTTGAGGAAGTTCATGTTAGTGTTCTTTGATGACATTCTCATCTATCCTTCAAACTTAAAAGGTCATCTAGGATAGTTGAGAAAGGTGGTTGAGCATCTTAAGGCTTATAGGTTGTTCCCTGAAAGAAGAAAATATGAGTTTGGGGCAACTGAGGTTGAATATATTAGGCATGTAATCTTTGTTACTGAGGTGGAAATGGATAAGAATAAAATCTCTAATATTATAGACTGGCCTGTTTCAAAGTCAATGAAGAAATTAAAAGGGATTTTTAAGACTTACAAGGTACTACAAAAGGTTCATCAAAACTATGGATTACTGGTAAAACCTTTCATAGAATTATTGAAATAGGATGCCTTTAGATGGAGTGAAACAACTATAAGTCTTTTAAAAGATTGAAAACAACAATGGCTATAGTTTCTATGTTAGCCCTTCTAGACTTTTCTAAAACTTTTATGGTGGAAACTGATGCTGGTGATTTTGGTGTTAAGATAGTGTTAACACAAGAGGGAAGGCCCATAGCTTATTTCAGTAAAGCATTGTTTATGAGACATCAAGCCCTGTCAATGTATGAAAAAGAAATGATGGCTATTTTGATGGTAGTCAAGAAATGGAATGCCTATCTTACTGGTAGACATTTCATTATCAAAATTGACCACCAAAGTTTGAAATTTCTCATCAGCAAACAAGCCACCACATCTACATAATAATTATGGATCATTAAGATGATAGGCTATGACTATAAGGTGGTGTACAGGAAAAGAATCTATAATACTATAACTGATGCTCTATCAAGGAAACTTAAGTTAAGTTCAGCTCAAATCATGGTAATTTCCACTTTAGGCACTGATTTACTGAGTAGAATTCAAGACTTTTGAAAGTAAAACTTGAATTTACACAAACTAAAGAAGACTTACAATCTAATATAGTCTCATATTCAAAGTATACATGGAATGGGGATCGATTAAGAAGGAAAAAGAAATTGGTGGTAGGTTTAGTACCAGAACTAAAAAAAGAATTGTTATTTCATTTCGGTGACAGTCTTATTGGTGGTCATTGAAGAATGACTATCACCAAGCATAGAATCTCTTAAATGTTATACTGAAAGGGGCTTGAAAAAGATGTCAAAAGGATGGTTAGAGAATGCTCCACATTTCTGTAATGTAAGAGGGATAATGTTCCATCACCTAGGCTTTTTTAGCCATTGCCTATACCTGATAAAGTTTGGTGAGATATTTCATTGGATTTCATAGAGGGTTTGCCTTAATCCCATGGCAAAGACACCATTTTTTAGTGGTGGTTGATAGATTTAATAAGTATTCTCATTTTATAGCCTTATCGTGCCCTTTTACAGCTTTTACAATAGCTTAACTTTTCATGGATAATGTCTTTAAGTTACATAGGATGCCCGACTCTATTGTATCAGATAGGGATAAGGTTTTCATGAGTAGATTTTGGCAAGAATTATTCAAAAGACATGGAACTTTCATAAACATGTATATTGCTTATCATCCATAATCTAATGGTTAAATAAAAGTGGTTAATAAATGTGTGAAAGCCTATTTAAGATGCATGGTGAGTGAAATTCTTAAGGAGTGGATAAAATGGCTTGCACTAACAGAGTGGTAGTATAATACAAATCATCACATTGCCATTAACCAACTCCTTATGAGGTGGTTTATAGTCAAGCACCTCTATTGCATCTACCGTCTCTTATAGGTGATTCAGTTGAAGAGATAAAGGATAAAAGTTTATAAGCTAGAAAGGCTATAATCTAGATGATGAAGTTTTATTTGAATAGGGCTTAGGCTAGGATAAAGGTCATGGCTAATAGACACAAGAGTGACAAAGAGTTTAAAATAGAGGATCTTATTTATGTTAAGTTACAGCCATACAGGCAACAGTCAGTGGTGAACAAGAGTTGTACTAAACTAGCTGCTAAATACTTTGGCCCTTATATAGTTAAGGAGAAGATAAAACATGTGGCTTATAAGTTACAACTACCTTAGGGCTCTAAGGTTTATCCCACTTTCCATGTCTCTCAGCTCAAGAAACATATGGGTACTTAAAAAAAATTGGTGATGACTCCTTTGCTAGCCTAGCGATAGGTCTATAGATCTATACATTATGACAATTTGGCGACCCCATTAGGGATAGCTGAGAGTCAAGCCAGTAAATGATTTTTTGTTGTCTAAGACTAACTTAATAAATTTAAGAAGTTTTTCTTCTTGTTTGTGTTTTATTCATTTATTTTATTATTATTATTATTATTATTATTACTTTTTTTTTCATATTTGTCATTCACTTGTATATGCATAACATGAGCTCTACACCTATACTTTGTCTTTTAGAACAGAGTAAAGTACCTATGCCTTTATGAGATTTCATGTTTCTACATGGGCTAGCAAAATACTCCCACTTAAATTGAATCTATTCTATTTTAGCCTATGATGGGTGAGAATTAGGGCGTTTTACTAATCTATAATGGACAATGATGTAAGGAATAATTTAAGAGTCCTTAGATTGTCAAACCTTTAAACCTAGCATGTAAATAAACTTTAAGGGCCAAACCTAAGCTACAGCCTTGCTTTCCCTTATGTTAGAAAATCCTAAATTGGACACATGATAGGATATTTATTCTGTTTTTAAATTTATATATTTTTCTTTGTATACATTATGTGCATACTAACCTTTTCCTTTTACTATGCATGCTTTTACATCATTAGATTTATGATAAAGAGTGATTGTCACAAAACAATTTTAACAAGAAGACTTTTAGTTACATCTATGGTAAGCCTAGCAAAGTTCTTTATTGCTATGAAAAGGAGCTTCAAAAGTTATAGCTTACAAATAAAAGGCTAAAAAGGGAAGTTCATGCACTTAGACTAGAAAAAGATGATGGAAAATTTTGTTTGTTGATTGTAACACAACACAGTTATCCACCACTCGAGAGTTGGCTCAACTTTTGAAAGAAAATGGATAGTTGTAAGCAAAGTTGCAAGAAAGTGAGGAGGCATTCTCTAAGGCACAAAAGTACATTCAAATGTTAAATGGGGTTGTGCTTTAAATTGGAACACAAATAGGGACTATGAATGAAGAATACAAGTAAGTAAAAGAGGCATATGTGAGAAAATATGACTAGTTGGAGTACCTATTTGACCAAATCACTGTGGCTATTTACAAAGCTAAGGACATGGTAGAAAAAGTTGATGAATAAAAAATAAGGGTGCCACCAGTGGGAGCACATGGTCGAGAATTGCTAAATTTCCTTAATGAAGTGCAAAGCCAATATTGACAAATTAGAGATTTCTTTTCTCAATAAGCTCTGAACATTTCACATATGTAATATTGGATTTGGTTAGAAATAACTTTTAATTCATTAAAGATTTTCTTTGTTAACAATTGTTATGTGGTAAATCCTACTTATTGCATTCATAAATTCCTATATTCATTCTCATGCATAATTAAATGGTTTCATAAACATCACTCAAATATAAGCTCTAGTTATGGTACGTAAAGTTCAAGGATCGCTTGACCAACTCACCACTAGTATAACACCTAAGCTCAAGTCAAATAAATAGAGCAAGAAAATGCAAGTCGTGTTGAGAAGTTAGAGAGGGCTCAAAAAGAAATCAAAGAGGAGTTGAGCAAAATCGTTAAAACATTAAGCGGGCTGAACAAATGGAATGTTGTAAAAGAAGATGCTAGCCCTAAAGACCATCCATTATAGGATGTTGTTGACCCTCTATATCCTCTTAGCTATGGCCTATATTAGGCCTAGTCACCTAAGACATTTCATTACAACAGTCTACATTCGCTGTAGGGTATACTTACTCATGAATACCATCTGCACCAAATGAAGGAAATATTTAAAAACTATTCCAATCATGTTTTTATTGAAAAAGAAATAGAGCCAATCTAAGTCCCTAATTTGGATGATCCAAAATAAAAGGAGAAGTTAAAAATAATGGAAGTTGAAAGTTTAGAGGACTTAAAATCTAAACAAAAGATGAACCTGCTAGAAAAGAGACTATGAGCTATTGAAGGTATAGACTTTTATGGCTCCATAGAGGCTACTGGGCTTTGCTTGATCCTAGATGTTATGATTCCCTTAAAATTTAAAGTTTCAAAGTTTAAAAAGTATGATAGTACTAAGTGTTCAATCACACATATTAGTACATACTCTCGAAAAATGATTTTCTACACTAGTAATGAGAAATTATTAATCCATGTGTTTCAAGGCAGCTTCATTGGTTCGACTATAATGTGGTATGTCCAATTAGATCGAACCCATATCTACTCTTAGAAAGAGCTCACTCAGGTATTTATTAATCAGTACTGCCACATCATTAACTTAGTTTTTGATCATCTTTCTTTACATAGCATAAAGAAGAAAGTAATGAAATCCTTCAAAGAATATGCCCAAAGGTAGAGGGATATGATTGCTAAAGTTTAACCATCTCTGATTGAGAAGAAGATTATAATACTATTTGTTAACACCTTGAAGGCACTCTATTATGAGAAAATGATAGGGAATGCAACAAAGAACTTTACTGACATGATGATTTCAAGGAGATTATTGAAATGCCATCAAAAGTGGCAAGCTTGAGGAAGGAAATACCACTAGTATAAAGAAATGAAGGATGCTTGAATAAAAAGAAGCTAAATCCCAAGTTGTGAGTTTTGAGGGGCAATAGTTCATAAGCTATGCTCCATATCCATAACTTGTTCATCCTACTTTCTATACCACTGTCAATAGTATTACACAAGTCCCTTACCAACCTGTTCTATAACCAGCTCACCCATATATTTACCAACTAGCTTTGCAAATACTTGTATATGGGCCTAGTCCTGTCACTACACCTGTTTCAAGGCCTAACAACTAAGTAAGTGGTTTAAGAAGATCTAAGAAACAACCAAGAGAGAGCTTGCAATGATCCTATACGCATAACATAAATTGAGCTATTCTTAGATTGGTAAAAGGGAACCTGATATCTCCATTTCATTTGGAACCATTGAAGCTACCTTATCCCAAATGGTATAATGTTAATGCCATTGTGATTACCATAATAAGAATATGCATCACTTTATAGAAACTTGTCATATTACCATAATGGGAATATGGGTCACTCAATAAAAACTTGTCTTACTTTCAAGCACAAAGTACAAAGTTTGATCTAAGCAAGCTCGGTGAGCTTCAACAAATTAGGGGAGTTAAATGTCAATAAAGACCTTTTGTCCAATCATTTGAGGCATAATTTTGGGAAAAATATAAAAGGCTGACTGTAACTGATTATTATTTTTGGATTTCTTTAGAATAATGATCTTTTTATGTATTAGAATTTTATTTTTTTCATCATTTTAATAAAAGTGGCAGATATGATGCATTTTTGAGACATTTTCTTTTTTGTGTGAATCACCATTACATGCTTTTACATTCTTATATCTTTCCCTATATCTATTTCCATATTTCAAATAACAAATGTTTAGACAATCATGACAACAATTCAAGATTCGATTTTAAAAGTATAATTCATGTTGATATGATTGATAAGTTGATATTGTTAATCTATTTGGATTACTAAATAAAAGAAAACAAATCTGGTAAAGAATTTTACCCATTGAAAGATGAAACTGATATGGCATGTGATCTTTGTTTTTGGTCAATAAATGTTTTTCATTAAGAATATTCATGTTTGAGATGAGAAATAACCATCTTTCTTCCATCTTTCACATAAAGAGTAAAATTATCTTTTGCTGTCCCATTTAAGCCTTTTGAAATTTTCTTCCAAGAAACCCTAACCAAAGATCACCCTCACATTGTGAGACAAAGTTTGAGAAGCTTGTTCATAAAAAGGAAAGTGAAGATCCTTAATGATTTTAAGGGCAAAACCTTTTTATGTTTAGATTTTTATTAAAAAATGATGAAAAGTACAAAATTAATAAAAAGCAAAAAAAAAAAAGAAATGAAATGAAAAAGGGAAATAATGAAAATAGAAGAAAAAAGAAAAAGAAATTGATGGGGTAAAATATTAAGATGCTCTACATAAAAAGAAATGATCTTTAGTTTGATTACCCTTTAAATACATTTTGGACTTATTTTATTCATTTCTGTCATAACCTCTCATCTTAGCCTACATTATGTACCTTAAAAAGTCTATTTTGATCAAATGTGAATGCTTGACTTGAAAAATCATGAATTGAACTAAGGCATGTCTGCAATTGGATTATTTGAGATTTTGATCAAAATGTCATTAATGGATTAAGAGGAAAGAGAAATGAGAAGAAAAAATGATAAAAAGATGGGAAAGCAAACAAATAGAGAAAAAAAGAATAAAAATGAAAAAAATGAAAGGTAAAAAGAAAAAAAAAAGAGAAAAAAGGAAGACTTAAACAAAAAACTGAAAGGGTAGTTTGAGTAAAAATAGAGACTTAGGAAAACAACTTCATTTGAGGATCCTATGGATAAAGATAACATTTGGTTCAAAGATGGAAAATGTCAATGGCATATGTTTTTAAGGGAGAATTTGAGTTATGGTTCAAAATTTTTTGAATAATCATTATTCTGGATATTGATATCCTATTTAAATAGTCACAATATTTTGCTTTTGTTCACCTTTGATTTGTTCTTGGCCAGACTTCCTTTTGATAATGAATACCTATTTTTCTTGTTCTTTACCAAGTGTGCACCCCTTGAAAGAATTGAGAATATGTATGATTGAATCATATTTGTCATGAATTAGAATGATGATAAATAAGTAAATGATAATGTTTGTAAAAAATTCTTCCATTCCTTTAAAAGAAATCCAAGATGACATGGGCCAAAAAAAATGAAAAAAACCTAAGAAGATGATTTGGAAAAGGGCAAATGAAGTGATCTAGTTATGAATACAGTGATGGATTAGTCAATATAAGTTGTGAGTTATGATCAAATAAGAAAAATAATATGGATCAGTTGAAGGAATTTGTTTTGCGAATGTTAGTGCTGAGAAGCTCAGAAGGAATATAAGAGATGGTAGAGTCTTGAGAACCTTATTACCACAATTGAAATTTCATGGCATTGATTTAGTGACATTTACTTTACATATATTGTGTTTGCATTATTGTTTGAACAAATGTATATACATAATTTGGTGAATATTTGAATCCTTGTTTTGATAATTGCATTTGCATCATGGTTGGAGCATGCATTTGCATTATGTAGTGAATATTTGAATCATGGTTGGGCATTTACATTATTGTTTAAGACATATATTTGCATCATATAGTGAGAATTTGGATTGCTGCATTTGCCTTATTTAGAAGACATTTGCATTATTATCATAATGTTTATCACATATAAGATTTTGACTTTGTTGGGAAAAAATGTTTGACTTTTGAATCCTCGAATGAGGAAGATCCTTCATGATCAATTTTTTTTTTTTGGATAGGGAAAATATTTCAAACTTTTAAAGTTATAGAGCCTTTATTTAAAGGAGTATCTTTTAAAAATAGCCACAATTTATAAAACCTCCAGACATAATCACTAAAGTTTTTCAAATAAGAATCTGTGAAATTTTGATTATGAATATCTAAAACTTATCGAATGTGAATATTTAAAATTTTGGATATGAAACCCTAAAATTATTTGAATGAGAACCTTTAAAATTTTGGATGTGAAACACTAAAGTTTTTCAAATGTGAATCTTTAAAATTTTGAATGCGAATCCCTAAGTTTTGGGTGTGAATCTTTAAAATTTTTTAAGGAGAATCTTTGAATTTTGGATATGAGCTTTGAAATCTTTGATGTGAATCCATGAATTTTTCAAATGAGAAACTTTGAATTTTTTATATGAATCACTAACAAAAATATTTTGAATGCGAATATTTGAATCTTGTATATGAATTTTGAAATTTTGGATGTGGATTTCTAAAAAATTACAACTGCAAATTTGAAATTCTTGTTAGTCTAAATTTTTGCAAATATGAAATTCTTGGTAAACTGAAATTCTTGTGAATTTGAATTCTTGTGAATCTGAAATCTTTGCAAATCTTGGAGTTTTTGCAAATCTAGAATCTTTGTGAATATTGGAGTTTTTGCAAATCTTGAAACCTTTCAGAATCTTGAAAATTTTACGAATAGTGGAATTTTTTTTTACAAATCTTGAAACTTTTGATAATCTTAAAACTTTTATAAACCTTTGTGAACTTTGAAACCTTTACAAACCTTTGTGAATTTTGAGAATCTTTACAAATCTTGGAATCCTTATGAATATAGAATCTTTATGAATTTATGGACTTTTGAAAATCTAGGGACTTTTGTGAATTTGGGAACTTTTACAAATCTTAGAATCTTTGGGAATCTTAAATCTTGGAACCTTTGCAAAACTTGAATCTTTTACGAATTTTTTACCTTTGCAAAACTACAATCTTTTGTGAATCTATAGTATTTTATGAATTTTTTCTTTCAAATCTTTTGAATTCTTGCTATGAAACCTTGCGAAATTTTGTGAACCTTGAATTTATGATGAACCCTTGAATTTTCAAATTGTGAATCTTTAGATTTTAAGTTAAAAATTTTTGAATTTTCAATTTTTCTTTGACCTGAACAAAATGGATGTCTTTTAATCTTTGAACAGTTCCTATTTCACAAAAAATGCACAAATAGGGGCAATTGTGGACACTCTATTTCGGTTGAGAATTTTTTTGGAATTGAAATGGGCATTTGACAATAAATTGGGCCTTGATTGAAGAGCTTTAGGCCTAGTCGGATAAAAGCCCAAGAAATTTTGAGTTGTAATTTGATGTTGATTTTAATTCTAATTTAGATTTAGATTTGTTTTAATTTTGTGATCTATT
The DNA here is from genome assembly GCF_002303985.1 of Durio zibethinus. Next base: position 15,968,734 of record NW_019167871.1, on the reverse strand, counting down.
TTGGTTAAAAAAAAAAGCAAGAAATAGAACAAAATGTGGGATCTTGCAAAAATCTTGGATTTAGTCTTGATTCAATTGAACAATAAGATTTAGGCAAACATGGGCTTAATTCATGGAAAATTAATTCACAAAAAAATCAAATCAAATAAAATCACAATCAAATCATAGATTTAGTGAAATTGATTTTTTTTTCCAAATTGAAAAAGCATGAATCCCTATAAAAAGGACTCAAATTTGTAATCACAAGGGAATGAAAAATAAAAAAAGAAGCAATCCAAGGCATTGAAATTTTTGGTTTTATTTGGTTTTCTGTTCTGGGTCAATTTTCTGTAAAATTTTTGGATTTATTTTCAAATTTTGTTTTTTTGGGATTTTGATTTGGTTTGAAATGGAGTTCATTTGATTTCTAGATCTAGTACTTTTTTGTTTTGGTTTTTGATTTTTTGGTTTGAATTATAGATTCTGAAAATTTTGAGTTCTCAGAATTTTTTTTTGGGAGTTTTTGGTTAAATTATGGGTTTTTCTAGGTTAGATTTAATTCTAGTAATTTTTAGGATTAGGGTTGAATTTTTTAGCAAGTTTTACAATGGTCGAAGGGTTTTGTGGCAGTTGATATTTGGATATTCTTGGGATTTTGGAAAAGTTTAAACTTTTCAATGACCAATTAAACTTTTTGGCTTCAAAAACTGGGAATTTTCATGAATTTCTTGAATTTCACAGTGAGAAATTATAGATAAAAAGGTAGAGAGAAAAATCTAGAGGGAGAAAGAGAAAAGAATGTTATACAAAAAAGACTGAAATTTTGCCTTTTATCCGCGATCAAAATGGTGTCGTTTTAAAGAGCCCTTAACCCATTTGTGACCTAATGACCCATTGTGAAGATCGTGCACCAACTTGACCCTGTTCGCAGGTTTCTTGTTTTCTTTTGCCTTCTATTTTTTATTTTGTATTTTATTTCTTTTTTTATTATTTCTATGATCTTTTATTTGATTTTTTTTTTTATTTTTTGTTTATTATTTTAAATTTTTTATTGAATTTTAACCAAACTATTGCAAGATTTAGTGACTTAAAGTAAATTTTATAAATGAGTTTTTAAGTAAAAATCCCACCAAACAATTGGGGGATGTGCATTGAAAGAAAATCTTACCAAGTTATTGGTAGATTTTATTGATTGTTTTCAAATAACTAATTTCTTGGAAAATACATTAATAAATCCGACAACGGAGCCTTTTAAAAGTGAGAAACTAGTCTTTATGAATACTCATGAGGTGAAGAAATTATCTCAATTTCTACCAAACTATAGAAGTAATTTTAAGATCAATTTTCAATAATTAAACTATTTGGTAAACTATAAAGATGTTTTAAGGCTTGGACGCTTGAAATCATACTAGTACCATCCTTTGGGTAGGTGTTGTAAGGGTGCTATAACCTTTGTCATGTGTAATTGCACTCCCGTATCTAAATCTGGTTTGTATAATAGAATCTACCATTTAAAGATACATAAGTCAAGTTTGGGGCTCCTGTTTAAGATGAGATAGATTTAGTTAGGTGGCCAATCAAACCTAACAAAAAAAATTGGTGGCAACTCTTTAAGCTATATCTAGAATAGGTTTATGGATCTATATGTTATGACACCGGGTTTTCATCCTAGAGTCATAGTCATCTCTTTCTCATTTTTTTTCTTTTTTGGTATTCTTTTGATTGTTACACCATACACTTAAGAATTCAAACTTATCAAAAATGAATTAATGGTCTAAATTGGTGGTTAGGTAATAAAGGGAGATAAAAAGGTTTGCGAGTTTATGGTCATTCTTTAAAGAAAAACTTTTCAATTTTAAGTATCTATGCTTGATCCAATATGGACTTTTATTGGGACGTAATGTGGACCGAAGCTCGAGGTTGTCAACAAAAGGGATAAATAGGCTTAAAATAAGTGTTTGAAGGTGATTAAACCAATGATCATTTTTTTCATTTGAAGGATTTACTTTGGGGCATATTTTTTTTTATTTTCCCATATTCTGCACTTAATCATTCATTGCTTATTTTTTCTTCTTTCTTCTCATTCTCATTTTCCTTTTTTTCTTTTTTTCTTTTTCCTTCTTTATTTTCTTCTTTTTTTTTTGCTTTTTTTTTTCATTATTTCACCTTGTAAATACCTAATTTTATCCAAACTAATCAAAATTTAATTCAAATTGCATTTGGGATTTTTATATGTTCGTTTTAAACTCATTCAAGTATTTTGATCGTGTTTTCAATTATTACATTAATTAATCTTAAAATAAAATAAAATTTAAAAAAAAAAAAAAAAAACAAAAAAACTTTGAAAATTTGAAAATTTGGAATACCCAAATTTAAGCTTTGCGGCTGCGGCTTAATTGCCCATTCTACCACTGCCTAACTTGGCAACAGAAATTCAGCTATTGAATCTCCCAAAGTCTTATTCAATGCCAGAAAATCAGGGATTTGATCAAAGAGATGAGCTGTTTAAATTAAGCTATAATCATAAACAAAAAAGGGGGCCCAAATGGAAAAAAATACATTGCCTAAGCTAAATCCAAACTCTTTTTTTTCAATGCCCTGAACCATGAAACACCATTGCCCCAAGTTAGCCTTCTCTACCATTGCCAATACCAACGCTACCTAAGTCACCAACACTACTTAAACCATAATAGATTCAACTAAAACCACAATAGATTCAATCATAAACCACAAAACCACCCATACATGCCCATCACCCGCTCGATACCTCAACCACCATCATCCAAGCAAACCAAAACCAAGATCCTTTTTTGTCATATCCTCTATGATCGAGACCAGTAGCCTCCCAAAAGCTTGCAAAAACACATAAAAAAATCATACTAAAAACAACTTAAAAACAAAAAATCATAGTCTTCCCCGAAAGGAAGAACCTCAATAGTACTAAAACCAAAAAAAAAATTGAAACGAAAAGAAAAAGAGGAACTTGTGCTTTTGGTTTAAAAATATTTTTAGAGGTGAGGAGGTAAAAATATTGGAAGGAGGTGGCTTTTTGAATAGTGGCAAAAAAGATTTTTGGGGTTGAGGTCGACAACTTTGACTACAGATCTACGCTATTTCAACGTTTTTTAGGAAAAACTAATGTCAGATTCATGATAAGAAGATTGAAAAGAGCTTTGTGGTGATTTATGGGTGAAAAATGACCACCAAAAATAGCGGCCAGTGGTGAAAAGATGACAGCTAGCACGGCAGCATGTTGCAGGAATCTAGAAAGGGTGGCGACCGATTGGGATTTTTTTTTTGTTAGAAAGAAAAACTCTCTCTTTTTCTTTTATAGTACTGTAAAAAAAAACAGTGTCATTTTAAGGGGAAGATCCATGCATAAACCCATATATGACCCAGGATACACACGCCTAACCCATTTTTCTTTATCCTTAAACCAGTCCAATTGAACCACTATTAAACCAGACGAATTGCCTATGAGCCATTCCAAACCATTGAACCGCTAAGCAAACCTTTCTAGACCATTTTGAACTGCCTGGAATTGCTTTAGACCACTTTGAATTGCTTCAAATTGCTTTGAACCGGTTAAACCACCCTTAAACCTTTGACCAAAGTTGACTAAGTGCATTTTAGGTATTTTTGTCATAAGTTTTTTTTATTTTTTCTACTCAATTTTTCTTATATATTTTTCTTATTTAATTTCTGATTTTTTTATGGTATTTTTATTTTATTTTTGTGTCAGCTTTTGATAGGAAAATAAAATAAAATGATAGAAAATATAAAATATTTTTTAGTTGAAATTGATTTAATAATTGTTAAAAACATAAACTTAAGAAAATTTGAAACTTTAATTTTCTCTTAAATACTTTGAAAAAAAATGAAATAATGAAAATAGAATTTTTAATGAATAAGAATAAAGAAAAATTATAAAAGAGAAATAAAATAATAAAATGTCAATAAAGTCACAAGTGGTGATTGTATTTATGCAAAGAAAATTTTTAAAATATTTTGAAAGTGTTAGAAATATTTTAAAACTTGTTAAGCATAAAAAATATAAAAAATAAAATGATAATAAAATCAAAACTAGTGATTTTATTGAAAATATTTATATAAAGAAAATTTCTAAAATATCTTAAAAGATTGGAAATGTCTTACAATTTTTGAAATATAAAAATAATAACAATAATATTCACTTTGAATAAATAACAAGAATGAAATAAATATATAAAGAAAAATATGATAAAATGATAACAAAATTACAAGTAGTGATTCTAAGTAAAGAATTGCTCAAATTTTTGCCAAAAGTGTTGGTAAAGTTTTCTAAAAATATTTTCAATAAAAAATAATAATAACAAAACATAAAAAATTTTAATTGTCAAGGAAAGTAAAAATTCTTATGATGGGATAAAGATGAAGTCACAAGTGGTGATTTTATCTAAATTCCTAGGCAAGCGATTTTCTTGAAATAATCTGAAAGTGTTGAAAATATTTTGAGAATTTAATCAACGAAATTTTTATTTACTTAAATAATAATAAATAATAAATAAATATTTCAAAATAGATTAAAATTCTAATTGATTAAGAGGAAGTTTGAAGTGATTTTCCTCTAAATTCTAGATTCATACCAAAAATGTTGGTATAAGAGAATTATGATCTACTTTGTTTAAAAAATATTAAAATAAATCTAACGACGGAGCCCTTTTAAGGAAATAAGTGATTTTCTTGAATACTTTTAAGGTAAAAAAAATTCTTATGTTATACTCAAAGTGTCGAAAATAACTTAGAAAATTTTCAATATTCAAATAATAAAATTAAAAAAAATAAAAAAAAAGTACTAAGTAAAAGACTATTTGAATGATACCAAATTAGGATCATATAAGATTAATTGGAACCACCTTCAAACGGTCGTTGTAGGGTTGCTATAACATTTTCCACACATAACTGTTCTTTCGAACCTAACCTTAAATTCGCAGACTAAAAGATAGGATTGGTGATCAATCGCACCTCAACAAAAAAGATTGGTGGCGACTCTTTAACTTTTTACATCAGCAATCGAGTCTTTGGACCGATACGTTATGGCAGTTTGGCAACTCCACTAGGGAAATAGAGAGTCAAGCCAAAAATTAATTTTATATGATCCTAAGTCTTGGTTGAATAGCCTAGTTTTCTTTATTCATTTATGTTATTAACTTATTTGCCTGATTATTTTCTTATTTGTTTATTTATTTGAAATGTGTTAAAAAATATGTTCCTTCATACATTGCACATGCATATCATAACATGAGCTTTAAACTTGAGTTTCATCATTCTTAGGAAGGGGTAGAGCACCTATGCTCTCATGAGGTGTTAACCTTTGTAATGGCTAGCGAACCCTTACTTAAATTGAATCATTTCTGTTTGAAGCCTATTATGGGTGAGAATTGGAGTGTCTTACTAGTTTAGCATGGATGATAGTGAGGAAACAATTTGGGAACCTTTTAGCTTATATCAAATCTTAAATCCTTCATATAGTGAACCTTAGGGGTCCTTTTAGCCTATATCAAACCTTAAATCTTGTATAGAAGTTGTGCACTAACTTGTTTTGTTTTTTTCATTATTTATATTGTATGCTAACTCTATTCTTATTTATTACTTCTTTTTGCATAAATCATGTTAACATCAATAGGTTTACATTTATTTTTTTGTTTGTTTATTTATTTATCTATTTTCATTCATTTCATGCAGTTCATTCATTCATAGATCATTATCAGTCATTCATCATGTCATTGTATAGTATAGAAATCTTTTATATTATCTGGGTTCATAATTTAGAAAACATGAGAGATTAATTGGAAGCATGGATACAAGCCTTGGAACTCAACTAAGAGGAATTTGGTCATGACATATGAGAAATAAAAATAAGACTTACCAAGTTAGTGGAAAAGCTTGAAACAGCCTATGTTCAAGAAGCCTCGTCACACCTAATTTGTTTATGCATCAAGCATACACTAGGTCAGAAACAAAATGTTTCTGACCATATTGATGTTACCAATGCATCTGATGGCTCAAGAAAAGACCAATTCAGAAAAGAAGTAAAAGATATAAAGTTTTCTAACTTCGTCCAGACTTCACAAGTTAGTTCATAGCCAAGTCTACATCCCTATCTAGTTATCCTTCAATAATCCTTTTTGGTAACCCAAACAAAACCTGTTCCTATTCACCTTTACAAGTCAACCCAATCCCATACTATTTCCTAGTTATGAACAATGCATCCAAAAGCCCTAGTGCTTATCAATCCATCCAGCAGTCAAGTTTCCTAATAAGCCATCTTGCATATACACCTAATTCTATTTCAAGGCCCACAACAATGAGACAAATAACTACTCACCCCAAAAAATCATTAAGTAAAAAGAAAGAGAGAGCCATCATTGATCCAACCCCCATGACTTACATTGAGCTATTTCCATAACTCTTTAAAAATCATATGATTGTATCATTTTCTCTAGAGCCATTATATCCTAAGTGATATGATGCTGATGCTCAGTGTAATTATCATTATGGACATGCAAGCCATTCTAGAGAAAACTGCCTCACTTTCAAACATAAAGTGCAGGGTTTAATCAAAGTTTGTCGGTTAAATTTTGAGAATGGAGGGGAGCTCAAGATTGCTTAAAGTTCATTGCTTAATTATATTAGTTGAAGAACCTATCAATGGTAATACCATAATCTTGAAGTTGAAATATATGATTAGGCAAAAGATTTTAGGATTATTTAAGATTGTTATTTGGAGGATTTTGTTGTCAGGATGTTTTTTAATTTTTAAAAGCTTTTTTATTTGATAACATTCAATGCAGGCATCTATTCATTCATTCATATAATTTATTTTTGTTTGCATAAATTTGAAGTTAACCATCATCATAATTCTTCACTGTGGTAACAATGGTTCAAGGGATTGATCATTAAAAGTTTTAAAAAAATCTATTTGCCATTCATCTAGTACCCATGTAGCAAGAACAAAATAGTTGAATTGAGAAATTTGAGAAAGCTTAAGATGAAATGAGAGGATACCTAGCCCAAATAATGGGAATGTTGAAAAATTTTAGTGGAAAAGTGGATGAAACCCACAATTGTAAAGTCAAAGATTCCTCATACCCTGTTGGGTTTGGTTTATATCAAGTCTAAGTATCCTAAGGGATACAATCACAACAAGCCCTATTTTTTGGGGCATACTTTAATCTCAAAATACGTTTAGTAGCTACACAAGGATAGTCCCAAGGAAACACTATCTTGGAGATAAATCTGATTCAGTCCAAATCCCTGACGATTCTTAAAAGCTAAAAAAAATTGAAAGAAAGTTTATTTGAAGTAATAAAAATTTCAAGCACCCAAAGAAAGATGGATCTCATAAAGGAGAAGCTTCGAGTTATTGAGAGAATGGATTTTTATGGATCTATGGTTGCATCGAAGCTTTGTATGGTGCTAGATGTGATTGTTCCACCTAAATTCAAGGTCTCATAATTTGATAAGTGTGATGGGACTAAATGCCCAAGACCTATGTCATTATGTATTATAGGAAAATGACTACTTATGTTTGTGATGACAAATTCTTGATTTATGTATTCCAAGATAGTCTTATGGGATACTGTTAAGTGGTATGCTTAGTTAGACAGAACTCGTATCACTTTGTGCAAAAATTAGTTAGGGCATTTGTAACCCAATACAAGCACATTGTAAATTTGGCCCTATATCATTTGTCATTGCAAAATATGGATAAAAAAGCTACTAAGAGCTTTAAAGAATATACTTAAAGATGGAAAAATACGACTGCCTAAGTTTAGCCATCACTCAAAGAGAAATAAATCATTGTTTTGTTTGTTAGCACTCTTCGAGCACCTTATTATGACAATATGATTGGGAATGCCACAAAGAATTTTACGAACATGAAAATTTCTAGGGAGATAATTGAGAATGTGGTCAAGGGTGAAAAATTTGATGTTAGAGGTATGAAAAAAAAATGAGGCATCTAGGAAAAAAGAAGATGTGCAAACTGTAACTCATGAGGAGCAACAAGACAATGGTTTTTCCTTGTATTATCCTCACCCAATTTACCACCCTTACTACCTTGCCATAGATAATGTCCCATCCAATCTTTACCTATACTAATTAAAGGTTTAATGAAGCTTTCATCTCCAAACACCTACACCTATACTCCAACCAATCAATCAATTAAATCCCTTCGAGAATAACAAAAAAAGGTAGCAAAATAACAAAAGAAATAATCATGTCAACCTTATTCCCATATCCTACATGAAATTGTTACCCCAACTTATCCATAATCAACTTTTGGTGCTTATATGTCTAGAACCCTTCAAACCCCTTACCTAAAATGGTATGATCCTAATGCAAAATGTGATTACCACAATGAAAATCAGGGCTACTCAACAGAGAATTGCACTATATTGAAATACAAGGTTAGAGATCTCATTAAAGCTAAGAATATAGAGTTTGGAACAAAGAGCGATTATCGTGTTGATGAAGACTCTCTACCTTGATATATTGGAGAATGGTGAACTGAGGGTTTTAAAGCATTGATATGATAATTTTGATGCAATGGTCAGAGAAGGAATTGGAGAATGGTTTTGTGTGCTTTTGTAGGGAAAATAGTGGACACTATGTTTAGTGTTACAAAGAGGTTGATTGATTTAAAATAAAAAAAAAAGTGACCCTTTTGTTTTCTTTTTTATCTTTCACTTTTGTAGTGGACATGCATACGAACTTTATTACTTGTGCAGAAGTTTGAATCTGAATGCTAATCGAAAGAATGTTTTTTCCATTTCTCTTTTTGTCCATGTTTTTCAAAAAGAAATTTGTTTTCTTATCAAAATAAAAGTCTAAAAAAATATTTGTGGTCGTTGTTATGAATGTATCCAAATAAACTATTTTCATGTCTCAAAACCACCTAAAAAACCTTAATACCTCAAAGGATAGAAGTTTGAACTTTGTGATGCCTCTTATCAAGGCAACAAACATTGAAATAATCAATTTGAAAAAACCTTGACAAAGCATCACCCTCTACATTAGGGAAAAATACAAAAAAAAGATCTATTTGATAAAGTCATGCTTTGACAATCAAAGAAGAATGCCTTATGTTATAAGGGCAAATGTTAGATAAATTAAGTCTTAAAAGTTTTGAACATATTCCATCAAAAGTTGAAATATGCAAGAAAGAGAATAAATGGAAATGATATAAAAAAATAAAACAAAAATAAAAAACAAAAGAGAAAAAAGAAAGGAAGAACAAAGGAGATGATATGATGTTAAGACTAAAGAAATAAAAGGGATAAATGCCCAAAAGAAAATCCTTCACAAGATATGAAATAATCTTTGATTTGATCACCTTTAAATACATGTTTTAGGCTTATTTATCCATTCTTTTAGAATCTTGAACCTCGCCTATGTTACATACCTGGAAAAGTTTATTTTGATTAAACATGGATACATGAGTTAAAAAGCTTGTTCCTTCTAGAATCCTAATGACCAACTTCGCTTTTGCTTGTTTTCTTGGCAAAATTACTTGAGTGCATAATGAAATTGTCAAAAAAAAAAAGAAAAAAAAATTAAAGAATGAAGCTCTAAGGTGAAAACCTAAAAATGGGTAGTTTAAAGTAGAAATGAGATTGAAACATGAAAACTCATTGCAACTAATAATTGAGATATGTGCACGGGCTATCATAGAAAATCCTAGCCTTTTCCAATATGATCTTAAACTTACTATAATGGTCTTAGCATCTATTAAAATACCATATTGGATACTAAAAAGGGTGTCAAATCTAATTATACCTTAAAAGAACCTTTCTATAGAATTTGTTGTTGAGCCTGAATAAATAGAAATTCAATTTCCCCTATCAAGTCATGAGGTCTCTTTTGATAATTAAGACTTTAATTTGAGAATTAACCATCTAATTTGTTTGAAAAGATGGAATTGCCTCTTTGTCCAGACATGTGCATAATAATGATCACCTTTTTTTTAAAGACTTAAAAGTCACACTGTTTCATAAATGTTGACTAAGGCAATTTTTGTGAGAATTTTTTCATTGAAATAAAATGTTTTTGAGAAGGAAAATAAAATTTTTAAAAAGAAAAAAAAACAAATTTAGGAAAATGAGTGGCACCATGGGAAGCTTTTTTTATACAAAAATATGTTTAATTAGCTGAGTTTCACCATAGTTCAATGATTTGTTTTCTTCAATTCCCTTTCATTAAGTTCAAGTGATCATATGTATGTTTGATCTAAAGATGAAAAAAAATGGAAAGGAAAGTTGAAAAGTCCCAGTTGTGAAGAAAGAAAGCATAAATTGATGAAAAATGAGCAGCAAAGAAAGGATTTGAAATTGAAATGAGATGAAAAATTCGAGATTGAAAAAAAAAACTTTAAAAATTTGAGAAAAGAATATTTTGGGCATTTACATATTTTGACTTGGTTTTTTTCAATTAAGAAAAGAAAATTTTGAGCATTTGCATCTTTTGACTTTGCTTTTGCATTATTAGCTTGTCTATCATTAATAGGGATGTATGCATTGGCATCTTTGCAAAAGGCATTTGCATTTTATTTGCATTTAAATTGCATCATCATTTTAAGAGAAGACATTTGCATCGTAGTGGTGTTCGTCAATTTTGGAAACATTAAAGAAGAAAAAAGGAAAAGGGGTAAAAACATATTCAAAAGATCAAGAATTTTTAGGAATTTCAATGAGATGGCACAAGATAAGAGCTTTAAGCCTAATCTAGCTGGTATGAAAGTTGTAAACCTAGTGAAATCAGTATTAGTCATGCAAAATGCTGTCATAAATTATTTTCAAAGTATTCAATGGTGATATCCAAGTTTAAAATATGGATTTCAATTTTTTCAATGGTGGTATTTAAGCCCGTTTTCAAAATTACTTGGTGATGATATTTGAGTATTAAAAGTTTGATCTTCTCGATGGTGATATCCGAGTGTTAAACCCAGAATTGCATTTTCACAATGATGATATTTGAGTACCAAAGCTTGAATTTCATTTTCTTGGTGGTGATAATTGAGGCATTTTCAAAATCACTCGGTGGTGATATGTGAGTTTAAAGTCTAAATTTGTATTTTTTCTTTAGAACTATATTTTCTTCGATTGTGATATTCAAGTTTCTCTCAATAGTGATATCCAAAGTCATTTACACTTTCTCAATAGTGATATTTGAGTTTTCTTCAGTGGCAATATCTGAAGTCATTTGCATTTTCTCTATAGTGATATTTAATTTTTCTTTAGTGGTGATATTTGAACTCATTTGCATTTTTTTAGTTGTGATATCCAAAATCTTTTGCATCCTTTCGACGGTGATATCTGAAATCATGTGCATTTTCTCGGTAGTGATATCCAAGTTTCCTTCAATGGTGATATTTAAAGTTATTTTTTGATAGTGATACCTATGCTTTAGTTTTGATTTATTTTTATTCAGAGCCTCTAATGAGAAGAGCTTTTAGGTTTGATTAAAAAAAAGAAAATTTCAATATATACTTGTTGGGGCAAAATTGTTATCTTTTGGTCTTTGCTCTTTTACTAATTTTTAGTAATGTGCAAAGAGGGGCAGCTATAGACATCTAATTTTGTTTGGACTGATCAAAATTAAATTCAAATTGCATTCATGATTTTTTATTTGTTCATTTTAAACTCATTATGGTATTTTGACCATGTTTTCAATTATTATATTAATTAATCTTAAAATTAAAAAATTAAAAATTAAGAAAAAAGTAAAAAACTTTCAAAATTTTAAACAGCTAAATTCAAGCTTTATGACTGTCGCTTGATTGCCTATTTTGTCATTACCTAACTTGGCAGTAGAAATTTAGCTACTGAATCTCCTAAAGTCTTACTCAATCCTAAAAAATCTAGGATTTGACTAAAAAGAAGAGCTCTTTAAATTAAGCTGTAATCACAAACAAAAAGGGGGGCCAACTAGAACAAAAAAATACGTTGCCTAAGTTGAACCAAGCTCACCTTTATTAATACCCTAAACTGCCTTCACTACTTTTGCCAATACCAACATTACCTAAATCACCAACACTACGTAAACCATAATAAATTCAACCAAAATGATAACAGATTCAATTATAAACCACAAAACCACCCATATATGACCCTTACCAATTTGGCACCTCAACCATCATCATCCAAACAAACCAAAACCAAGGCCTTTTTTTGGCATACCTCTTGTGACTGAGACCAATAACCTTTTAAATCTTGCAAAAACACAAAAAAAAATCATACTCAAAACAACTTAAAAATAAAAAATTACAGTTTTCCCTGAGAGGAGGAACTTCAGCAGTGCTAAAGCCAAAGAAAAAAATTGAAATGAAAAGGAAAAGAGGAACTTGTGCTTTTCGTCTAAGGAGATTTTTGAAGAAAAGGAAGTTTAGGTGAGCAGGTAAAAATATTAGAAAAAGGTGGTTTTTAGAATGGTGGCAGGGAAGATTTTTGGGGTTGAGGTCAACAACTTTGACATCAGTCTATGTTATTTCATGGTTCTTTAGGAAAAACTAAGGTCAGATTCATGATTAAGAGATCAAAAGGAGCTTTGTGGTGATTTTTGGGTGAAAACCAACCATCGAAGATGGCAATTAGTGGCAAAAGGGTAGCGGTTAGCACGACAACATATTGCTAGAATCTAGAAATAGTGGTGACCAACTGGAATATTTTTTTTGTTAAAGAGAAAAGCTCTTTCTTTTAGAAAGAAAACCATAAAAGAAATGAAAAAAAAATCACCTTTTATAGTGTTGCAAAAAAAATCAAAATGGCTCCATTTTAAGGGGAAGATCCACTTGTGAACTAGGATATGAACCAGGATCCATGCGTCTGACTCATTTTTCTTATTAAATCGATCTAACTGATCCACTATTGAATCGGATAAACCGTCTGTGAGGCATTCCAAGCCATTGCATGCTTGAGCAAACCACTCTAGATCTGTCCGAACCACTTGGAAGTGCTTTGACCATTTTAAACCGGTTAAATTGCCCTTGAACCTTTGACTAGGGTTGACCAAGAGCATTTTAGGTTTTTCTGCCATATTTTTTATTTTTTATTTTTTTTGCTCAATTTTTCTTATATATTTCTATTATTTAATTTTTAATTTTTGTGGTATTTTTATTTTATTTTGTGTCAACTTTTGACAGGAAAATAAAATAAATGATAAAAAATATAAAATATAAAATATTTTTTAATTGAAATTGATTTAAAATAATTGTTAAAAAATAAACTTAGGAAAATTTGAAACTTTAATTTTCTCTTAAATACTTTTAAAAAAATAAAATGAAATAATGAATATAAAATTTTAATCGATAAGAATAAAGAAAATATAAAAAAGAAATAAAATAACAAAATTTCAATAAAGTCATAAGTGGTGATTTTATTTATACAAAGAAATTTTCTAAAATATTCTAAAAATGTTAGGAATGTCGTTTTAGAAATTTTCAAGCATAAAAAAATATAAATAATAAAATGATAATAAAATCACAAGTGGTGATTTTATTGAAAATATTTATATAAAGAAATTTTCTAAAATATCTTGAAAATGTTGGAAATGTCTTAGAATTTTTCAAACATAAAAATAATAACAATAATATTCACTTCAAATAAATAACAATAATTAAATAAATATGTAAAGAAAAATATAATAAAATGATAACAAAATCACAAGTGGTGATATATCTAAGAAAAGCTTTGTTCAAGTTTTACCAAAAATGTTGGTAAAGTTTTTCAAAAATCTTTTCAATAAAAAATAATAATAATGAAACATAAAAAATTTTAATTGTTAAGGAAAGTAAAAATCCTTATGATGGGAAAAAGATGAAGTCACTAATGGTGATTTTATCTAAATTCCTAGACAAGAGATTTTCTCGAAATAATCCAAAAGTGTTGGAAATATTTTGAGAATTTAATCAATAAAATTTTCACTTAATTAAATAATAATAAATAAATTTTCAAAATAGATTAAAATTCTCATTGATTAAGAGGAAGTTGTAAGTGATTTCCCTTCAAATTCTAGAATCTCACCAAAGGTGTTGGAATTAAAGAATTATGATCTACTTTGCTTCAAGAATATTAAAATAAATCCAATGATGGAGCCCCTTCAAGGAAATAAGTGATTTTCTTAAATACTCTTGAGAAAAGAAAATTTCTTATGTTATACCGAAAGTGTTGGTAATAACTTAAAAAAATAATATTTAAATAATAGAAATAAAGAATAAAAATGATAAAGTAATAACTAAAAGACTATTTGAATGATACCAATTTATGATCATAAAAGATTAATTGGTGCCATCTTCTAACCCTAACCTTAAATTTGCAGACCAAAGATAGGATTGGTAACCAATTGCACCTCAATAAAAAAGATTAGTGGTGACTCCTTGACTTTTTACGTTTGTTGATCGAGTCCCTAAACCGATAAGTTATGATAGCTTTGTTTTGTTTGCTTATTCCTTTAGTGAATGTAAAATTTAGGGACCTTGTATTTTACATTTTACCCTTAACATATAAAATTCCTTTTTAGGCATTACGATACTTAATCCCTTAAATGCATCCCTTTTTGTCCCCAGTGTGAAGGGTGAACCTTGATCATGGTTTATTTTGAAAGAATTTTATCAGGGTCAAAGGGGTAGCAAAAGATAAATTTCTATATTTCTATTTGAATTACGGTTATAAAGTTTGTTCTTTTTGTGCTGAAATTTTTACTCTTTTGTTAGGTTTTGTAATTGTGGAGGTTGTAGTCATTTTGTATTAACAACCAAGATTATTTATTATTCCAAGGGATGAAGTTGTGCAAATTCATTTGTAGTTTGGTCATTGTGAGTAGATTTATCTATTAAACTCTTCATGCTTTTTAGCTACAACTATGCTTTAATAGACCTTTGTGTTTTTGATATACATCTTTTTCATATGTTCTATTATAGTTTTTTTTTTTTTTAACTTGTTCAATTGTAGTTTGCGTAAGTGAAAATATAATAGAAATAAATCCTACTAGGACAATATATATTGAGAAAATTGACCTTTCTCTCTTTATTTTAGTTTATGCAAACAATCTTTAAGGAATCATGATTGCATGTGATTGTACTAATTAGGATTAAAAGCATTTTTCTATTTTTGAGCTTAAGATCATGTTTGGTACACAAAATATAATAAGATATGATAAGATGATATTATAAATATGATTAGATTAAAAAAATATCATCTTATCTTATGTTTGATGCGTGTAAAGATTAAGATAGGATAATTTATTTAATGGTCAAAATTATCTTTTCTCAAAATTTATATAATTTAAATTATTGATGTAATTTTTAGGGGTATTACAGGACATGTAAGTTTAATCTCATGGATTAAATATAATCCTATCCACTTTGGGAGGATTGAATCATCTTATACCAAAAGGATGAAAATTCTCATTATAATTTTATCCCTTTCAATTGGATATAAATCAAATATAATATAAAACGATTGTCATACTATTCTATCTATCATCACACCAAACATGACTTAAAAGTATTAAGCTGAAACAAGCAAGTGATTAGACAAATGACTAGTAACATTGAATACCATGAATGTAGAAGAGACAATTTCTAGTGATCTTGTCATGTTTTTCATGGATATAAACTTTGTTGGTTAAATTATGCCAAATGTCTTATGCTTTGTAAAAATTTGAAATTTAGTCCATATGCTATAATTTATATAAATTTAATTCTTAACTATTTTAATTTAATAATTTTAGTCTAATCACTAGTTTTCTTACTTTTTTATTAAAAATACCGACATGGATGTTTACTTAATAGTATGGCCATTGTATTTGCTAATATAGCATTGACTTTACTAATGTGGCATTGACTTATGGACTTGACAACTTGCATTAATAAAATTAATTGTTAAATTATACAAGTAATTTCTGTATTTACACAAAATTTGAAACTAATCCTATTACTTACGAGATTTAAAATTCAATCCCTTTAACATAAAAATATTTTGAATTTTTTAGAAAATTTTTAGTTATTTAAAAATATTAAATTTACTTTTTTCCAATATTTTAATTTTTTTAGTTTCATTTTTGAAAGTCTTTGTATTTTTTTTAATATTTAGAAATTTAGAAATTTTCTAGAAATTTTCAATATTTTGAAATTTTTAGAAATTTTGTAGTTTTTTTTAATATTAAGTTTACTTCTTTTCAATATTTTAATGTTTTAAACAAAATTATTTTTTATTTTTTCAAAATTTAATAATTTATTTAACCAAAATATAACAATTTATTTAACCAAAATATTTAATTTTTTGTTTTTAACTTTTTGCATATTTTAAAAAATTTTCAATATTGTTATTTGTTTTTATGTTTTCTAAAAATTCTCTGTATTTTCTAATATTTAATGAAATAAATAAATAAATTATAAAGAACATATATGCTTTTTAGAAGTTATTCTATTTGGTATATTTGAGATGGAAAAAAATAAAAATTTGGGTTAAAAAAGAGAAATAGCAAAAAATAAAAAGCTTCTGATTTCGATTTATTCTTTACCTAAATAAGATAAGAAAAATGAGTAAATTTTTTTAATTTATAAACTCTTTTTTAAAACATAAAATAATATAAAATTTTTCTAAAAAAATATATTAAAAAATTTAGAAAATTTTATAAAAATTCCAAAAAGTTAAAAAATAAAATTAAATATTTTGTTGAAATAAAAATTCTAAATTTTGAAAAAAATACAAAAATTAAAAAAATTAAAATATTGAAAATTTTTTAATTTTTTTATGAAACTAGAAAATTTATAAAATTCAAAATATTCTTTATATTAGAAGGATTAAATTTGAAATTTCGAGTGAATATAGAAACTTAAATGTAAAATTTCGTATTAGTATATTGACCATTTATATAATTTAATAATTGATTTTATCTAAGTTGCTACATCATTAAGCCAATGTCACATAAAAAAAGTCAATGCCCATCATAAAGTCAATGATCACGTTAGTATTTTTAAAGGTAAAAATTAACAAAATTAGTGTTTGGATCAAGATTATCAAATCGAAATAATACGATGACTAAATTTGTATGAATTATAATACGACTAGATTCTAAATTTTCATAGGGATCACTAACATAATTTGACAAAATTTGTTTCATTAGACACTTGGAATTATGTAAAAGAAAAGAATAATAAAAGAAGGGATCGGGGTCTTTTTTTTATTTAATTTAGTTTATTTTCAAATTTACATATATTTTGGTTAATTTAGTTTTTATTCTATCTTGGAGGTAATTTTGTTATTTTGCATTAGAAGCACTTGGTTACTTGGCTTGCATTATTATCAAATATTTGTACGGAATTCATAACATATATATATATATTTGTGTTTTATTTATATAGAATTCATAAATAATTTTATAAAATATTATTATACTCTTTTATAAATGAAATGGAGTGTTTTGCTTATTAATTTTTTATATTAGCATATATAATTTAATATTCATGTAATTATTTTTAAAACAAATTTAAAAAATTAGAATAAAATGATAAAAATTATATACTATTATTGACTGAATTTTAACTATTATTGATGGATTTTTTTAAATTAATTAAAAAATATAATATCAACGAAAAAATATTTTTACCAATAAAATTTTCATTGGTAATTTATCAATGGAATTTAATAATATCCATGGAATTATATTACTGACTACATTTTTACCGAAATAAAAATTCCATTTGTAAATCCGTTTGCAATATTATTACAAATGGAAACAAACCATTACCAACGATAGTTTCCATCGGTAACACTTCATTTTTTGGTAGTGAATAATAATATTTATTATAACAATAATAACAAAGTAAAGATTTTAAAATATTAAATTTAAAAATCAAAATAATAATACTTCATTTATTCAATTAATCATTTTATTAATTTTTATTTTTACTTTTTAAAATAATTTAATAAAATTAATTCAAGCGACAAAAATTAGAAACCAGGTGTACAAAACTATAAAAAAAATTTAAAATTGTTTCCTTTTTAATTTGTGTGATTGTGTAGCCATTTTAAATTGTAGATTTACTTTTTAAAATTTGAGAAATTATCTTTTTATTATAATCTAAATTCTTTATAAAATTAATTATGTATTCTCAAACAAAAGTTACATGTACTTATTTTGGAGGCCAAAAATTAGTCCCTTTATCATTTGAGTCTATTGAAATCAATAATTAAAAAAATATGTAAATTTTTTTAATTTTACAATATGTAAATTACCCCTTTATATATATATATATATGGGGCAATGAATTACACAAAAAGTAACCTTTTATTGGTATATTGAAATATGGGCCAGGTTAAATAGGTCATATAAACTTTGATTGACCAAATCATGAATATTTATCTTCAATTGTCAAATGATATATTTAATTAATTATAAAATTAATTAATGATGTTATTATTCCACATAACAATAAAAAATTTATCACTTAAAAATTGTTTAATTAATTAATTAAAACAATTTTACCGAACGTGGGGCAATTTGTGATTGAACAAAAATTTTCTCTTTTTACAAATATCCCCTAAAGACTTGTTCACACATGATTTTACTTGCAAAAAATGAGGAGCGAGTCTTGAAATTAAATTCACTTTGGCGTCACTTTTTCATTTGAAGTGAAACCTTTATTGGCAACAATTCTTTTCCTAGCATACTTTGAACTCCCAATATGCCTTGACTTGAAAAAAATTACACTCCAATTATGATTATATTCTTGGCCCAATAACAATAGCATCGTCTGAAAAGAATTGCCTTGTAATCTTAACCGGTGTGCACATTCCTTATCCAAATAAGAATAGGACTCCTAAGAGCAACTTCTTCTCATAAACTTTATAATCACATTGCTTCATTGTGGTCTACAATTCCAACTTGAATTGTACCAACCGGTCAGTAGCATTATAATGTTAAAGGAACAAGCACCCCTAAATCATGTAGAAATAGGACTATTGCCTATAAAAACAAGCCAATCTCATGCTATTCTGCAAATATAAAAATTCTGCCAAAGATTGCTAGGCTACTTGGAAAGCTCAAATGGTAATTCTTTATGTCGCTACTTGTTTTCCAGTTATTGCTTATTTGTATTCAAGTTCATCCTGCTTTTCTAAAGAGAAAGAACAAAGTCTTTTATACTCCTAACTTTATATTTTGGCAAGAATTGTACCATGTGCATGCATATTATCACTTGTTGAAGATACAACTTCATGGCCATTAGCATAGTATCTATTTGAGCCTTGACCAAGTACAATATACTTAGAGGAATTTCGACTCTCTACCTTTTCTGTTTTTCTCTATATAGCCATGTCGCAGTACGTCAGAGTCCAATATAATTTGAGTAATTGCATTCATGATTCCTTTGCCAATTCTTTTATGCCGATTAATTCATTATTGTTTCTTTAGCAATTAATTAGCCAAAGCACATCCCATATGATCCATGCCACGTTAAAGCTAAACTTCCATGCGTATTCACATCCTCACCTCTTGTTTAATTTGTTACCAATTTATCTTCATGCATAATTTGACACCTTGCATTCACGCCCCTATCATGCAACTTGGCTAGCTTACCATGTTAGAATAAATATTCATTCATATTGACACTTGGATCATAAATATGACATGATAGTTAGTCTACCACGTTAGTGCAAACGA
The DNA here is from genome assembly GCF_002303985.1 of Durio zibethinus. Next base: position 15,949,051 of record NW_019167871.1, on the reverse strand, counting down.
ATTCTTTATCGCAAAAGCATAATATTGACTTCACTTTTCTTATCATTGCCAAATTTTCTCAATTGCTTCTCTTGATACAAAGCATTTGCTGCCACCGTCGGAATCATGCATAAGAGTTATTGAACAAATCGGACGAGTTCAAGCTTACAAACTGGGACTCATCCTTGTCAACCTCGGGATGCTCTTCATGGAACTTGGGCTCCCTATATTCCTTCCTTTATAGATATTTTTGGATAACGTGAATCGTGATCCTTGTCTCGTGATTCATGTCCAGAAGTCGAGATAAGAATTGTTTGGAACACCGAATTGACCATTGTAGATTTTCTTGCAGATAATTATGAGATTCTGATCATTAAAAGGTAAATAACCCGTGTCAAGCATGAAGGGGAAGTCGTGGCATGACTACACGTCCACTTTAGCTCCATCAAAATTAATCTTAATTATACCAAACGATGGAGGCTTCCATTTGTTACTATCCATTATTGTGCTCATTGGAATTCATCAAGATACTTTTTAGCATATTTCGCTGATAAGTTTGGGTTCTTTAGGGAAGGAGGTAGGTTTTCTAAAATTAAATCATTGACATGAAAGAAAAAATCAGTTTTGGGTAATTGCATATAAATTGCACTCAATTTCCATTAAATTCAACCAACCTTTTAATAGGCTTACAAGATAATTAACATGAGTAAAAAATTCAAATAGTTAACAGATAATGGAAAAAGTGGAGAAATAGTAGCTGAATATTAGGGATCATCCAGCCACATACAAGAATTAACTACCGACTATATCTTAAGAACATAGATATAGAGCCCATATATGAATTAAATTTTAGATCACTTTCAACAATTCTCCTTAATTCAAAATTATATACTCTAAGATGTAATCTAAAGTAGAAAATTTTCCCTATTGAAGGCACTTTAGTGAGAAGATCTACTAGCTACTCATGCATTCCATAATGCTTTATTTTGATTATGCTATTTGCAACTAAGTCACAAATAAAATGAAAGCGAATGTCGATGTGCTTTGTTCTACCATGAAATGCCAGATTCTTTGTCATAGCAATTGTTGACTTGCTATCACAAAAAAGTTTAGTTGCTCTATCTTGAACCAGAAAAAGATCTACAAGAAGTCTTCTAATCCAAATTGCTTGACAAGTTGCTTAAGTTATTGCTACATATTTAGCTTTTGAAGATGATAAAGCTGTTGTAGCTTGTTTCTTTGAACTCCATGTGATGGCACTTGATCCAAGAGTGAAAACACTTGCTGAAGTACTTTTTCTATCATCCAACGAATTTATCCAATCACTATCTATGAATCCATATAACCTGAAGTTTGTAATTTTTCAATACCAAATCCCAAAATCACTAGTTCTAGCAATATAACGTAAGACTCCTTTTGCTAGTCCAAGATGATGTTTTGTGGGACTTTGCATAATCTTGGAGATTATACCAACAAAAAATGCAATATCTGGTCTAGTATAGGTCAAATAAATCAAACCTCCTACTAAACTTCTAAAAGTCTTTGCATCAACCTTTTTTGAACCATCTTCAAGTTGTAACTTCTCATTCATATTCATGGGTGTGGCAACTGGATTGCAATTTAACAAATTAAATATTTTAAGTAGATCCATTGCATACTTCCTTTGTGAAATGAAAATTTCATCCTTGCTTTGCTTCACCTCAAGCCTAAAAAAATAATGCAACAAACCTATGTCTGGCATTTCAAATTCTTTTATCATGTTAGATTTAAATTCAACAACAAGAGAATCACATGAGCCCATATAAATAATATCATCAATATAAAGGCAAACAATTATAATATCATTTTTTCCTTGCTTTTTCACATAAAGAGTAGGTTCATTTTCACTCATTGTGAAATCATTGTGATAAAAATAGCTATCAATCTTACTATACCATTCTCTTGGCACTTGTTTCAACTTGTAAAGTGCTTTCTTTAGCTTGTATACCTTTGTTTCCTTGCCTTTGATCACAAACCATTTTTCTTTCATAAAGACTCTTCGAACTTCTCGATTAGTTCAAAGAGTCTTTATGAAAGCTTCACTTTTCTTTTTCATAAGAGCCTTGAATTTTTTGAAACTCTCAAAAGTCTTTAACTTGTTGGTCAAAAAATAAACCCAACTCATTCAACTACAATCATTAGTAAAGAGTAAAAATTACTTATTCCCTCAAAGTGATGTAGTTCTCATAGGTCCAATAGATCGGCATGTATCAATTCAAGGCATTCAGAGGCTCTTCACAACTATCCACTTAGAAATAACTTTCTTGTTTGTTTTTTATAAATACACGCTTCACATAAATCAAGAGATCCAATTTGAGGCAATCTAAGAATCATACATTTCTTACTTAGTAACTACAAGCCTTTGATATTAAGATGTTCATATCGCAGATGCCACAATTTTGATTCATCTTTCTTGCTAACAATAAGAGCTTGCTTTTTTACGTTAGAAATTTTAAGTGGAAACATCTTGTTTTCTGTCATATGCACATTCACCATAGGTTGCCCAAATTTATCTTTAATCACAATACTCAATTTTCAAACACAATTGCACATCCACCAGACATTAGTTGTCTAACACTCAATAAAATATGCACCAAATTAAAAACAAAAAAGACATCAGAAAGTAATTTTACCATTACTTGCCTCCACTGTAACAGTATCTTTTTCTTTAACTTGCATTTGTTTGTTATCCCTAAGTTTAACTTACAACTTTTTATGACTCATCAAGATCCTTAAACAACGATCTATTAGGGGTCATATGGTTCAAGCACCCTCTATCCATAAACCAAACATCATTTGGAACTTTATTAATAGGTAAATGGGTTATAAATAACTTACTTTCTTTGCTTTCTTCCTCTACACAACTCACTTGGTTCTAATAATTTGCCTTTACATGCCTAAATTTCTTACAATTGTAACACTGGACAGCACTCTTATTTCCTTTTTGCTCACTAACAAACTACCCTTTTTTCTCATCAGAAAGACCTATTCTTTTACCTTTGCCATGTCCTCTTTTACGAAAGCCTTCTCTTTCACGTCCTTTGCCAACAAACACTTCTTTTCTAGTTTCCTCCCATTTCACTTAAAATGCCTTCTTAACAATCTTCTCTTGTGATCTATTTAGCCTTGCCTTATGAGCTTGTAAAGATCCTATTAGTTCATCAAAGAAAAAAATAGATAAATCTTTAGACTCTTCTATTACAGCAACTATATGATCAAATTTTAGAGTTAGGTTTCGTAAAACTTTAGAATAATAGTCTCGTCAGAAATCTATCACCATAAGATCTCTGTTGAGTAACAATAGAAATTACTCTAAAAATAAAATCTTGCATTGTTTCCTTACTTATCATCATCAAAGTTTCAAACTAATGCCAAAGAGTTTGAAGTTTCATAACAATAACTTTTGAAGATCGTTGAAACTTTTTCTACAATGTTTTCTAAGCTTTTTTTAAAGTGTTGGATGCTACAATATCAGAGAAAGGTATCTCATGAACTACCTGCTAAATGATAAATAGGGCTTTAGAATCCTTCTTGTTGTTGTCTTTCAATCATCCTTCATTGTTATCATTCTCTTTGTATCCGGTCTCTTCAAAATCTCAAAGATCTTAAGATTTAAAACGTGCCTTCATCTTAATACTCCAGAAGTCATAACATTTTTCGTCGAACACAAGAATAATAGGTTAGGCTACATTAGAACTGTCATTAACTACCATCGTTAACAATTTAGCAGATACAAAAAATGGGTCAGGATCTTAAGGCTCTGATACTAAAAATTTGATAGGGAAGGAGGTAGGTTTTCTAAAATTAAATCATTAATGCCAAAGAAAGAATTAATTTTGGGTAATCACATATAAATTGCACTCAATTGCTATTAAATTTAACCAGCATTTTAATAGGCTTACAAGATAACTAACATAAGTAAAAAACTCAAATAGTTAATAGATAATGGGAAAAGTGGAGAAATAGTTGTTAAATATTATGAACCACCTAGCCACATACAAGAATTAACTAACAACTATATCTGAAGAACCTAGACATTGAGCCTAGATGTGAACTAAGTTTTGGATCACTCTTCAACACTTTGAACATTTTTCTCGTAATTTTGTATCCCAAGATATTACCTATATCCATGATTTTGGAACATTAAAAATATACTTCAACAAAAAAAAAATTCCATTAAATTCTTCAAATTGTGCTATTTTTTTGAAGCCATATTGGTTGTAATGAGAAGAGTTATAGACAACATGCAAGCACTATAAGCAAGGCAACTAATATCCGATTCTTTGTCTATATTGACATTGGATTGATTTGATTGTAGCTTTTTTATGCTTTATGGTACATCTCAATTCGCATAGAACCTGCTTTAACAAGCCTATACTTTAGTTTATATAAATCAACTTGGTGATTATTCAAGCTTTCTCCCACTTTGAAAAATTTTCAAGCTTCACAATCTTTTTCAGCAACTAGATGTCTTCAATTTTATCTTCACGTAAAGATCTCAAATCGTGGGAAGTTTGATACTTTGGAAAGTTGTATTATGTTTTAAAGAAATATATTAGAGGTCTTTTTTCAAGATTATTAGAGAATTTGGTTATGCACCAAAATATTGGGAATAAACTTGAAGGCATGCTGTATCACTTCACCGTATTAGGGATTGCTTCAAGATTATTGAAGAATTCACCATTGGTCTCTTTTTCATCTTTTGGTAGGATGTTTCACTTTTTGGAATTTATCATCCTATACCTTTTGCAAAGCATGTGTCTAGCCATAAATATTCTCCATGTGTTTTTATGATAAAGTTATCCCATATGCTATAGAGTTGACCATAGTTTATGTCAAAGAAAGATTTATCACAATACATTGTGAATACTTATTTGCTTTCTTTCACTATTTAAAGAATGAAAAGAACAAAGTTGTTGTTAGGATTGGAGTTTTCAAGGGAGATTATGTTCTTCAAAGTGTCATGCATGCAAGGCAAGAGAGTTAACTCATAAAGAGATGGAAGGAAAGATTTTGTGGACTTGCATTAACAAGTTCTACAAAGATGCGAAGAATTCAAGTTGAAAATGTGAACCTGATTTCCAAGCAAAAGAAAAATTTTGTGGTCATGCCTCAATGAGTTCCATATAGATGCAAAGAATTCAAGCTAAAGATGAAAACCTGATTCCTAAGCAAAAGAAAGATTTTATGGACTTACGTCAATGAGTCTCGTAAAAATGCATGATGGAAGGCTGCATTAAACAAGTTAATCCATTAAAAGGCATGAAGAAAGGTCACTTTGCACAAGTTAATCCATTGTAAAATGTGATAAGCATGATGAAAGATTACTTTGCATAAGTCAATCCATTGAGAAGTATGATGGAAGACTGCCTTACACAAGTTATCCATTGAAAAGCATGATGGAACACTACTTTTCACAAGTTAATCCATTGAAAAAAGAAGCATGACGAAAGACTAATTTGCATAAGTCAATTCATTGAGAAGCATGATTGAAAACTACTTTACACAAGTTAATCCATTGATCAGCATAATGGAAATCTGCTTTACACAAGTCATCATCTTGAATATTTTATTTCTTTTAGCATGTATCAGAGGATCAAATTGATAAATTTCAAGCACTTGAAATTTATTTTAAAGAATCAATGTCATTTGAGCATAAAGTTTTTTGCACAATTCAAAGCTTAAAGTATAATTTGGTGGAGGTTGATAAAGAGTTTTATTTTTGCTTTGAAATGCAAAAGAACTTAATTATTCACTTGAGAAGACTAAAGATCAATTAGAATAAAAGAGAACTAATGTCTCTAAGATTCAATAAAATTCACTGAGTCTTCTACTAATAATGAACACGAAACCAAATCCTTGAATTTGCTATGAGATATGTTGGAAACCTTTCAAAAATGCTTGAAGAACTTCAAATGGAAGCCTTGAATTACAAATAAAATTACAATGGACTTTTGACTTGTAAAAATTAGTTTTACTTGAAAAATTAACAACATGAATCATGATATTCAAACTTAATTTTATCATGATCCTTTGTCATTTCAAGTAAACAAATGATATTGGAATCATTTTTTTTTTTTTTGGTTTCGACTGAACTTTCAATGAAACTAAGATACCTACATACCCTCAAAAATGATGGATCAAGTCATCACATAGTGCAAATTTTTTTTTGTGCCTTAACTTTTGCTTAAGTTTTCCTTTATAATATATTTCAACTTAGAAGGCTTTTTATGTAGAGCAGTTTAGGCTCTTGCCTTAAAGCATCATCTTTTTAGAGTAGTTTAGGCTTTTGCTTTGGAGCATTTTTTTTTTGTTTGTGCAATTTAAGCTCGTGCTTAGGTGCAACATCTTTTTTTTTTTGTGTTTGTTGTTTAAGCTCATGCTTAGGAACAACATCTTTTTGGTGTGTAGTTTAAGCTTGTGTTTAGGAGTAACATATGTGCAATTCAAGCTTATGCTTAAGAGCAACATCTATTCAATTTAATATCATGCTTATGAGCAACATGAGCAGTTTAGGCTCTTACCTAGGAGCACTATGAGCTTCAAGTATATTGACACTTAAGAAATTTCCTATTAATAGGCCCATTCTACACTTCATCTTGATCAACAATATTATATGCACCATTGCTATATGTCTCTCGAATAATGTATGATTTATCTCATTTTGAAAGGAACTTGTTACCAATGCCGTGTGAAGTATTTATTAGCCTTCTTAGAACCATGACTAAGTCTCCAACTTGAAATGATTATGTCTTGAGTTTCTTGTTGAAAGCTTTGGATATCCAAGCTTCATAACACTAAAGCTACAAGTTTTATTAAGCTCCCAACCTCTTATTTTGCTCATCAATCGTAGCTTAATTTTTCTTTTCAAATGATAGAAGAACTTTCTAAGCATATTCTTTTTAGGATTTTTCATCAACTTCTTTTATAGTCATATAATTAGAAGTAAAAATTTTCATATCTTCGAGACTCTTCCTCATTTGGAGATGGAATATAATTGGTTGTTGCTTTGTCTCTTCATTTAAGAAGAAATGTTGCTATGAAAATTCTTGGATTTATCCAAATATGAGCTTTTCTTTTTAACCTATATGCCACCTTTAAAGGTTTGAGTTTTTAAGCCCTGAATGAACATGTATAGGCTTACCCATAAAAGCTTTAGTGCATACATTCAAAAATTATCTTTTGAGATGAACATGTTAGCTTAGTTGGATTTTCTTGCTCATCAAGGATGCCTTCCACATTTATGTATCTTGATGTCTCTTTATGAATCCTTAGAAGTTCCAACATAATTAGCCTTCTTTTGCAAAATTTATTAGATCTTGATCGAAACTATGTAAACCTTCTTTTATTGGTTCATACTTCTTGTGAACCAATTTTGAAACATCTTCTTGCTTGTATAGCCTTAACAATAAGTCTACAAACATTAGGATCAAAACCTATAGCACGACATGAAGGTAGATCATCATGTTTGACATGATGTCCTTTCGATGTGCTTATAAATTCTTTTAATTGAGATTTAGAAACCCTTTGTTCTTCTAAGTTACTAAAAGGAAAGGTCAAAATTTTCTAGACCTTGAGTAATTTTATCATTTTGACAACTAGTAGAAAGAGCCAAAAAATTTCCCCACCTTGTTATTTTGTTGATTGCGTCATACTTTCTTGACAAAAACACTTTCAAACAAAATTTAACATTAGCAAAATGCAACTTTGCTATAAAAATGGCTTATGATGATTGTCTTTACAACACTTGAAGCATTGGTGAAGAGTTGAAGAAACTAAAACATGTGCATGTATCCATAGTTGCCCTAACAACATGTTATATGTTGTCTTAGCATCCATCATATGAAACAATGGATTTGATTCCATATCTTCAAAAGTTGAAGCCTAACTTTTCCATAGGCTATTTATGCTCTTTGATTGAATCAAATGACTTTGTAAGAATTCATTTAAAAGAGCTCTAAGTTTTTTCATTGTCTTTAAAGGAAAGATATGGACGGCAGAACTATCATCTACTAAGATTCAATTGATTGCTCAATGAAGAGTGATCGATTGTGAAGAATATATACTATAACAAATTTTCATAAAAAAATCTATCTTTATAGTATAAAAATAGCAAGCTTTAAATGCTATATCATCAATGTTGTTGTGTTCATTTCCACCATTAAGTCATGGAAACCAAACTTTTCTCTCTAAACTAAATAGGCATGTAGTCATTCAAAGTGATTTGCTTTCTTATCTTTCTCCATCAAATTTTCATGCCTCATATGAAGTTGCTTTTATTTGTATCACCTTTAACGTTGGCTTCTTGACTGATCACTTAATCATTTTAGCTTATGTTGACATTTTCATTGGCTTTTTTCAATTATTCTTTCAATCTCTTTGATGTGTAATTAGGATTTGACTAGCATTTTCTTCAAGGATAAATGTTGCCCTCATTCTTTTAAAGAACAATTACTTTGCTTGTGCTTGGAGCTAGTAAGAAGAAGTAAAAAAACCCAAATTTTATGGTCATACTCAAAAAGTTGGATTTAGAATCCATACTTATTAAAGCTAAATTTGATGCCATGACTTTTTTCAAATTTTTTTTTATAGAGTTACATGATTTTATCTTTCGAAACAAAACACTTTTCTAATGGATGACTAATGATAATTGCAATAATTGTGGTCATTCATTTTATTAGCATCATCAGCTCACTTTATTTTTGGCAACTTAATTAGCTTGGACTTTAAATCTTCTCTAAGTATGCTTGAATCATCTAAATCATGGAACATATATTTTTTATCTTGTTTTTCATTCAAAGTGATTCTTCTTTTACCTTTATCTTGAGGATGAGTAATTTTTTCTTTTGAGATTTCTTTGACTTGAAGAATATATTAAAGATTTAGCCTAAATAGTCATAAACTATTTGCTTTTTCCTTTGTCAGTAAAAGTTTTACCCTTTTTCATGAGTATCTTACTTTCTTTTGCCTTTTTTTGGCTCTTATACTAGAGATCCTTGATTGCTAATAGTTGCCATACTTCATATTGTTAGTCTTGAATCGATCTTTATTTTGAAATGACAAAATATTAAGCTAAATAAACTTGATTATGATTTTACAAAAGATTTATTTAGTACATTGTTCTTAAGTTTTATTATTTTTGTACTGAAATATATCATATGTTTATGAAAATGATATTTGATTTGCTAAAACTTGGGAAACTTGGAAAAATGTTTCAAACTTAAAAATAAAAATTTTGCCAACTATTTTTTAAATGAAAAATGTCTTAAGATTAAAAAGTAACTTCTTTGAGTTCTTTCTTTGTTTGAAAATGTTTTTATGCGAGTTGGAAAAAAGGGATTGATCCCTTGATTGATAGGATTGATCCCCTAGCAAAATGGATTGATCCCTTTAGTTATAAGATTGATCAATTTTTTAGGTAGAAAGCTTCCAAGTTTTATTTTTTACAAAATGGATCCCCTATGATATAGGATTAATTGGGTCTAAGGTTTGGTAAAATAGATCGATCCCCTAAAAGAATGGATTGATCAATTTTTTACCTAGAAAGCCATGAGATAATGACCAAAAAAGATTGATCCCTTATAAGAAGGGATCGATTGAGTCTAAAAAAGATCAATTAATTCTTAATGTTTCAGGTTCAAATGACTAGTTTTTAAATGTTCAATAGGCATTTTTTATCCAATTAATCCTATCAACTGCAAACTTATTTTCTCTATAAATTAGGCATTCCAACACATCATTAATAATAAAAAAAACAAGACAGCAAGCACAAACAAGCCTTACTTCCATTCTCTCAAGAAATTAAGAGTTTTTAGAGCTTAGATTCAATATCCTTTATTTATTATATCTAAACTAGTTTTTTGTTGTTCATTCATTATCCTTTATGCTTCATTAGGCAAATACTTAACCTTTGAAAGATGTTTTTAGTTTGCAAAACATTAGAGCTAAATTGAAATCAAAAGGTGAGGCATTCTTTTGATAGGTTTTGAGAGTTTTTGTAGAAATTTATTTTGCAAGATTAGAGGTTACTACCATAGCCTAGAAAGGTAGGGAGTTAGAGGTTGCTATCTTAGCTTAGAAAGATAGGGAGTGAAAGGTTGCTATCTTGAGTCTAGAAAATATAAGGATTGTATTTTGCTTTTTAATTAGTAGATTAAACTTCTTGGCAAGTAAGGCTAAGGGAGAAGACGTAGGTGCCTTTAAAGAAAGACCAAACCTTTATAAATCTTTGTATTTGATTTCTTTATCCTTACTCTTTTATTTTCATTATTATTCATTTGTGCTTTAATTTCATATATTTCTTATATTTTCAACTTTCCATTTACATTTACTTGAAAATTTATTTTTGGGAAAGAATTTGGAGACAATCCATTTCATCCCCCTTATTAGATTGTTTACATTTGAGCTAACAATTGATATCAAAGCTTAGACTTTATTTTTGTAAGTCTAGTAGTCTTAAGAAAAAGATCCTATGGCTCAACATATTTTCCAAGATGGTGAGAAAATCTTCAATGCTCTCATGTTTGATAAATTTGAGTTTTGTTAACGAAAAATGAGGATTAGAGTATTCATAATGGCTTAAGATTTTAGAGCATGGAATGCAGTGGAAAGAGCACTTAGAACTCCTTCTAATGATGCAATGTTACATGAAGCAAATACTAGATGATGTCTAGGCCCAATGCATTTTCTATAGAGCTCTTGACTTCCACAACTTCCACTTGGTCTCAAAATGTTTAACCTCTAAAAAGATATGGGATAAGCTTCGTGAAATGTATAAAGAAATAAGAAAGAAGAAGAACCAACTGCAAGCCATTCCTCGAACCAAATTGTTTTATGTTTTATGGCCATTAAAGAGCCCAAGGTAACCTCTAACTCTAATGATTCAACTCCATATACTTTTGATGAATTACAAGATACATTTGATGATCTAGTTATGGAATTTGAGTTAATGAGGTTGAAATACAAGAAAATAATTTCAAGATTGAATGTAGAAAATAAATTTTTGATGAGTACAAAGAATGACTTGAAAAGTCAAAATGAGAAATTAAAAATGAATTTTGATGCATGCAAATGAAAAATGAAGCTTTGGAAAAAGAAATTTTGATTTGAAAATTAAGTTTGAAGTTTTGATGAATGAAAAACATAAGAGTTTCAATAATTCAAGTGTTAAAATGATGAAATGCAATTTTTATAATTTTCATGGTTATACCATATCTACTTTTCCTATAAAAAGAAAAATTCCATTAAGAACTAGGCACGTATGGGTTCCAAAAAGAACAAGAGACTTGGCCACTAACTCTTAGGGACTGAAAGCAATTTGGGTACAAAAAATCAAATGAAAAATGTCTTTTTAGGTGTGCTAGAGCAATGAACTACAATGTGCTTTTGAAGATTGGATACTTTAGACGCACAGTGGAGATGGATAACCTTTAAATTTTTATTTAAAGTGAATTTGAAATTGGTTGCTTATTTGTGCTTAGTTATTATATGCCTTATTGATATATCTTGATTATGCCAATTTGATTTAATATGATATGTGTTGCATAATCTTTATAAAATGTGAGGATGAATTGAGTATGCATTTATTTTTTCTTTTTGAGTGCATGATTATGATGATTGGTAAAATTGATTTTGGACATTCTTGAGATATATTTATATTTTAATTTTGAAAAATTATGCTTAAGCATGAATTTGTTTATGAATGTTTGATATTGATCATATCATACTTTTGGAATTATTATTGGTGATTATTGTGATTAATTGTTTATTTAATTGCTTTTATATTTATGCACAAACTTAGGGGGAGCATACAAAGCTTCATGATTTTGAAATTTTATGTTTTGCTTTAAAAATAATTTTTGCTAGAGTTGAGCCTTCAAATGTGAAATTTTGTTTTAGCAAGTTTTTGAGTGCAAAATAAATTTGAAAATCTTGTGTTTAATGTTTTAAATTTGCTCAAATAATAAAACTTGATTAACTTGCAATAGTTTTAATCTTTCATAGTGTTACATGCAAGTTATTAAGGATTTTGGAGCTAAAAAGATCAATTATTATTTTTAAGCATATATGGGCATAAAAACCATTTGGGCAATTCCAACTTATGGTATAAACTTTTCTAAATGGGTTAAAGAGCTTAAATGTGAGTTTTAACATATTTGCCCATCTTAGTAGCCTTTTTTAAGGAAGTATTGGGTTCAAGAGTTGACTTTTTTATTTCTTGTTTCTAAAGTCAAATCACCATTTGAACAATTTTGTTTTATTAATTGAAACTTGTTGGAATGGTTCAAGTTGGTTAAAAATGAGCTTGACTAGTTTTGAGATTTTTCAAGGTCATTTCAAGCAAAAATGAGTTTTAAAGTGTCAAAAATCAAAATCTTGGAAATATTAAGCTTTGAATGGTTTATCCTATTTTGCTTTGCATAAACAAATTTGCTTAAATGAGTTTGGTGCTACGAATATAATTTTATGGTCTTAATGCATTTTGTGTGATATATATTGATGTTTGTTTTGTGATTCTTGAAAATGCCTAAATTGTTTATCTTTTGGTTTTTTAAGTAGTCTTGAAATATGGTTTAATTATTTATCTTTAATTCAAGATTTATTTCTTCTCTTATGTTTGTGAATTTATGAACTTTTTATGCTTCAATGAAATATATTGATTCTTAGTTCATTTATAGTCTTGGTCAAGATATATGCTTACATGATTTTTTATTCAACTTGACTTGATTGTTTGTGTTTTGATTTGCTAAATGGCTTATTGTTTGGATTTTATGAAATGTTGTTTTGCTTAATTGATTTATTAAATTTTGTGAAATATTTTTGAATTATGCTTGCTTTTGTGCTCAATTGATATATCTCTTGATTTTTTTATTTTAATTTGATGCATGATGAACTACTTGACTTTTAAATGAAATATATTGTTAGTTCATCTATTGTTCTCATTAAGTGAATGATTATATGATAAATATTATTTAGCTTGACTTGACATGTTTACAACATGACTTAAGGGAATGATTTTCTTATGATGCCTATTTTTATCTTAATTTATTGTTGACTATGGCCTATGATTCGTGTAGACATATTTATTCTTTTATGCTATAATTTACTTGAATATGTTTGGATAATGAATATGTCTTCCTTGGGTTTTTAATCTTTTAAGGCCTAACATTTTTTTGACATATTCTTTGGTGATTTCGTAATACATATAAATATAAATATGCTTTTTTGTGTTCATTATTGATTTGTTACACATTACACTGAGACCTTTAGCTTTTGTGCCATCTTTGAGCTATTTGATTTGATAAATAGCCTTTTAGTTTAATTTATATCTATCTTGCAACTACCAACTTGTGCTAAAATGATCAAATTTTCTTTTGCCTATAATGACTAAGAATATGGAAATCATTTTCTAACAATTGATATATTTTTTTATCAATTGATAATCTTGATGTTACTAATGAATATTTCTTTGTCAAGAATTTTTCTAAGTCTATGCTAGGGAAACTTAAAAGGTGCATGAATGAGTTTATATTTTGAAATTTCAAGCATAGTAACCAAAGCATGTCATCTTTATCAATCACGTCTAAGTACCAAAAGACTTGCTCAAATGATATGGAATGTAGGATTCAAAGCCTCACTCAACTTAAATGAGCACAACAACAAAGCTTGAAAAGGATGGAGGTAAATGTTACTAAATAAATGCTTTGAATGTTTTTCATGAAAGATTATGTGCAAATATATGATTTTGTGGTTGAATATATCAATACATTGCACAAATTACTCATTAAGCCACTTGGTAGAGATTGTTTTAATATTATTAAAAGCTTGGATTGATTAATTCACCTTCAATGATTGTAGACATCCCATTTAGTTCGGAGCAAAAATCAATTGTGCCTAGACCTTTTTGGACCCAATTATCAAATTTAAGGATTTTCAATTTTGGATAGTGTTTATTTTATTTTTCTCTTTTATCTTTGTTTATTGCATCTTGATTTATATATATATTTTTATCCTTAATCATTTGATTACTATTTAAAAAAAATAAAAAAGTTAAATTTTGAAAATTGGTTGTGGTTATCTTTGGATGATAAACCACATCAAAAATAATTTAAGGATTAATCTTGAAGGATAATCCTTAATTTTGTTTAAAATAATCCGATCTTGAGTTGAGACTTTGCTATAAATATACATGCATTCAAGATAAAAAAACTAGAACAAAAACAAAGCAAAATCGAGTAAAAACCACCCTCAATAGCCAAGCCTAATTCCCTATAAAACCACTATTACATCGCAATTCCCAAAAAATCCATTCCTAGCCAAAATCATAACCAGTGGGCAACAATTATAGAGAGAAGCAGTTGGCCAAAAAGAAAACCACATTTCTTTGTCACCTTTAGCTTTCAAACAATCGACCACCACCTCATCATCCTGCCAATTAGCTATCGTTTACACTAAAGCCACCAACTTAAGCCCTTCATCGCCACCAATCACATAATAACCAATAGAGAGCAGACATCAGTAAACATCACAAAACAAAACAAAAGGCAGTAATGAAATTTTGTATCAAACCACTGACTATGGATCAAGATCGTCGATAACTTAAGGTGGTGGACTTTTTCTTAATAATGCATAGAAAAGAAGATATGACACTAGTAAGAGGATAAGAAAAAGGGCATTGTGTTACCAATAAGACTAAATTGAACAATGGCACTATTGGTCTAAAAAATGAGAAAAGGCATTGCTGGTAGAGTGGCTGCTAGGAAATTCCTTACTACTTTGAATGGTGGAAAAACGCTTACTTGCAAACACATCTTGCAACATCATAAGTGTTGGGGAGAAACAGTGATTGGTATTATTTGTATTGTTAGAAGAAAAAGAAGATAAAGAAAGTGAGGTTGACCAAAGACAAGTGACTTAGGCCAATTGACTTGGAAAGTGAAGAAAATTGATTTTGGCGATCAACCAATTAACTTGGACCAATTCTATTCCACAAACCCATTGGTTTAGATTCCTTTCCTAGTCCAGACTTTGGTATTTATTTCACTATTTATTTTTAAGTTTTAATTTATCTATTTTATCATGCATAGTCTTAGACAATGTTTTAACTGTTTGAACATAAAGTATGTATGTATATAAAAAATATAATAAAATTTGAAATCAGTTTTAATAAAGTAAAAAAATGTTATATAAAATTTTCAATATTAGTAATTGTGCCAAAGTTTAAATAATTCAACTTTATAAAATAAATTGAATAAAATCCGATGATAAAATTCTTAGAAATTACAAATAAATAATTTTCTAAAAAATTTCTAGGTGAGAGATTTTTTTTTCTAAATTTGACCCAAATGGAAGAAAAATTTAGATAAAATTTTAATACAATAATTAGTATTTATTTTTAAATTTACAAAAAATATATAAATAAATTTAATAAAATTATTGGAAATGAATTAACAATTATTCTAATGATGAAATTCCTAAAAATTTCAAATGGTAAATTTTCTAAGAAATCTTTAGGTAAGAAATTTCTCTAAATTTAACAAAAATGGTGGAATAATTTAGATGAAATTTCAATAAAGTAATTGCATCCCTTTCAAAATTAAGAAGTAAAAACATAACTTGCAAATTTGTTTGAAAATGTATGACAATTATCCAATGATGAAATTTCTAGGTGAAAACTTTTTTAAATTCAACTCAAATGGTGGAAGAATTTAGATTAGATTTTAGAAAAAATAAATGATGCATAAATAGATACTAAATTTTAGGAAAGATATTTCTAAATTTGGGTCAAATGGTGAAAAATTTAGAAATGAGACATGTAAAATGCTTCTAAATTGGGCCCAAATGGTGAAAAATTTAAAAATAAAGAATAAGATCTAACGATGAAATTCTTAGTAATTACAAATTAATAATCATCTAAGAAATTTTCTAATTGAGAAAGCATTTCTAATTTTTGCCCAAATGGTGGAAGAATTGGACATATTTTCACTAAAGCAAGGTTTAATAAATGGTTAAGTCCTTGTCCGATGATGGAGCCTTTTTAAGAAAACAAATTAGATTCTTGAATACTTTTAAGGTAAGTATTTTTAGGAATTCTGCCATATTGATGGCAAAATCTTAAAATTATTTTCAATATTTTAAACACTAAAATTTAATAAAAGACCATTATAACCAAGATGATTGTTAGGATAATTTAAAATTAAATGTTACCATCTTAGGATGGGTGTTGTGGGAATACTATAACCTTCTCCACATATAATCAAACTCCTGAACTTAGTTTTGAAATGCAAATCAGAACTTATTCTTTTAGAAGATGAGGTCAAGTTTAGGATGACTATAAAAGAATAGATTTATTGTGTGGCTAATCGTACCTAAATAAAAAGGATTAGTGGTGACTCCTAAAAGTTTATGTCTAGCTATAAGTTTACAGATTTATAATTTATAATATTGATATGCATGCCTAGTTTTTCATTGTTTTTGAGAAGATAGTTTTAAAGTATGAATATTTGTGTAAGATGAATCTTTGAACATGGTTAAGAGTTGAATATAATAATTTCTTGAATTTTAATTGTTTTGATTCATAAATTATGAACTTATGATTTAAAATTTTATACATGTTTATTGATTGAGAATACTGAGATAGCATATATCAAATTATGCCTAAATGCTTGCATATCTTTTTGAATTGGGTATATTGCTATATATGATTTGAAATATTTTTTCTTATACATGTATGATTTAGATTGAAATATATGTTTGAATACTTGCATATGTTTGAATTAAATACATTGCTATGCATTGACATAATTTGAAATATATTTGAACAATTATGCTTTTATTATTTCTTTGCTATGGAATTTGTGTTCATCATGTTAAGAAAATCATGCTTATATAATTTTTGGTTATGATATGATGATTGAACCTCATTACTCATTAGTACTAATGTTTTATTACTTATGTATAAGCTTATGGTTTTTGTTGAACATTTAGTTGGATAGGATACACTTATGAAATATTGCTCTTATCATTTTAGATTTATTGATTGAACCTTTCATATGCATAAAATATTTTTGCTCTTTGAAAGTTCATGGATGAAATTGCTAATGAATTTTTTAACTTTCTTAAATGCTTATGCTTCTCATGTCTATACTTGATATAAAATATGTGCCTATCCTTGATATAGCTTGTACCTTTCATGATTTGCTTAATAACATATCTTTAACATTTGGTATGAGCTTGAATATATGTGCTTGAATATATTGTTATATGATATTAATGTTTTATATTCTAAGCACATTTTAAGAAAACATGATGTATGAGTAGTATGCATAATATACTTTTATCTCTTCACTCATAACAATCATGCTATGAATGATTTTATATTAAATTGCTAAAATTGGATACATTAAAATACTTTTATACTCTTGTTTTTGAATACATGCATTTTAACTTCATTGTGCAAATTACTTGAATATATGTATTCATTAATCTCTTGATATTATTAGCTCTTGCATTTTGTGCCATGCCTTAAATTGATTTTTTCTTTTGCCATGATAAAAAAGGAAAGCGTTTATGAAAATTATCCTGTATGTATACTATTAACAAAAAAAGGGGAGATCTTTAATGATTATGTGAATATTTCCTATGCCTCTTTGCTATGATAAAAATGGGAAGAAATATTTTTGTGAACGAATTGCTTATGCTTTCAATACATATGTGTGTGTGTGTGTGCGCGCTTAATTGATATATTTTCCTTAACATATATGTAAAATGGATCGATCTCCTAAGGGAATGGATCGATCAATTTTTTGTCCATAAAGCAATGAGATTGCAGAATAGCCAAAAATGATCAATCCCCTACTGGAAGAGATCGATCAGGTAGCATATAGGATCAATCTAGTCCAAAATAGGATTGATTGGTTTTTACTATTTCAGATTCAAACGACTAGTTTTTCAAAAGTTTAACGAGTATTTTCTTATCCAATCAATCCTCAATGGCTACAAACTCATTTTCTCTATAAATTAGGCATTCTAACACAACATTGATGAAGAAGAAATAAGAGAGTAAGTACCAACAAGCCTTATTTCTGTTCTCTTAAGAATCAAGAGGTTTTAGAGCTTAATTCAATATCTTTTGTATTTCTTGTATCCAAATTATTTTTTGTTGTCCATTCATCATCCTTTGTACTTCATTAGGCAAACACTTAACCTTTTGAGGTATTTTTATTTGCTAAACATTATAGTTAAATTGTAATCAAAAGGTGAGGCATCATTTTGAAAAGTTTTGAAAGTTTTTGTAGAAACTCATTTGGTGAGATTAGAGGTTGCTACCTTAGGCTAGAAAGGTAGGAAATTAGAGGTTGTTATCTTAGCCCAAAAAGATAAGGAGTTAGAGGTTGCTATCTTAAGTCTAGAAAAGATATGGATTGTATTTTACATTTCAATTAGTGGATTGAACTTCTTAGCAAGTGGTGCTAAGGGAGAAAACGTAAATGCCTTTAGAAAAAGACCAAACCTCTATAAATCTTTATGTTTGATTTCTCTATCCTTACTCTTTTATTTTCATTATTATTCACTTGTGCTTAATTTCATATATTTCATATATTTTCAATTTCTCATTTAAATTTACTTGAAAATTTATTTTTGGAAAAGAATTTAGAGATAATTCAATTCATCCCCCTTCATGGATTGTTATCTACACTTGAGCTAACACATATGATGTGTATAGGTAGCTAGTTTTTCGAAAGTTTTTGGCTTAAAATCTTGAAAGATGTAGCGTAATCTCCAATTCATACCTTGCATGCACATATCAATGGTGGAAGACTTAGATAATTGATCTTTACAATTAAGAATAAAAAATTTCCACCTATGAATGTAATTGGTCACAAGTTCATCTTTTCCATTTACCTAAATTATGAGCTCAATAATGTTGACTATGTGATGGGTGTATAGAATCAATTGAGGAATTCGCGCTCAAGTTGTTTCTAGCTATCAATTATTCCAAGCTCAAGATTGATATACCAATCAAAGGTATTGCCTTTTAAAGAACGAACAAAATGCTTCACTAAAAGATCTCTATCAATGCCACATTATTACAAGCTCCCATGAAGTGTGCAATATCTTGGTGTGGGTTTCCTTTTCCATCAAACTGTTGAAATTTTAAAGGCTAGTAATTCTCAAGCATCTTCAAATGATCAATTTCTTTCAAAATATGGCTCAACATATATGTATGAAGGTTGAGTGACACTTTTAACTTGATCTTTTGAGTTGACTAGCAGTGACAGCTTCATTGAGCTTTTATGGAGAATCTTTGGCAACTTTCATGTTGGAATTCTCACCATCATCTTGGAAGATTGAATGACAACTTTGATCTGAAGCAGCTGGTCATTTTTCAGTTAAATTTCTAGACTTTGTCATCATGGCAACATTTTGATTATCCTTTTCTCGATGTTTGGTGTAAGAGATTCCACAGGTTTTGAAAAGTGCAACTTGTTCTTTAAATGATGTGGTGTCAGTTGTCATAACATTCATTACTCCAAAATTTGCTTTAGAACTAGCTTATTGGCAAAGTTCTTTTGGGAGCTATTACAGTTTAGTAACTTGAACTTTAAAAAAAAAAAAAAAGAAATGAAAAGCAAAGCTTGTCCCATCAGGTGTGCCAGAAATTTGTACACACAAATTTCATGTCGAAAATATGACAAGAAAGGTTAGAGACAAATAACAATTTTATTTATTAGACTCGTAAAGTACAACCTCTGAAAATCTTATTACAAAGAAAAGTCCTTTGATTATTTTCTTCAATAAAAATTTACTTTAAGGGTCTAAAAGACTTATCTTTAATTGGATAAGTATGGACTTCGTCTTAACGAACATTGAAACTTATTCTTAAATTAAAGAAGTATGAACTTTGCTTCAAAGGTCATAAAGACTTGTTTTTGAATTGAAAGAATAATGATTTCGCTTCAAGAGTTATAGAGACTTGTTCTTGAATCGAAGGAATGTAGGCTTTGTTTCAAGGCCCGTAATGATTTGTTCTTGAATTGAGAATTGAAGGAATATGGGGCTTCATTCAAGGGTCGTGGAAATGTAGTCTTGAATTGAAAGAATATGGGCTTCATTATTATATTGTTGAGACTTGTTCTTGAATTTAAAGAATAACTTGTTCTTAGATTGAAAAAATATAAGCTTAACATGAGAGTCATTGAGATTTGTTCTTGAATTGAAGGAATATGGGGTTTCATTAACATCTTGGGATTCAATCCCAAAATTTAAGGAGATCTTGGTTCTTCGGCTTTGATCTTCAGATTTCTTCTTAGATTTGTTTGTTGGAATTATGGAAACTTTATTCTTCAAATCTTCCATTTTAAACTTGTGGAACCTTTGGAAACTTAAACTTGTGGGGCCATTGGAGACTTTGATTCTTAAGATCTTCATTCTTTAAGAATTTTCTCTTCAAATCATCATTCTTCAATAATTGTCTTATTGATCTTCAAATCTTCATTGTTCCAGCTGTGGGAGCTCTCTGGCCGTCTTTCTGCCAAGAAAATTCACTTCTGGTCTTCTTCCTTTCTCCAAACTTGTGTAAAAAATTCACTTTTGGGAAAATCAACATTTTTTTTTAAATTCACTGTATAATCAACAGCAATGCAGCAACAATCAGACAAAAAAAGCAATTATGAGAAAAAAAGTTTCAGTTGTGAGTTTTTTTTTTTCTTAGGGTTTCTTTTTGAGTTCTCCTAATCGAGGAGAGCAGTGAGAGGAAAAAAGGAAGTAAAGAAAGAAAAGAAGAAATTTTGGGCACTTTAAGACTATGGAAGAAGGTGGAGAAGATTTTTTTAGAAGTTATTAGAGATGCTGGAGATTGTCACTGGTAATGGAATTGGTGGCAGATACCCAACGCTAGAAACTTAGATCTAGGAAAATTTAGTAGGTTCGTGACAATCTAAACTGAAAAAGGAATGAAAAGGTCATAAGGAATTGGAAAAATGGTACTTTTTGGGTTTTCTGTCACAACGAAAGGCGGTCACCAATGACGAACAATAATGATAGTGGCTGGAGCTTGTCAATTTCTAGGTTTATTGAAATTTTCAGTGGTGTTCTTGATTTTCCAGGTTCATTCTAGAGAGAAGGTAGCAGATTTGGGTAGACAAGAGAATTGAGGTAAGGAATGAAGGAAAATGTATGATTCTTGTCTTTTATACTTGGATCGAAATGCACCGTTTGTGAAGTTGAGGAAGCTCTGAACCACGTCTCAACCTGACTTATTTGTAATTTGAACCGAATTGCTACTATTGGCTCGCATTAAGTTGAAATTTGGACTATCTTCAACTTATGTTAAAATTAATCCAGCCCAAATTTTGTCTTGGGTTTAGCTCAATTTATTTTGGTAGTTTTATATTTTGTTTTATTTATTTTTTTTGTTTGCCTTATTTTTATTTACTTGCATATTTAAAATTTTAGCTTAGGAATATACTTCAATTATTTGACAACATAAAAAATTTAAGATATGTTGGTTAGAAATAAATTTGTAAATTTTTTTTTAATTATTTTGTGTCATGTGAATTTTATAAAATTTTTTAAGTGAAAATTCTTCCAATAATGAAATTGAAAGAAAATTGTAAGTGGAGATTTTCTTAAAATTCTTAGGTGAGAAATTTTCTTAAATTTTATCAAAACAATTGAAAAGATTTTGAAATTATTCAAAGAAAAGTCATTTTTATTTATTTTTAATTAAATATTTAGTGATTAATTTAGGAAATTTTGTTTTGGTAAAAATGATAAAGATAAGACAATTTTTTAAAAAATAAAGTTTATCTAAACCCAAAAATAAAATTAAATAATCCTTCATAAAAATTCAAATTAATTAGATGATGGAGTTTTTTTCAAGGGAACAAATAGGTTTTCTGAATACTTTTGAGGTAAGTAAATTTTCTAAAGATTTTGTGAGAATGTTGAAGAAAACCTAAAATTTTTCTAATATTTTAAATAATAAAATTTAACTAAGCATAAAAGACTATTTAGCTAAGACCTTTTCAGAATAATATAAAATTAATAGGCACTTTCTTTAAATAGGCGTTGTGTTGGTATTAATACATTTCCCATACATATAATTTAATTAACCTTTAAACTAAATGTAAGTGAAATAGGTAAATAAAATTACTTTAAAAGGTAAATTACTTTCACATATAATTTAGTCAAAAACAAAAAAAAATTCTGATCATTTACATATTAAATAGAGAGAAATTATGTAATTTTAATATTTCTAACTTAATAAAAAATTAATATGAAATTTATATATCAACACAACAACTTGTGTTCAACATTTGGGCAATATAACAATATTTGATTTGTTAAAAGCCAATATATATATATATATAAACTTGTTTTTATTTCATTCATGGTGTCAAGGTTACAATAAACTTGATTGCTAAATATAAATATAGAGTTATCATTAATCTTTTATATTAGGTATGATTGGTTAATTAAATTTATCCTTTTTAAAGATATCATAAACTTGACTCAAGTTTCTAAAAAAATAGACTTTAGTCTACAGAATCAAACTAGATTCAAGAATACAATTACATGTAAAATAAGTTATAGCATCCCTAAAATGTTCATCCGAAGGATTGTTAGTTGATTTCGTATTAATAAAAACCTTTAAAGCATTTTAAAGAGATCATCATTAATTTTGGAAATTGCTCTTAAATTACTTCAATAGTATGATAGAAGTTTAAGAATATTTTCTCATCTTAAGAGTATTTAAGGAGATTATTACCATTCTTGAAGAGGTTCTATATTAGATTTTGTTTTTAAAAATTTTATATTTTTTAAATCAATAAAATTTTTAAATAGTTTAATAAGATTTTATAAATTTTAATCTCAAAAATTATTTTTAAATTCATGAAAATGTTCTAATAGTTGGCATGATTTTTTGAATTTAATCTCAAAAGTTATTTTTTTGAACTCATGAAAATCCTCCAATGGGTTTGTACGATTTTATCAATTTAATCTCAAAAATTAATTTTTCAATCACAAGAAAACTCTCCAATACATTTGGTAGAATTTTAATTTCAAAATTATTATTATTATTATTTTTTAAAGAACATTTGTAATTAAACAACAAATGAATAAATGATAAATAAATTAAAAAAGTAAAAAAGTACCAAAATAAGAATGGTCATGGGATGTTCAATGATCTAGTTTAGGTTAGGTTAGCTCAGTTCGATTCAAGTCAACTTGGTTCAATAGCTCAAAGAAATAGTTTAGGGAAGTGGGTTGGTTGTTATCAAGTAGGGTCGCTTGACAGGTTGACACATGATCATGCTTTACAAAATAGTGTCATTTTCATTATGCTTTAAATAACAAAATTTTTCCTTTTTCTTCACTTTTCTTCCTCTTCTCTCTATTTTTTCTTTTTCTTTGACCTCTCTCTAAGTGCCTACCAAGATCTTCAAACACCCAATTTTCGACGGTGAAACCCAAATTTTGGTGGCCTCTTCTATCGTTCGTTGTGTGCTCTATCGATCATTGTTGTGATCTTTAATCGAAAGTCACCAAAATCTTCCTTGTTTCCTTTTTCCTTTTCTTAAAATATTTTTTCCAAACAATGAACCAAATGATCTAGATTTACATTTAAAGCTTAGGATTTGTTACACCTAAGTCAACTAGTAAATGGTTAGACCTTGGTTAGTATGGCTGAGTCCTTGGGCAATTCAGGCAAAGCATGCTAAAATAGCCACATCACTTGTTCTAAAAGGATGGCTCACCATCCACCAAATGAAGGACTCATCCATGGCCCCACCAGTAACTTGTCAAGGTAACCACATCAGAAATGACTCGTCCACACCCAACTTGCTTGGGATTATTAAATGTAACTCATGCCTGCCTAAGATCATTAAATGTAATTCCATTCATTCACATGGGCCTTTCTCAATCTTTACATAGATATCCCATCAACTATCAACCATCTCAGTCATGCCATCACATTTGATCTTAAGTAAAAGGTAGGTGAAGAACTAGATATGTAAGGTAACACAAGAGGGACCCAAGATCTCAAAAACTTTTTCTCTCCATTGAAGCTTAACACACATACTTCACTATTTCATCTCACTTTCTATCCTTACCTCAGGCATCATACTGACTTGAGTATCAAAGCATGCCCTGAAGTAATAGCTTTGACACTCCCTAACCATGTTTACTAGCTATAGGTCATTATTGTCTTCTTTTTCAACCTCACCTTCTTTCTTACAGCTAAGACACCCTTAAAGCACCATTAACAATTGGCGCCATCTATGGGAATGATAGCCATGTCTCACCAAATGTATTCTTCTAAAATAATAACTTCTACCATTAATGATATTATTCAACTTACAACTACCATTAAGGTAAAATCTTTTTTGCCTATTCCTCTTCAAATTCCATCACCAAATTTACCTTCTTGGAATTCCTAGCTTTCCAAAAACACGTAGTCATTAAATGCTTAGGTGACACATCTTTTAGGTTTTTATCAAAATTTAATGGGAGTTTTATCTTTGAATGTAACATTAACACCACCATTGCCCACACCACCAACACCTAGACCTTTGAACCCTATTTCTCAACTACCTAGACATAGATCCTCATTTCATAGCCCATCAATACCAATGATTGCATTAACAATTTTAGCTTTTTCGTGCTTAATTTTAGTGCAATTTGACTATTATTTTAACTTGTTCTTTAGCATTTCTTAGCAAAAATACTCCTAAAATCACAATTGTCTTATGTGTAGGTGCAAGTGAAGAAGATGAAGAATTTTGAACATAATATGGAGGATTTTAGGGCTAATGGCCTTCATTAGTGTCATTTGGTCACATTGATATTTAAGGATTTTTTTTTTTACTTTTGTTGTTTGAATTTTTTTTTATCTTTATTTTTTTCTTTTTTTTTATAGTAAAACTTGTGATAGAAATACTCATTAAGTGTTGAAATTTTTTGTAGAAAAAAATATACGTGGATGTGCATGGATGTGCATGAAAGATTAAGCTAGTAAAAGGTTGATTAAGTTAGGTTGGAGCATGTTCAATTGAAAGGCTGATGTGGCATTTTTAAATGAGATGATTGTCTAAATGAAGTGACTTGGTTGAACCTATACACATGAAAGAATGAAAGTGTAAAGTTAAAGCCAAACACCAGGGAGGAAATCAACCCAAGCGTGCGCACTAGTGCTGATGCACCAACAGAGAGAAAAATCAATCTTGGCATGCACCATCCAAACTTTTTAGCACCTAAAGTCCCTCCCTTCTAGCTATAAATAGAGGGAGGGCCAACTTTACAAAAAGATTTTTTTAAGAGCTTAGGATTTTAGTTTTTAAAATTTTTTTTTCACGTTTTCTTTCCTATTTTCCAAGCTTCCAAATAGTTTATTTTCAACTTTCTTAACTACATTTTACTAATAAATTTTCATAATTCATTGTATTTTCACATGATCTTTCCAAAGCTTGTAATAAAATTTAAAGAAATACATGTTTACTAGATCAAACCAGTGCATATATTAATATTTTCCTATTTGTTTGATGAATTGTTTAGGTTGAAAATTTTATTTTTTGTTGCAATGAAACCTGTTGGGAATAATGACTTAAATCTCATAAGAGATTTATTTGGGATCTATTAGATATTACTTAATGAACAAGAAGACTTGCAAAAGAAGAATTCTAAGAGACAAGAGATTCTTAATAGGCAATTTTGATTTGCAAAAAAGAATTCTAAGAGAAAAAGGACTCTTAATAGGCAAGTTTGTATGGTTATAAATAGGTGAAATCTTTATAGGGTTAGATATGAGAAAAAAATGTAAGAGAGTTGTAAGATTTTATAGGATAGACGCCTTATAAGAGTACTAGAGATTTATGTCTTATGGGTGTGTATGTTTTAAATGTTGAGAGTGGACCAGAAGAGATTGAGAGGGTCCACATGGTATGATGAATAGGTACAAATGGGTATGTGTTTGTTTGGGTTAAAAATTCTCTATAAGACTAGAGGAGATTGAGAGGGTCAATAGGTATTGATTGTTGAGTGGTTGATATGTTTTAATGTATGTTTGTAATTCTCTACAACTAGTGGATCTTGTTTCTCATCCGTGGACATAGGTCGGTTAAATTAAACCACATTAAATTACTGTCTCTTATATGATTGATTGATTATTTGATTGTGCATTCGCTGATGTGATAAGATTGAAGCTTTTTAGCCTAACAGAACCTATCTAAAACTAGTTAGATTTTGTTGAGATTTTGTTTTTGCAGGTTCTTAAGATCAAAAAATTCTTCATATCTTAAACCTAGCTAGAAGTAGAAGCAATCATTTCTAGATTTAAGCTGAAAGGTGCTAGGAGTAGAAGTTGGATTCTGTTTGATGTGGTTCTGCCTCCATCGTGGAATTCTGTCCATCTTCTCTTCTTATTTAATCCTTAGTCTTGAATGTTACTAGTTAGATTTTGATTGAATGCCTTGATTTTACTTGCAGGTAGTGCTTGTTAAGATAGAAAGTGAGTGAATATGTCTTGTTTGTGGTTTATCAGTTCACTATTTGGACTTTAGAGGTTTTATCTAGTTTTAGGTTTATTCGTTGTTATTTTGCTATTAAAGTTGGTGGAGTTTTTGTTAATAAAATTGATCTTAGCTCTTGGAAATATGTTTTGAAGTTGTTGATCATGTATTGAATTTTTTATAGCTCATGCAAGTGCAAGTTCTAAATGAATGGCATAAGACTTTTACTTAGTAATTGTGTTCCTCTATTTTCATGTTTATTGTTGCATTTTAAATTTCCTTTTTAATTCTTCATCTGTTCATGAAAAAGTTCATCTAGGTATAGGTTTATTCATAAAAAATTAGAGTTTAAAAATTGTGAAGTTTTAGGATACAGTTTTCGTTTTCTTTGCATTCAAAGCAAGTGAAGGTATTAACTGCAAGTATTTTTCAGTTTTGTGCATGCTCAATTGTTATGCAAGTATCATGTTGGAACTTTAATCTTTGATTGGTTCTTTTAGCTTTGGATTTGTGGAGTTGAAGTTGTGTTAAGTGAAAGTGAACCTTGTGAACATTTTCTACAATTTTTTCTTGTTTACAACTATGTTTTTTTTTTTTGGAGAATAGTGGATTCAAATTCTGCTTTGATAGTTTATGTTTCCCTTACTATTCCAAGTAGTTTGTTAATTAGTTCTATATTAGGTTTAGGTAGAAACTCATTTTACTAGCTTAAGTATCATATAAAATCAACTTTAGAAACGATTGTTCTTTGTGGTTGTGAGTTTTTGTTTTTGTTGAACTGAATCTTCATCATTTGCATTATGTTCATGCTTTTTTGTGGATTCCTTATGCTTATATATTTTGGGTAATTTTCAATGCATGATTAGATAGTGATATATTTAAGCCTGAAAGTCAATTTTTCCTATTCAATTTTTTTTAGATTCATGTCATGTCTTTCTTCTAGGTTCATATCATGTGTGTTTGAATGTAATTCAATTCTGACTTACAAGAAAGCATGCATGTCTTATGTTTTTGCATATTAGGATTAGTCATCCACAATTTAGTGATCATTTAAATTTTTAGTTGCATTTTATTTTTTTTTATTTTGTTAATTCTATCTTAGCATTTTAGTTTTCTTAGTATTAATTCATTTTTTTATGAAATTTTTTATTTGATTTTCTTTTATCCTTTGGTAGGAATTAATTTTTTTTTAATTGACTAAACCAATTTTAGATAAGGAATGGGGATCATTGATACTTAGGCTAGGTTTTTTTTTTTTTAGCTAATCCTTGAGGAATTGACAGTCAGACTTTACAGTCTCTATTATTACTTGATGGCCTATGTGCTTACAGGATTTTCAATCAAGTTTTTGGCATCATTGTTGGGGATTAGGTCTAAGTAGTCCTAGACTAATATCAACTTTCACCCCACTCTATTATAGATTGGTTCACTTTAGTGTACATACTTTAGGTTAGAAATTAGGCTTGTTTTGGTTCTAGGTGTACATACTTAGAGTTTTATTTTTAGAGTGGTTTACTAGGTTTAGTGTTATTAGGGCCCATTTGCACTTTGTTAGGAATCATAAGTTGATACCTTTAGATCTTGAGTTTTATGATACTTTTAGGAGGATTAGGAGGGAAAACAAATCGATCTTACTATCACCAGGGCTAAGCAAGACACTAGAGCCCTTGGGGATTATACTATGCCCAATCTTCATAGTTTTCTACCTAGTATTAGAAGGCCAGCCATACAAGCTAATAATTTTGAGATTAAACGTATAATCATGTAGATGATATAATAGTCGGTGCGATTTAGTAGACATTTGAGTGAGGATTTGAATGCTCATCTTTGAGATTTTTTGGAGACATTGATACAATTAAACATAGTGGTATTATTAAGGATGCCATTAAGCTTAGGTTGTTTTCATTTTCTCTTAGAGATAGAGCCAAGAGTTGGTTAGCCTCAACGCCACTAGATTCCATCACCACTTGGGAAATTTAGTGCAAAAGTTCATGGCTAAATTTTTTCCTCAGGTCAAGATGACCAAGCTTGGGAATAAAATTACTACATTTGCCCAGCATGAATTGGAGACCTTGTTGAAACATGGGAGAGATACAAGGAGCTCTTAAGGTTGTGTCCACACCACAAGCTACCAAAATAGTCGAAGATTCAGATTTTTTATAATGGGTTAGTTCCTATTACTAGGACATTTTTAGATGCTGCATCAGGAGATGCTTTAATGAGTAAAACTTCTAACATAGCTTATAAGTTGATTGAGGATATGGCAACTAATAATTGTTAGTGGTATAATGAGAGATAGCATCCTAGGAAAGCTTTAGGGGTGTACAAGCTTAGTGAGTTTACAAGCTTAGTGCTAATGTAGATTCCCTAGCCAAATTTGTAGAATCTTTACATTGTAAGGTTACACCCTCAAGGTCTAGTTCTAGTTATTCCAAGTTGATTCACACCCATAGTTTCATAGCTATGTGTAAGATATGCGAGGTAGGACACCTAGGAAAGTCATTTCTAATTACTCATTCAGAGTCAGTTTCATTTGTAAGACAGAACCTGAGAAATCTAACAACCTTTATTCTTCCACATATAACCCACGTTGGAGGAATAATCTTATTTTCTCATGGAATCAATAGCAAAACCACCATTCCACATCTTTTTAGCCTAGTCAAGCACCGTTGCCACTAGTACCACTACACCACAGCATGCTCAATTTCCTAGACCGCCTTATCCACTTGGCTTCCAGTAGTCACCTTATCAGAGGCAGTTTTCGCAGTAGCACTACACACCTCCATATTCATCTAGACCACCCTTAGATAAAAAAAAACCTCGATTAAGGATTTTTTAGGTTCTTTTATTAGAGTTCAGACTTCATTCATGCAGACCCAAAATATAATGTTTCAGAACCAATTTGCATCCATAAAAAACTTATAGACCTGGATTGGTTAGCTAACTACTCTTTTAAGTACCTAACCTCAGGGCACCTTACCCAGTAACATAGAGGTTAACCCTAAGAGGACGGGGAAGCAATCACTTTTAGGAGTGGAAAGCAAATAGCTAAAGATCAGGTCTATGTAGGTTTTCTGGATAGAGATGATAAAGGGTCTAATAATGATGAGCCTAATAGAAACTTAATTCATAAAGGTGAAGAGGGTGAAAAAAAGTGTCGTAACGATTTTGGGGATCGTTAGACGAATTTGGAAAATAAAATGAATGGAGTCACCACCAATATTTTTTGGCTAGGTATGATTGGCCACCTATTAAAACTTATCTTCTTAATAAAATTTTAAAACTAGTTAAAACTTATTAAAAATATAGTTTTTTGGGTCTGCAAAAACAATTTAGGTTCAGGAGTTGGTTACGTGTGGGGAAAGATTAGCACTCCCACAGCAATTGTTTAAAACAGTACTAATTAATTATGTGTTATCTTTTAATATTGACTAAAATAGTCTTAATTTAAAGATTTAATTTCCTTAATTTTCTTTAAAAACATATATATTTTTTTTAATAAGCTTGAAAAATAAATAAGAACCTTATATTGAAAAATTCCTAAAAATATTCCAATACTCAAGCAATATTAAAAGGAACCATTTCACCTAAGGAATTTTTAAGAATCGCTACTTGGAATTCTAAAAAATCATATCCTCGATGGTTCAAATTTACTTCTATAAAATATGATCTATATAATTTTAAAAACAAATAGCATTTTCTTAAAAAGTCATTTCTATGCCATTTATAAAAGAACGAAAAATCTTTATCGAAAATTAATCTAAATGCTCCAATACATTGGAGGCATTTTAATAGATTTTCTACCTAAAAATTCTTAAAGAATCACTACTAGGATTTCTTTAGAATCTCATCCTCGAAGATTTTTCACTTTTTTTTATAAAAATTATTAAAAGTTATGTAATAATATAATTATCTACAAATACATTTATTTCTTAAAAACATACTTTTATTTATTAAGAAAAATTGTTCAAATAAAAGAAAATTATTAAGAAATGAAATTTTTTTATATTGAAAAGAGACTTCTAAATATTCCAATACTTTGGCAATTTTTAGAAGACTTTTCTCACCTAAGGAGTTCTTGAGAATCACTACTCGGACTTCCTTATAATCCCATCATTGGAAAAATCATGCAATAATATTATTATCTATGAACAAATTTATTTCCAAAAATGTATATTTTCATAAAAAAAAAACTACTCAAATTAAGTATAATGAGAAAATAAAAATCTTTTGTATTGAAGAGAAACTTCTAAATATTCCAATACTTTTGGTAATTTTTAGAAGACATTTCTCATCTAGGGAATATTTGGGAATCACTAATTGGATTTCCTGAGGACTTATCATCAAAAATTTCATTTGCATTTAAAACTATGTATTGCAAACAATCAAGTAGAATATGCTTACAAAGAACATATATTGCTTATGTTTTAATTCTCTTTACTTATTTCCTGATTATCACTAAAATATGAAAGGAACAAGGCAAATAAAATTTTTATTGAAAATTTTCTTAGATACCTCAGTACTTTAGTGATATTTTAGAAAAATTTTCTCACCTAGGGATTTCTTAAGAATCTTTACTTGGACTTCCTCATAATTCCATCCTCGAAAATTTCATTCATTTTTTTCTTTCTTACTTAATTAATACTCTAATTCTAATCTTTAGTTTTGATTAAAGTTTGTAATATATAAAATTAATTGATCACAATATTAATCATCACATATTATTCTTAATGTACAATAATCTTAGAAAGATCGATAAATGAAATTTTTTAGTATTAAATGTTTTCCTAAATACTACATTACTTTGATAGTATTTTTAGAAAAATATCTACACCTAAAGATTTTAAAGAAACACTACTCAAAATTCTTTAATATCTCATCATCGAATTAAAAATTTTCTTTATCCTTATTATGTTTTTATATTCCATGAACAACCACTAAGTAATAAGCATGAAAACCTTACATTGTTCTTCGTCCATAAGTATATTTTAATCAACAACTATGAACCCTTAAGAAAAAACAAATAATGCAAGGCAACTTACTACAAAAATTGAACAAAATGACATGGAAATAGCCCCCCCCAAAAAAAAATCATACATTCATATGGAAGATAAAAGGAAAATAAATGAAATGCAATTGATGAAAAGGGAAGCTCTTAAACTATCATGGAACCATAGTAAAATAACATGAGACTAAATTAAAATAACAAGCAAATATTAACCAAAACAAGCTCAATAAACAATAGAACTAGGGTTGGGTAGAAAATAAAAACAATTAGAACCATAGTTAAATGGCAAAGAAAAAAAATCAAACATTCAAGTGTCAAGCTATTTTAATGCCCAAAGATTAACAAGAGTACATCTAGCCATCAAAAGCCATACTTCTCAACAAGAAACAAGCTCAAAGCAAAGTAATTTAAACTTGGAAAATAAAAGAAACTAAGCTAAACCAAAAACAGGAAATTTCATTGATTAAGATATAGTAAACAAAGCTTAAATGAAGAATAAAATGCAATTGCTGGAAAATAAAATAAAGCTGGGATTAAATGCAATAAAATGAATAAGAAAATAGCTAAATAGAGCTAAGACACCAAAGCAAAGTCAACAAGAATGCTACCTGCTATGGTGTCATTTACAAAAAAGAACAAAAAATGCAAAGATGAAAAGATTACCACAAGTTTCAACTCTTTTTTTTAGTAAACCTTCTAGTTTTTTAACATCCATCCCTTTCCTTTCCACCGGCCTTCTCTTTCTTATTTTTCAGTTGTCTTTTCCCCCAACTATTCGGCAGACCCCTATCTTTTTTTTTTCCTTCCTTCTTTCACCCTCCTTTCTTTGGTAGCTTCATTTTTTTTTCAATCGTTTCTTTCTTTCCTTTCCTTTTTTATGTCTTTGGCTCATTTCCTCACTTTCCAACTTTCTAGCGTTCTTTCCCCTTTTTTTACTAAATCCCCTCTTCCATTTTAATAGTCAGCCCTTCAAAAAAAAAATCTTATTCTTGGTGAATATAGACTTTTGGATGTGATTTCATCCAAGGTTCAAAGCTTGTCTTTTTATTCTTTTCAAGGAACCACCTTTGGCCATTAGATCAAGATCAACAAAAGATCCAATGGTTCACATTATTCACTGTAAAGGTTGGATTTTTATACTTTCCAAATACATGTAAAGACCATTTTACACCTAGTGCAAAGTTTTTGGTATTTAGGCCATTTTCTGAGAAATCAATGTTCTCCATGATAATTTTTGGGATTTTAAAACACAAAAAATTATGCAATATTATAAAATTGAGTTATGAAAAGTTTCATGAAAATTCGAGCTTAGAAAGGTCAAATTACGAAAATACCTTTATAGGGGTATTTTTGTAATCACCTTCCTAAGGTACAACTATTATTTCAAATACACCAAAAATCATGAAATATTATGAAATTAAGATTTGAAAACTTTTATAAAAATCTGAGCTCAGGAAGGTTAATTTATGAAAATATCCTTTATAAGGGTATTTTGGTAATTCAATACTTTCCCTAGTGCAATAAAAATTTTTAGTGTTTTAAAAATCACAAAATTTAATTTTAAACCACATTGGTTTCAATTAGACTTTCAACTTTTAGGATTAACCCTAGTTCTATTCATTTTGACCAAGGTTTGTGTAATTTTTACTTGAGTTGACTTTGGGGTTTACTAGTTTCATTTATTCTTTTTTTTTTCCATACATCCATGTGAAAAGGTATCATCCATATAAGTCCCATGCAAAAGAATTTAACATTAATCATATGGGCCTAATTTTTCTTTATTTATTAGGCCTAAATATCGATGCATTTTATGGACTTTTAAAGGGGCCTTTTAGACTAGCTTCAAATGGGCTTTGTTTAATTATGCTAAAATGTTATGCATAAAATTCGGTGTCTACAGCTGCTCCTCTTTACATATTTCTGAGAATAAAAAGTAATCCAAAGACATAAACAATAATTTTGTCTAAATGATGCTTTTGAGAGTTTTTTTTTTTTAGAAATTTAAATGAAAACTCAATAGCATTTGGAAATAAAACAAGGGATCATGCCCAAAGGTCTTACAAATCTTGAAATTAAAATAGATTTAGCTTTAAAGACTTACGAATCTTGCCTAGTGGACTTACAAATCTAAAAAATCTTTGAATACTCCTTATAATAAAGGCATTGAAACTTTAAAATTTTAAAATGTTTTGCCTAAAGGTCTTGGAAATTATGCTCAGAGGTCTTTGAAATCTTTGAATGCTCCTCATAATAAAGGCATTAAAATTTTAAAAATTTAAAATGATTTGCCCAAAGGTCTTAGAAATTATGCTTGAAAGTCTTAGAGATTAAGCTCGAAGGTCTTACAAATCTAAAAAATCTTTGAATGCTCATCGTAATAGAGGCATTGAAACTTTAGAAATTTAATTCAAAAATGGCTTCCCCCTAATTAGAGGTTTTGAAACTTTAAAATCTTGTATTTCTTTTCTCTTTCTTTCTTTTTATTTTGAAACTGGTTGGAAATGACTCATGATGTTATGGCTCAAGGATTTCACAGTTTGTGATTGTTTCAAAATCATTTTTCATACTTTAGTCCTTTATTTGAATGATTATTTCTAAGAAAAACAAAGTTCAAATTTTTCTAAAGAATATATTAAACGTAATTTATAAATGCAATGAATGTAATGTGAATATTATTAGAAACCAATATGATGCATCCAAATTGTGGTAACAAGGTTCTTTTAGTCAAT
The DNA here is from genome assembly GCF_002303985.1 of Durio zibethinus. Next base: position 15,914,783 of record NW_019167871.1, on the reverse strand, counting down.
CCTTTCTAATTTTTATTTTTTTTCAAAATAACCTTGATCTTGTTTTGCATATTCTAGGAGCTGCCCCCTTTTTTGTTTTTATTTTATTTTATTTTTTTCAACTTTGTTATCCTTGATTTTCATAAAATAATGTAAAATCTCTTACGAATATTATTAATTATTTATCATATTTCAAATTTCATGAATAGTGTAGTGAATTAGCATTTCCTCTATTTGAAAGAATGAAGATTATTAGAAAGCAAGGTAAATTAGAAAAAGGTGATTATTTATTTATAGGAAAGTACAAGAACGTGTCGAGCGATAAGCTTAAACACTAGTTTAAGCAAGAGAATTGTATTCAAACAATGAATATTCAGACAATTATGAACAATATTCCAAAATTTTTCCTTTTAAAAACCCATTTTATTAATACACCTGATCTTTTTGAGTTCATTGTATTGGACATTACCCACTATACTTGGATATTTTCTTTGCATCTAAGCCACCTTTTTAGGTTTTCAACTTAGATCCTTCCTTTTGACTCAAACTGCCCTTTTTGGGGTTTCAATTATGAGTCTTTTATTATTTATTATTTATTCTTTTTTATTTTGGTTTTTTATTCTTTATTATTTATTTTTAGTTTTTTTTTTCTTCTTCTCAGGCAAAGTATTTTTTTTAGCATCTGAATTTATCGAGTTTGACAAGTCATCCCCCTTCATCTCTGCCTAAATCAGTGCTCCACCTAAAAAAGTGTTTTTGACTACATATGGACCATCTCAATTTGGTGTCCATTTTTCTCGATTATCGTATTGATTTGGAAGAATTTTCTTTAAAAATAATTGCCCTTCACGAAAATGCCTACATCGAACTCTTTTGTCATATGCTTACATCATTCTTTTTTGGTACAAGTGACCATGGCAAAAAGCTATGAGCCTTTTCTCTTCAATGAGATTTAGTTGTTCGTAATAATTTCGGACCCATTTTGCTTTTTCTAAATCCACTTCCATCAAAATCCTTAAAAAAAGAATCTCTACCTCGATTGGCAGCACAACTTCCATCCCATATACAAGTGAAAAAAGAGTGGCCTTAATATAAGCATACATTAATGTCCTATAAGCATGTAGTGTGAAAGGCTACTTTTCATGCTAGTCCTTATAAGTATCAATCATTTTTTCTATTATCCTCTTGATTTTTTTTAGCAGCTTCTATTGCTCCATTCGTCTTTGGGCAATATGGAGCTAAATTATGGTGCTTCACTTTAAATTGAGCATAAACATCTATTAACATTTTGTTATTCAAATTGCAAGCATAATTAAAATTGATCTTTTTTGGAAGGCCATATTGACATATTGTCTCCCTTTTTATAAACTTGCATACCACTCCCCTTGTCACATTAGCATAAAAAGTTGCTTTGACCTATTTTGTGAAATATTTGATTACTACAAAGATGAATCGATGTCCATTGAAAGCTTTTGGAATGATGGGTCCAATTACATCCATCTCCCACATAAAGGATGTGTATGAAGGTGTGAGAACATGTAAAGGGATTAGAGGCGCATGAATTTTATTTGCATAAATTTACCTTTTATGGCATTTTCTATCATAGTTGATACAAGCACTCTCATTGTCAACCAATAATAGCCCGTCTTCATGATTTGTCTAGCCATCATATAGCTATTTGCATGTGCTCCACAAGTTCCTTCATACACTTCTTGTAGTATTTTTTTGGGCTCAACAGCATTCATGCATTTTAATAACATTTGATCTTGACTTTTCTTATACAAAATTTCTCCATCAAGGAAAAATCCCATAACCAATCTCTTGATAATTTGTTTGTCATTTTTTGACGCATGTTTTGGGTATTGTTAGTGCTTAACATATTGCATGATATCATCGTACCAAGGCAAGTTATGAATCTCTTCTTCAACAATTGAACAATATGTTGTTGATCCTTGCACATTTAATTGAATAGTTTGGATTTCTATCTTATCACCTATTTTAAACATTGTAGCCAATGTAGCCAGAGCATCAGCTATTTGATTATTTTCTTAAGGTATGTGATAGTATTGGACCTTTTCAAATTGTTTGATCAAATCTATCACATACTTTTGGTATCATACCCACTTTGAATCTCTTATTTCCCATTCACCATGTAGTTGACATATTACTAAGGCCGAGTCTCCATAGGCTTCTAACACTCCAATTTTCCTTTCAATTGCCATTTGTAGGCCTATTATGCATGCTTCATATTCTACCACATTGTTGGTGCAACTAAAATCCAACTTGCAGAGTTTGGATAATAATTTCCATCAGGGGATATCAAAATTGCTCCTATCCTATGCCCTAAAGCATTCAAAGCTCCATCAAAGAACATTTTTTATTGCTTTTCGATTGGTTCCTTTTTCTCCACTTAGGATATGACCATTAAACTCTTCATCAGGAAAGTCCAATTTTATATGCTCATAATTATCGGTTGCATGCTCTCTAAGGAATTTAGCTATCACACTTCTTTTGATCGCCTTTTGCGACATATATACAATATCATATTCAGATAGCATGGCTTGCCATTTTGCTAACCTTCCTAACAATGATGGTTTTTTAAAAATATACTTAAGAAATCCAACCTTGCTATCAACCAAGTAGCATGGTATAACATATATTGCCTGAGTCTATGAACTATCCAAGCTAATGCATAGCACATTTTTTCCAATTGGGAATATTTAGACTCATATTTAATGAACTTTTTACTTAAGTAATAAATAGCTTGATCTTTCTTGCCCATTTCATCTTGTTGCCCTAACACACAGCCTATAGAATGATCATAAACTGTGATTTGATAAGTACTCTTTAATCTTTTCAAAGGCATACTGACATTCTTTATCCCATTTTTTGGGATCATATTTTCAAAGCAACTTGAAAATTGGGTCACATTTAGCAGTAAATTGAGAAATAAAGTAGGAAATGTAATTTAAACTTTTTAGAAAACCTTTTACTTCTTTTTACGTATGTGGGAGAGATAAATTCTAGATGGCAAATATTTTATCTGGATCAACATCAATGCCCTTTTCATTAACCACAAAACCTAACAATTTTCCTGACTTAACACCAAATGTGCACGTTGCTGGGTTTAGCTTGAGTTAATGTTTCCCCAATCTTTTGAACAACTTTCTGAGATTGGTAACATTGTCCTCTCCTTCATGAGATTTTGCAATCATGTCATCCACATGCACCTCTATTTCTTTATGCATCATGTCATAGAAAAGGGTTACTTTAGCTCTTTGATAAGTAGCTCCTACATTTTTTAACCCAAAAGGCATAATTATATCAAAGAATGTGCCCCACATTGTAACAAACATAGTTTTTTCCATATCAACAGGGGCCATTTTATTTTGGTTATATCCAGAAAAACAATCCATGAAAGAGAATGTGGAATGCTTAGTAGTGTTATCCACAAGAGTGTCAATGTGTGGCAAAGAAAAATTGTCTTTTAAGCTGGCTCTATTCAAATCTCTTAGTCTACGCACATTCAAACTTTTCCATTTTTCTTGGGAATTGGAATCATATTAGTTACCAATTCTGAGTATTTAGCTATCTTTAAAAAGCCTGCATCAAATTGCTTTTTTACTTCTTCTTTGATTTTTAACATGTCTAGCTCCATATGCCTCAATTTATGTTGTATCGGCTTACATTTTGGCTTTAATGGCAATTGGTGTTTAACAATATCTAAATTGAGTCCTAGCATATCTTGGTATGACCATGCAAATAGATCAACAAACTCATGAAATAGTTCTTCCAACCTTCTTCTTTCTATATGTGACAGGGATGTACCTATCTTAACCTCTTTTTTATTCTTATCATCATTTAAATTAATTATGCTTGTACCTTCCTACATGTGGTTCAATTTTTTTCCTTTTTGGTTCCATTAATCTTAATAAATCAAGGGATAAATTGTCTTTATCTGAATCCTCTTCATTATCAAGTTCATTAATGTGAATAAGTTTTTCAAAGTCAAATCTTGGATTGACATCATGATTATCTTTGTATTTAATATTTGCAAACCTAAAAATGGGTGCAATTGAAAAAATGTAAGCTTATGTGTGGGAAAAAAAAAAAGAAAATTGTAACTTTGAATAAATGAAATAATAGAGGAAATGCAAATGCAAAACACTAGTCATTTTATTGAAATGATAAAGGAAAGATAAGCCTGTACAAAACTTTTCCAAATGCACTTAGGTATAAGCATTGGGGAAAATTACTTTGTGAAAAATTTAAGGATAACTGGCAACTTTATTGATTTCCAATTGTTCAGCTTTTTACCCAAAGCACATGGATAAATAAGAGGCTCATCTTCCTGAATGGCTGTTGCTACATCTTCCTGAACGGCTATTGCTCATCTTCATGTTCAGCATAAGTTCTCTTTATGTGTCCTCCAACATATTAGGGTGGACATATCCGTTTGAATGAAATTTATCACATAGGTAAGGGATGATTATTCTTGCATACTCCGACTCCTATCCCTTTAGCCATGCCAGTCTCTTCTCTCTCCTTTTAGTGATGGCTTTTTTTCTTTCTATCGCAGTGACTTTAAATTTCAATCTAAACCTTTTCGTATTTTCAAATATTTTGGATGGCTCCTTAACTCCTTGAAAATTCTTTCCAATTCTGTATCCAACACATTATCCTTTACCTAGTGTTTATTTGGCAACCTTCCTAGTTGCACTCAATAAGTATGGAATGTGCACCTTCAAACCTTCCCCTTCGTTAGTTGTATTAATAAAGTCAAAAGATCTTAAAAAGCACTCCAATGCCTCCTCTATAGCTTTACATATGGAGTGGTCATGGGCTTGGTTACCAATAAGTTCTCTTCTCTAGAAACACTAATTAGTTGATCCTTAATTTTGAACTTTACTTTTTGATGCAGAGATAATAGGATAGCTTTTGCCATATGAATCCATGGTCATCCTAGTAGGCAACTATAAGATGGTGAAATGTCCACGATTTTGAGTTCTATAGAGAAAGTGCATGGCCTTATTTGCATTGGTATTTCAATGTCTCCTAACACTTCCCTTCGAAACCCATCGAAAGCCCTCACTATCATATAACTGGTTTTTATATGTGATACATCAATCAGTAGTTTTGTTAGGGTAATTATGGGCATGACATTAATTGAAGAGCCATTATCAATGAGAACCTTAACTATGATATGGACTTTGCACATAGTAGTGATATGAAGGGCCTTAATACTACTCTATCCCTTCAGTGGAATTTCTTTATCATTGAAAGTTATAAAATTCGGAGCCATAATATTCCCCATAATATGATCAACATTTTCAATAAAGATGTTACAGTTCATATGTGTTTTATTCAACACTCTTAGTAAGGCATTTTGATGCAATTTAGAATTCAATAACAATGACAACAAAGAAATTCAAGCAAGTATCTTGTTTAATAGCTCTACTACATTGTATTCATTATGTTTGATCAACTTTAAGAACTCACGGGCTTCTTTTTCAGATATAGGTTCTTTATATTATGCATCTTAAGCCACTATAGAATGAGCCTTGTCTCTTTCTCCCAACATCTCTTTTTTTCCTTTTTAAGCCTTCTTTATCATTTTAGGAGTATAACATCTTCCATTCTTTATCATTCCACCTACCCTAGTTATATTTGCAATATTGTTGGCATTTGGGTTATTTACAACCCGACAATCATTTGATTCTTGTGCCATGACATTATAATCGTACTTTTACAACACTGTATTATTACTTTGATAAGAGAATAGGCTAGGGACTCGAATTGTTATAAGTTTCATGGGAAAAGAAATGGGTTGTTCTTTCATCAAGCTTGGTTTTGGGTTGTTAAAGATAGTTATTGGTTTAGGCACAAACTTGGGGAACATACTTTTTAAAGATCCTCCTCTTGCTTCATTCATCAAAGTTTGCCCTTACACCCCACTTGGTTTTTCATTACAATAAATCATCACCGACTTAAGCATAAACTTAAAGGGCATATTCCCTGAAGACTCTTCTTCTATTACATTTACTATGTTCTGATCATCATTTTCATAAAACTCTACCAAAGATGAATCCACCATTGTTTGCATCACTTGATGAAACATACCATAATTCTAAATTGAGTGTCCTACCATATTCATGTGATAGGTACATGCTTAAGTAGGATCAAAGTCTCTCTGCTAGATCACTTGTTTTGAAGAAATTGGGTGAAGCATGTAAACTTTAACCAAGTTTTCAAACACTTGACCCATCAGAGTTTTAACTTCATCAACACTTCTCTTAATGTGCCTTACCAAACTACCCTCTATTGCATTGATTTTTGGCCCAGCATAGTTTGGTAAAATATTTTCATTGACATTTGGCTTTCCACAAGTGTCAAATTTTATGTATCCTTTCTAGATCAAGTGGTGCACTTTATACTTAAGAGCTGTGTAATTTTTTGTGGAATGACCCACAACCCCATAATGATAATCACACCGAGCAGTTGGATCATACCATCTAAGGTATAGAGGCTTTAACGATTCGATATGGTAAGGTGTAATGAGATGGTTTGCTACCAATTAAAGGAATAAATCAGTGTAAGACATAAGAATAGGATCAAAAGGAGTTTTCTTTTAAGTGGCCCTTAGACTTCTAGGATTACTTCTTAAACCATTTGACTTAACAATAGGTTAGGCAACGGGTGCAAAAGCATAGGTAGGCATGCGAGAGCGAAAGCTTTGTAGGAATCTCGATGGTGGTACCTTTTAATATGGATATGGACCTTAGAAAATGTTATGTGAGGTGGGGTAATAAGGCAGGTAGGTTGGGTAAGGGTATATAGGGTAAAATTTTTGGGCGATTGATTCTTATAAGCCACAACATGTGCCTCTTCATCTTTCTTCTTAGGTGGCATTACTTTCTTGGAACTAAAGGCATCACCTACCTATATCTTATCACTCTTCATGGGACTTTTCTATCATTTCACCATAAATTACCATATCTGAAAAATTTTTTGTTGCATTGCTAATAGGTTTATCATAATATAATGCCTTGAAAGTATTAACAAAGAGCACCATTGTCTCTTTTTCAGTCAAAAATGGTTGTATTGAGTGACAAGATCCCTCTTTCTGTAGGCATATTCATTAAAAGTTTAATTGGCTCTCTTTTCTATATTTTATAGTAACAACCTATCAAGAGCCATGTCTAATACATGCTTTTATTGGCCAAGAAAAGCTTTAACGAGGTCTTTCCAATAATAAATACGACTCCTATCCAGTTGAACATACCACCTAGTCACAGACCCAATGAGGTTATCCTGGAAGTAGTGGATTAAAAGCTTATCATGATTGGTGTGACCTATCATCTTATGATAGAACAAGGTGAGATGAGCTGATGGGCATTTAGTTCCATCATATTTATCAAAATCAGGAGTTTTAAACTTTAGTAGAATTACTAGATTCAGGACTAAACTGAGATAATTTGCATCAATAATGCTAAAGATATATTTTCCTTTAATGCCTTTTAGTCTCTTTTCTAGCAAGTTGTACTTGTGTTGAATTTATTTTTTCTCTTTTGACTTAGACATACACCTTAATTTCTTTTGCTCCCTGGGATCATCCAAATTGGGAACAAAAATTGGATCAATCGGATTACATCCTAGATTATGCTTGAATTGCCCTTGATTTGCTTGTTGGTTAATTGATAAGTTCACATTCAAGAATGAATGAGGTTGTCCACCATATGCGATGGATATATCAGTTAAGGAGCTTGAGCATGGGATGGTATATACTTGAGTGGGTAAAATGGCTCTTCTCTAACATTTTTGTTTCCATGGAGTCGATTTTTCTCTCTTGTAGCAGAGGCTTTAGCAACACCTTTCCCTTTGGCCCTGCCTCCTATCAACTCCCTCAGCTCTATCATTTTTTCAACTTCTCTTGCATTTCAACCATTCATTCTCACATATCTTTTTGAGCTTTTTCCATTCTTTCTATCTTGGATGTCCACTCGTTTTCCATAATTTTAACTTGTAAGCATGTATTGTACGGGTGGCAAGTAGACTGATTTTGAACTTTCAATAGTTGAACTATCTTTAAACCTTTCATTACCATAATCTGAAAAATTAGGATGCCATATTATTTTTATGAAAGCACAATAATTTTTATTTTAATTTTGAAAACATCATTTTAATAAGGTAAAATTTAGAGAAAAATATACAAAATGTATGTATGAATGCATTGAGAGGTATTTACTTCAAGACATATCTTGAACATTAGAACTTTTCATTGATTCCAACAAGTTTTTAATTATAGAGAGTCTATCATTTTAGCATTATAGCCATAGAAACATTTAATTTGCTCATAGTGATCCTTGGCTTCAATTAAAAAGTTCAACAAACATTGTCCATAATTTCCAATTAGGTTAATTTCCTGTATTAAAGCTTCCACTCTTTTGACCATCTCCCTTACTTTCTTTACTGCCTTGCCAATTTGACTAGCAAAATGCTCTATATATTGTTGCCTTCCTAAACTCTCCGCTTTCCATTTCATATGAGCATCCACTTTAAAATCATAAATGTATCTCCAATATGCTTCTCTATTTTGCCATTTTTTAATGATTGTGGAAATATGGTCTTTGTGGTTTTGCAATTGTTGTTCCATCTCTTCAATTACTTGACAGAGTGATTCTTTCTCCTTTTGCATTTCATGGTGTTTTTTTCTTTCATCTTTGATCTGTACCTTTAACTTAGCATTCTTTTTGTGACATTTCATCAATCTTGCTGAAGCTATTAAGTATAAACCTTCCCACTCTTATTATTCTTAAGAGATCTTGATGGCTTTTTCCTCATTTCTCTTGGCTTTGTCCTTCTAACATTGCATCTTTTCTTAAAGCTTTATCATTTCCCTATGTTGCCTAACACCAAATCTAGCACCTTTTTCTTCATTTAATTGGGTCTACATTTTCTTGTTTTCTTGATGCAAATCCTTTAGATCACTTTGGGCCTCCTGATCTTGCATTACCTTTTTTAGTCTACTTTATCGAGCTTTCACTTCATATTTCGGTTGTCTCATCTCTTTCTAGAGTCTTAAATTTTCTTTTCTCAATTTCTCTTTTTTTGCTTGAAATTCTTGCTTAAAAAACTCAACATCTGACAATAGTTCTTTGCCCCATGGGTTCACTTATTAGAATGAGAAATCATTTGGAGGGAGCATAATGTCTCCAGAACACTTTGCCTTTCAAATCAAGTAATTGGGGGTGACTTTGTCAAGAATAGATCCTAATCTTAGCCTTCAAGTCTTCATCCATACTTGAACCGACTGCCCTGATGAGCTTGCTTCTCTTAAGCGAATTTTATTAGGGCAAGTCCATGCATGGTAGAGACAAACTACTTTACACCAAATTACCTTAACATCATTAGTGGAGCATAACTTACCACTCCCCACAATCCCAAAAGCAATACCCATGGGTCATCTCTACCATGATATAACATTGGCACATGAGGCATCCATGTGCTACCCATTTGACCTAATCACTAGTATGCCTTCGAAAGAATGTTACCAACTCTTCTTTAGATTTTAGTGATGGCCACTGACTCTCGCAAAATTCTTTGACTATGGCTTTTATTTCAAAGATACAGCTTAGAAAAAATATTTTTCTTGCAACTAAAATGGTTTTTTATTTAGATAAATAGTAACTATACACTCACTATGAAACATCCTCCATTCTGGTGAAAAAAGTTCAATGACCTGATAGTCTTAGATAAGATGGTTGGAATGTGATTAATCGTTTAATTTTTTATTTGTTCAAATAGATTAATTATTGCAAATTCAATATATCCCAAAGTTTTTGAAAGTTCACCATACCGTAAATTGCTAAGGCAAACACTACCATGCCTTGATCATCTTCTAAGTGTCCCAAGATGAAATCACAAAAGATATGCCAAGGTAAGCTGACATTTTTACCTTTGTCTTTAGTCAAAGCATCTACGACCTCTACCTTTATTCCCATCAATTTAGCTATCTTTTAACTGTACCCTGACTTTGGTTTTCTAGGATATATCTTATCAAGGTACTATAATTTCAATCCTATCAAAATTAAATACTCCTCAATGGTCAATGTCAACTCTACTTCATTAAATGTGAAACATCTATATGATGGGTCCCAAAACTAAACAGCTGATTGAATCAAATGTTCCTCAATCACTATTGAGATAAGAGATGCAATCTGCCCATATTTTTCATAAAACTTTTCCTTTTTAGCTTCACCCATCTGATTCCATATGGTAGCCAAATCTTCCAAATTATTCTAGGTAAGACTCAAATGCACTTTTTTTGGTAACCATGACACGAAACCAACAGGTAAATAATCTCTTTCTTTTTGCTGAGTTCTTTTAGACCATTCATGCACCTCATTGTATGATTCATACGGGGCAGTTACAAAAAAGGAGTAAATCTATAATACTATGGGATCCATGAAAAAGAACTTTGCTAAAGGATGTTTTAGAGCAAATACCTCACTATGTTATTGTACCATACCAATGTAATTTATGCAAAAAAAACACAAAAGAAAGAGAAGTTGTTAGTACAAAAGAGAGAAAAATAAAAATAAAAATAAAAGCTTGAAAATTAATAAAAAATGAAAAGAAAAAAAATTTTCGTAAAAAAGGAAATGAGACAAAAATCTTATTGCATTTTCTTTTAAATCAAATCAAATATGAATGCCTACATTTATGATTTCTTTTACAAAAAACCACAAGACAAATGTTCCCTTTTTTTATTCTAATTCATGTAGACAGTTATGAAAGGGGTATATATGGCTCTACCTCAGGTCAACTTTTATGGTTTACTATATGCTGGGTTTGAATTGGTTTGCATCTAGAGGTCCCTAAACTATTCCTCTCTGGCGTCCACTTTGGACTAGTAAGGCACTTTGATCCTCACCCATTATAGGCTATGAATGAAAGTGGTTCAATTTGAGTGGTAGTATTTCGCTTACCATTGCGGAGGTTATCACCTCATGAGAGCATAGGTACTTTACTTTTCCCTAAAAAAGGTTAGAGCCCGGGTATAGAGCTCATGCATGATATGAATGTATCGTGTGTGAACAAAAGAACAACATATTATAATTTTATTCTAAGCACTTCATAATAACAATAATAGCACATACGGAGCATAAAATAAAAGAACAAATAATAAATAAATGACATGGGTAAAATGCAAATTTTCGTTTCCTTTTTATTATGACCACTGTTATTACTATTATTATTATTATTACCATTAAAAATAATTAAAACTAAGAAAATTAAGATTAAGTACCAATTAAGACCATTAAAACAAAATTAAAGATAACACATTATTAATTTTTGCCTGACTCTCTAAAAAATGATGTCCCCAGCAAAGTCACCAAGCTATCATAATGGTTTTAAGGAACGCTAAATGAATTTGAAAAACAAAATGAATGGAGTTGTCACCAATTGTTTTTTGGCTATGTATGATTGGCCACTTATTAAAACTTACCTTCTTAATTAAATTTTAAAACTAGTTAAAATTTATTAAAAGATTAATTTTTTGGGTCTGCAAAAATAGTTTGGGTTCAGGAGTCAGTTACACGTGAGGAAGGATTAGCATCCCCACAGCGCTCGTTTAAAATGGTACCAATTAATTATGTGTTATCTTCTAATTTTGACTAAAATGGTCTTAATTTTTACTAAAATGGTCTTAATTTTTGGTATTTAAAGATTTAATTTCCTTAATTTTCTTTAAAAATAGATTTTTATTTTTAGCAAGCTCGAAAAATAAATAAGAACCTTATATTGAAAAATTCATAAAAATATTCCAATATTCTGGCAATATAAAAAAGAACCATCTCACCTAGGGAATTTTTAAGAATTGCTACTCAAAATTCTCAAAAATCCTATTCTAGGTGGTTCAGATTTACTTTCATAAAATATGATATATATAATTTTAAAAACAAATAGCATTTTCTTAAAAACTCATTTCTATGCCATTTATAAAAAAAAAATGAGAAATCTTTATCAAAAATTAATCTAAATGCTCCAATACATGGGCGATATTTTAGATAGATTTTCTTACCTAAAGATTTCTAAAAAAATCACTACTTGGATTTCTTTAAGATCTCATCCTCGAAGATTTCTCGTTTGGTTTTTTTTTTTATAAAAATTATTAAAAGTATGTAATAAAATAATTATCTAAAAATACATTTATTTCCTAAAAACATACTTTTATTTATTAAGAAAAATTGTTCAAATAAAAGAAAATAATTAAGAAATGAAAAATTTTTTATATTGAAAAGAAACTTATAAATATTCCAATACTTTGGCAATTTTTAGGAGACTTTTCTCACCCAGGGAGTTCTCGAGAATCACAAATTGGATTTTCGTAGAATTCCATCCTTGGAAAAATATGCGATAATATTATTATCAATGAACAAATTTATTTCCAAAAATGTATATTTTCATAAAAAAAAAACTACTCAAATTAAGTATAATGATAAAATAGAAATCTTTTGTATTGAAAAAAAACTTCTAAATATTCCAATACCTTGGCAATTTTTAGAAGATTATTTTTCACCTAGGGAATTCTTGAGAATCACTACTCGGACTTCTTGAGGTCCCATCATCAGAAATTTCATTTGCATTTAAAACTATGCGTTGCAAACAATCAAGTAGAATATGCATACAAAGAACATATAGTGCTTATGTTTTAATCCTTTTTACTTATTTCCTGATTATCAATAAAAAATGAAAGGAACAAAGCCAATAAAATTTTTATTGAAAATTTTTCTAGATACCCTGATACTTTGATGATATTGTAGAAAAATTTTCTCACCTGAGAATTTCTTAGGAATCTCTACTCAAACTTTCTTACAATCCCATCCTCCAAAATTTCTTTCACTTTTTTCTTTCTTAATTAATGCTCTAATTCTAATCTTTAGTTTTGATTAAAATTTGTAATAAATAAAATTAGTTGATCACAATAGTAATCATCACATATTATTCTCAATGTACAATAATCTTAGAAAGATAGATAAACAAAATTTTTTAGTATTAAATGTTTTCCTAAATACTTTATTACTTTGGTAGTATTTTTAGAAAAATATATTTACTCAGAGATTTTAAAGAATCATTATCGGAATTCCTTAATATCTCATCATTGGATTAAAAAAATTTCCTTTATCCTTATTTTTTTTATATTCCATGAACAACCATTAAGAAATAAGCATGAAAACCTTGCCTTTTTCTTTATCCATAAGTATATTTTAATTAACAACTATGAACCCTAAGAAACAAACAAAAAATGCAAGGCAACTTACTACAAAAATTGAACAAAATAACATGGAAACAGCCCCTCCAAAATCATACATTCATATGGAAGATAAAAGGAAAATAAATGAAATGCAAGTCATGAAAAAGGAAGTGCCTAAACTATCATGAAATCATAGTAAAATAATATGAAACTAAATTAAAATAACAAGAAAATAGTAACAAAAACGAGCTCAATAAACAATATAAACAAGGGTTGGGCAGAAAATAAAAATAAGTAGAATCATAGTTAAATGGCAAAGAAAAAAATCAAACATTCAAGAGTCAAGCTATTTTAAAGCCCAATGATGAACAAGAGTCCATTCAGCCATCAAAAGCCATACTTCTCGATAAGAAACAAGCTCGAAGCAAAGTAATTTAAACTTGGAAAAATAAAAGAAACTAAGATGAACCAAAAATAGAAACTTTCATTGATTAAGATATAGTAAACAAAGCTTAAATGAAGAATAAAATGCAAGCGCTAGAAAAAAAATAAACCTGGGATTAAAAGCAATAAAATGAAAAAGAAAATAGCTAAGTGTAGCCAAAAAACAAAAGCAAAGTTAGCAAGAATGCAACCTGCTATGGTGTCATTTACAAAAAAGAACAGAAAATGCAAATATGAAAAGATTACCACAAGTTTTAGCTCTCCATTTTCAGTAGACTTTCTCTTTTTTTTACTTCCTTCTCTCTCCTCTCCACCAACCTTCTTTTTATTCTTTTTCAATAGCCCTCCCCCCAGCTATTCGGTAGAACCCTCTCTTTTACTTTTTCTTTTTCTTTCTTTTTTTCACCCTTTTTTATTTGGCAGCTTTCTTTTTTTTTTTCAGTCATTTTTTTCCTTTTTTTCTTTTTTATGTGTTTGGCTCCTTTCCTCACTTTCCAGCTTTTCAGCCTTCTTCCCCATTTTTTGACTAAACCCCATCCTCCATTTTAATAGTCAGACCCTCAAAAAAAGATCTTATTCTTGGTGAATATAAACCCTTAGATGAGATTTCATCTGAGGGTCAAAGCTTACCTTTTTATTCTTTTCAAGAAACCACCTTTGGCCATAGGATCAAGATCAATAAAACATCCAATGGTCTACATTATTCATTGTAAAGTTTGAATTTTTATATCTTTCAAACACATGAAAAGACCATTTTACCCCTAGTGCAAAGTTTTCGGTATTTAGGCCATTTTTTTAGAAATCAATGTTCCCATGCTCATTTTTGGGATTTTAAAACACCAAAAATCATAAAATATTATGAAATAAAAATCTGAAAAGTTTCATGAAAATTTAGCTCAAGAAGGTGAAATTATAAAAATACATTTAGCTTAGAAAGGTGAAATTATAAAAATACCCTTATAGGGGTATTTTGGTAATTTCACACTTTTAGGGTACGACTGTGATTTCAAATGCACAAAAAATCATGAATATTATGACATTAGAAATTGAAAAGTTTCATAAAAGTCCGAGCTTAGGAATGTCAAATTATGAAAATATCCCTTATGGGGGTATTTTGATAATTTTGTACTTTTCCAGTGCAATAAAAACTTTTGATGTTTTAAAAATCACCAAATTTAATTTTAAAACCACATTGATTTCAATTAGACTTTGAACTTTGAAGATTAACCCCAGTTCTATTCATTTTGACTAAGTTTTGTGTAATTTTCACTTGAGTTGACTTTAGGGTTTACTCATTTCATTTATTTTTTATTTTTCATACATCTATATTAAAAGGTATCATCCACATAAATCCGATGCAAAAGAATTTGACATTAATCATACGGGTCTAAGTTTTCTTTATTTATTAGGCCTAAATATTGATACATTTTATAAACTCTTAAAGAGACCTTTTTATGGGCTTCAAATGGGCTTTGTTTAACTATTCTAAAATGTTCAAGACAAAATTTGGTGTCTGCCAGAAGGATGAGGATGTAGTCCCTGTTCACACTTAAGTACCATAGACATTATCCTTTAGTGCTTTACCAAGTTCATCTAGGCCTACTCCTCATAGAGTTAAGCCATCTAGGCCTTATATTCCTTTCTCTTAGTAGTTTCATAAGTAGAAGGAATAGAAGCAATTCTTTAAATTTCTTAAGGTGTTTAAGAAGTTACACATTAATTTTCATTTGCAGATATAGTTGAACAAATGCCTACCTGTGTAAAATTTATGAAAGACATTATCTCTCATAAGGGGAGGCTTAAGGATTATGCAACAGTTACACTCACAATTGAGTGCACTTTAGTGATTCAGAGAGGACTACCTACTAAGCTGAAAGATCTTGGTAGTTTTATCATTCCTTGTACCATAAGTAGTATGTCATTTGACAAAGCCTTGTGTGACCTAGGTGCTAGCATTAACTTGATGCCTTGGTCTATTTTTCAAAAATTAGGTAAAAAAGAGGCCAAACCTACCTCAGTTACTCTGTAGTTGGCTGACAGTCATTGAAATACCCTAGAGGAATAGTAAAAAAAGTCTTGGTCAAGGCAAAGAAATTCATTTTTTCTGCTAATTTTATTGTGTAGGATATAGAGGTGGATTGAGATATCCTAATTATTTTTGGTAGACTATTTTTAGCCACAAAGAAGGCATTGATAGATATGTAGAAGGGTGAATTGAATATGAGGGTATAGGATCAGAAGGTCAAATTTAATGTTTTTAAGGATTTGAAGTATTTAGATGATTTTAAAGAGTGTTCTAGGGTAGAAGTAATAGATAGCTTGATTCAAGATGTTTTTCACCTAGAGCATCTATTATTGTAATTAAAGATTCCCTTTTTATTGATGAGGTAAAAGATATGGATTTGAGCAAGAATAAAGATGATGATGTAATTTTGGTGATCTCTATCGATCGATATGCACCACCTCCTATTGTTGAGCCTTTAGTAAACATAGATAATCTCCTTATAGTAATTAAACCTTATATGGTGGATCCACTAGTTCTGGAGCTTAAACCATTGCCCTCATACCTTATGTATGCTTATTTAGGTGAGGATGGTACTTTGCATGTGACCATAGTAGCATCCTTGACTACTAATCAAGAGGCATGACTTCTTTCAGTCCTATATGATCATAAGTTAGCTATAGGTTGGTCTATTGCAGACATTTGAGGATTAGTCTAGCTTTTTGCACATAAAAGATTTTAATGGAGGATGGATTTAGGCCGACCATAGAGATGTAATGAAGGTTGAATCTAGCAATGAAATAAGTGGTAAAAAAAGAGATTATAAAATGGTTGGAAGCTGGGATCATATATCCACTTTCAGATAGTGCATGGGTTAGCCTGATTCAGTGGTGCCTAAAAAATATGGGATGATGGTGGTAGAGAATGAGAATAATGAGATGATTCCCATGAAGACTGTTACTAGATGGTAGGTTTGCATAGATTACTGAAAGCTAAATAAGGCCACGAGGAATGATCATTTTCCTTTGCCTTTTGTTGATAAGATGTTGGATCGAGAATTCGAACATGAGTATTATTGTTTCTTGGATGGATATTTCATATACAATCAAATAGCTATAACACCTGAAGACCAAGAGAAAACTACTTTTACCTACCCTTTTGGTACCTTTGCTTGTAGAAGAATGTTTTTTAGACTTTTTAATGCACAAGCTACCTTTGAAAGATGTATGATGGTGATTTTTTCTGATATGGTAGAGGATTTCCTTGAGGTGCTGATGGATAATTTTTTTATCTTAGGTGATAGCTTTAATGATTATCTTGATTATTTAGCTAGTGTTTTGACTAGATACGAGGAAACCAACCTAATGCTAAATTGGGAGAAATGTCATTTTATGGTTAGAGAAGGAATAGTGCTAGAACATAAGGCTTCTACTGTAGGTATAAAGGTTGATAGAGTTAAGATCAAGGTGATAAAAAGATTGCCACCTTCAACTATAGTTAAGAGTATTAGAAGTTTTCTTAGACATACAGGATTTTATAGAAGATTCATTAAAGACTTTTCTAAGATTTCTAAAGCCTTGTGTAGGTTGTTAGAGATAGAGGTGAAGTTTAAATTTGATGATGATTGGTTGCATGCTTTCCAAGTGTTTAAAGAGAAATTAGTTTATGCTTCGGTCATTATAGCACCCGATTGGTCTCTACCATTTAAGCTTATATATGATGCTAGTACCTATGTAATAAGAGTTGTTCTAGGCCAGAGGATAGGAAAGTAATTTCATGCTATATACTATGCAAGTAAAACTTTGAATAGTGCTCAGTTAAACTATGCTACTACTGAGAAAGAGTTGTTAGCAGTTGCATTTACTTTTGATAAGTTTCACTCTTATCTCATAGGCTCTAAAGTTATAGTTTACACTGATCATGCTATAATTAGATATCTCATGACCCAGAAGAATGCAAAGCCTAGGTTGATTAGGTGGATTCTCCTTCTACTAGAGTTTGATTTGGAGATAAGAGATAAGAAGGATTGGAGAACTACATCGCTAACCATCTTTCTAGGTTAGAAATGGCAGCATTATAGTGATCTGAGCATTGGTGAGACTTTTCCTGATGAGCAATTGCTGACATTTTGGCATGATACTTTGCCTTGGTATGCTGATTATGTTAATTTCATTGCTGATGGAGTTTTACCCACAAATCTTTCATTCCACCAAAAGAAAAAGTTTTTGCATGAAGTTCAGTATTATGTATGGGATGAACTTTATTTGTTCAGGTAATGTAAGGATCATATTTGAAAATGATGTGTCTTGGTGTGAGAAATTGATGATATACTGAGATATTGTCATGCTTTCGATTATGGTGGACATTTTGGAAGACAAATAACTACAGCTAAAGTGCTTCAACTAGGATTCTATTGGTCCACTTTGTTTTGAGATGCACATTTGCTTGTTCAAAAGTGTGATTGATGTGAGAGAGTTGGGAACATATCTAGGACACATGAGATGCCTTTGAACCCAATTTTAGAGGTTGAGATCTTTAATGTATGGGGTATAGACTTTATGGGACCTTTCATTTTTTTTTGTGGGAACCTTTATATATTAATGGCTGTGGATTATGATTTAAAATGGGTTGAGGTAGCAGTTTTGCCTATTAATGATGCTAAGGTGGTACTTAACTTTTGAAAAAGAATATATTTTCTAGATGTGGAGCCCTTACAGTATCATTAGTGATAAGGGACCCCATATTTGTAAGAAGGTGCTTGATACATTGTAGCAAAGTATAAGGTCACTCAAAGGTTGCCACAACTTATCATCCACAGCGAAGTGGTTAAGTGGAAGTGTCAAATATGGAAATCAAGTCCATTTTTAAGAAAATTGTGAATTCGAGTCATAAGGATTGGTCTAAGAGATTAAATGATGCATTATGGGCATATAGGACCATCTTTAAGACTCCAATTAGGATGTCAACCTATCAGCTAGTATATGGGAAAGCTTGTCATTTGCTAGTGGAGTTAGAGTGCAAGGCATATTAGGCTATTAAGAATTTGAACTTTGATTTAAATGCTACAGGTGAGAAATGATTTTTACAACTCCACAAGTTTGATGAGTTCTATTTACGTGCCTATGATAGTGCTCGATTGTTTAAGATTCTAATCTTCCTTAGTGCCTGCACTTGCTTATCCTTATCCCCATTCAACTCAAATAGCTCATTCACCATAATGCTGGTATATGACCATTTTATCTTAAAAGAGAAACTTACTCCTACTATCTTGATGCATGCCACCACAAACCACTCAAGATATGTATGAGCAATGGATGACAAGTCTTTTGCAACTTGAAATACATTCCCTCCTCACTCTTTCACAACATGTACAAATAAAGGAAGACATTCACAGAGGGCATCCATTTGTCCATTTTACAAAAAATCAAATATGTCACCAAAGTAGCCAAAGTGGTGGGCATGAATTGGTTAATTGCTACATTAAGAGTAGCTAACAGTAGATGAAAGAACGGGTTTAATGGCAAAAGGAACCCATAGTGAATGCTATTAAAAAAGAGCCCTACCATGTCATTCAATGATCCTATCTAGCTAACAGTGAACCTTGAATGAGGCAAAAAAAATCCCATACATGAGATCGTTGTGATTGAACAACGATCCAATTTGCACTTCATTATCACATAAGTGGTACAATAAGGATGACAATCTATAGGCCAATAATAGGGTGACAAATCTTTAGGTCTCTTGGGCTCTTTCACAACTACGTCTTTCCCTTTGTCTCGTTTCTCTTTTCCTTGTCCAATAGTAGGGGTGTCTACACCAGCATGAGGGGTTGCCCCTTTCTTAATCACTATACGACCATTGTGGCCACCATAGCTTGACCTCTTTAGTTGACTATTACTAGCCTTTTCAACGATCTTTTCCATATGTGTTTTCCTACAATGCTTGTCAGTGTTGGCAGCTGAAACCTTAAACTCCTTCTCCTTGTCAAAACTTTCAACCATGACTTTTTTTGGTGCTATGTCCCTCTTTTCCTTAAGAATGCAAATCCAAATAATAAACAAAAACAAGAGCTATGAGAACTTTACCCAAAATTGATTGAAAAAGACTTTGAAAGTTTGCAAGAATAACAAAGAAACATGAAGCATAAAGGCAACACTCTCTCATAAAGTAGAAAGCACAAGTAAAGATTGTAAAAATCCCTAAGTCCTCTATTTATAACTAATTAAAGGATAGGTATAAAAATGGCACCAATTTGAACAACTAAACATATACATTCCCTCTCAAAAGTGGTGCATTTTGGAAAAAATGCTTCCATTAAATGCATGTGACAACTCTCCATTCAAAATGAGACGTGTAGCCTACTTAGTTGTTTCTCTAAAAAATATGGGTATATACAACACACTGTCCTATTAGACACATCCTTACCATGCTCGTTCCATAGATAACTACAAAATTTTTGTAGAAAATTTTTCCTAACTCCTTACCTATTGGTCCCTGTAACTTTACCAATAATTTAGCTTGAATAATGACAATCAATGCTCCCTAATATGAGACACCTAAATAAAGCTCATCAAAGCATCTATTTTCATTACAGGGACATTTTTTCATAATAGATTGCCAAAGATGTTCATCTCACTTCCAATAGCACACATTGTCACACCAAGCTCACCAAAACATATAAACTTTTTGTCAAAGCACCTTTGCTCCAAATTTCGTCAACTTCCTTTTTTGGGCCCTAAACAATAGTTTGAGGACAGTCACTTTATAACCCCCTTTAGACTTGGGGGCAATTGTTGCACCTAAGTCAACTGGTCAACGGTTAGAGCTTGGTCAGTGTTATCATAGCATATTGATTCAAAGACTCAATCGCTAGACGTAAAGTTTTAAAATAATGAAAAACATATCGAGTCACCATTAATCTTTTCTAAGGTGTGATTGGCCACCCAAAAATTTTATTTTTTTAATAAAAATAATGAGTTTATTAAAAAGACAAATTTGGTTTAGGAAAATAGAATCAAGTGCGGGAATTAGTTACACGTGGGGAAGGATTAGCATCCCCACAATACCCATAGAATTGGTATCAATTAATCATGCGCTATTTGTAATTTTGGACAAAATGGTTTTTATATGAAATTTAATTACAATTCCCTTCATTTTTAAGAAATAAAATATGTTAAGACCATTTATTTAGGAATATTATGAAATTATTTAAATTAAAGAAATACCTTTAGATTCTCTAACATAAAAGCAGAATTCAAATGTAGTTTTTTCCACCTAAGACTTATCATAACATTCTTTTAAAAATAATAAAATAACATTTTTGGTAAATGGTAATTATTGACGACTCTCCAACGTTTAGGCAGAGTACCAACAATTATATTTCATGAAATGCTATTTTAATTTTATTTGTTTAAAACCATATAATTTTAAAAAAAAAAACTTTTTATGTAGTAAGATGAAAAAAATGGTATAATTAATATGAAGCATCAACAGTTACAATAAACATACATATGCATTATAAATGCCTTAATCTAAAAATAAGGCATATGCAAATGATGATAAAATACAAATTTAAAGAATCGAGTTTTCAAATATAAAGAGACTACTTGAACTCTCAAACCTCTAAGTAGAGTTTATGTGCGAGTATTTATATTTAAAATCTTATTTTATTATTTATTATTATTTATATTTTATAATTTTTATTTTAAACAAACAAATTTATTTTAGGTTGTGAAAATGTATGAAAATTAATAATGATATAAAATTTCCTAAATACCCCAACATCTAGGTGGCATTCAAGAATATATTATTTCTTATAAGACTTCCATGTAAACCTTTAAAAATTTAATACAGATTTGGGGTTTTGAGTAAGTTTAAGATTTACAAACCTCTCTAAAAATCTTTAACATCTAGGCATATTTTTGAAGCAAGCTTGTTTTCATAGTTTTTTTAGAAATTAATTAAAAATTTTTCATATATTTCTCTTTTTTCTTTTTTTTTGGCATAAAATTTATTATTATTATTATTATTATTATTATTATTATTATTACTACTACTACTACTACTACTACTACTACTACTTAAATTCAAATTGTATGAAAAATAAAATATGCCAAAAATAGATTAAAGTATGAAAGACTAAATTAAAACAAGTATAGGAATCCAAACAATTAGGAAATTAACAATATATAAAATTAAACTAAAACATCATGAAAATATACATATAGACATGATTAAACTTAAATATACATGACAATGAATCTTTATTAGAAACCAATTTTATGCCTTGTGTGTATATATATATATATATATAAATCATTTAGAGAATTTCAACTAAAGACAAAAACTTGGACCTAACCTATTCAAGACCAACAAAAGGACATGGTCTTCCTTCCCTACGTCTTAAAGCTTTCATTCATTACTAAAATAAAACAGAAAAAGTTTAAATAAAACTATGGCTTTCCCTTTCTTTAATATTTACATGCTTCAATCCTAGAGAAAGTTAACCGTGTAGTCCCCACCCATTTTAAACAAAGCTTTAGTGTTGTCCTATCCATGGCTTCCTCATTTTAATAATTTTTCTATTCCTCCATTCTCAAAACCATGCAACCTGTAGCCCTCACTCCTTTTAAACAAAGTTTTAGTCCTTATTGTTACGTTGTAGGATTCCTAAAATTCCTAAGGTCCTGGACTTCATCACTCATGTGTTTCTTATTTTAGTACAGAAAAAGAAAGCCACTCTTCATCCCAGTAAAGCACGAAAATATGGGTAATAAACTTTCTGATGTGAAACCCTTTATTCATCAACATAACCCACATGCATAGATAGGGATTATCAGACAAAAAAATGAGTGAACTTAAAGCCTCCATAACAGAACAATGCAGGGAGAAGAAAAAGCAAAGAATAACGTGTGCACAACAAGGTGAAATTTTGAAGTTTTGAATAACATCCTTACGTGTATTAAATTCCATGAACATGAAAGTATGAAGCTTTGGGTTTTATCAACAGAATAGTATGTGGGTAAAAGATAAAGCTTTAAGCTTTCTTAAATAAGCAAAGGAAACAAATAGGTACAAACAACCTTCAGACTTTCCTCTTCTTTGTGGACAAATTCTTTGAACGCAATACATTCAGAAAAAATGCAAGAAGAGAATGTAAAAACTGGATTTGTATCCAAGATCGTTTTGGAGCTTTGAAAATTCCTAAATATCTTTTCTTTTTTTTATTATTTTTATTTTATGAAAAATAAAACATGAAAGTTCAAAACCAATGCCAGTGAATCCTTTTTTCGAAAGTATGCATCCAAAAAAAACATGGCTTTTCACATTTTATAAAAGGAGAAAAGAATGTCTTCAAAATTAATGAATTTTCACATTTCATAAAAGAAGCAAAGAAGGTTTTTGATTTACAACCAACCAAGAATGAAGCCAAAGTTTATGCCCAGGAACATGCCCATTTTTTTTTACATATAGAAAGTGTTTTTGTGGTTTTGATATTCTATTTTTTGATTTCCTAAGGAGAATGCCATGCACAAAAAGACAACCGAAGCAAGTTCCAAGCTTTCGTGGAAAGGAAATAGCTTTACGAAAACTACCTTCTTTTGTTGCTGTCATTTCTACTTAAAGCTTTCCTTCAAACCTTTTTGTTTTCCTATTAGTGGCTCCCTTAAGAACTTTTTTCTTTCTTCTATTCTATCATTACCCAAGCTTCCTTCTTTTTAGTTTTTTTCTCTTTTGCTTCTTCCTTCCCCTTATTTTTTCCTCTTTATTTTTTTTTTAACCAAAAGAGCCTTTTTTTTATGGAAAGAAAAAAGCAACCAAAATATCTTTGAAAGATTGAATATAGGCCTTTGGATCAAATCTCATAAAAAGACCAAAGTTCTTCTCTTTTTTTTTTTTTAAAGGAGCAATATTTAGCCATTGGATCAAGATTCAATATGAGATCTACTAGTCCATATCATTCACTACAGAGGTTGGATTTCTATAGCCCTTAAACCAAACGAAAAGATCATTTTACCTTTAGTATAAAATTTTCGGTATTTAGGTCATTTTCTTATAAATCAATGTTCCCATGCTTAATTTTGGGCTTTTAAAGCACCAAAAATCATGAAATATTATAAAATTGATATATGAAAATTTTCATAAAAATCCGAGCTCAGGAATGTTAAATTACAAAAATACCTCTAAGGGGTTTTCAATAATTTTATACTTTTCTCAGTGCAATAAAAATTTTTAGTGTTTTAAAAAATTATCAAATTTAACTTAAACCACATTGATTCCAATTAGGTTATGAATTTTGAGAATTGACTTAGGTTCTATCAATTTTGACCAAGTTTTGTGTAATTTTGACTTTGTTTGACTAATTTTAACTCTATTGACCAACTTTGATAAGATTTTACCATAGTTGACCTTAGGACTTACTTGCTTCATTTATTCTTTATTTCTCATACATCCATATGAAAAGGTAGCCTCTGTATAAATCTTATGTAAAAAGAGTTTGGTAGCAACCATAGGGTCTCATTTGCCTTTGTTTATTATAGGCCTAAATATCGATATATTTTTTGGGCTTTTAAAATAGACCTTCTTATGGGCTTCAAATAGGCTTTGTTTAGGCTTGTAATTGGGTCTTTAAATGGTTTTATGTAATGGTCCTAAATTAATGGTTCCGGCATATGTTGGCAAATGGACTCGGTTCAATCATGTTAAAAGAATATTTAAGATAAAATTTGATGTCTACAACTGCAATGAGTCTTTGGGCAATCTAGGCAAAACACGTTAAAATAGCCATGTCATTTGCTCTAAAAGGATGGCTCGCCTTCTATTAAAAGAAGGACTTGCCCAAGGCCCCACAAGTAACTTGTTAAGGCAACCACCTCAAAAATGACCCGTCAACACTTAACTTGCCTAGGATTATTAAATACAACCCATGCGTGCATGGGATCATTAAATGTAATTTTCATCTATTTACGTGGATCCTTTTTGAGCCCTATATAGACATATCATCGACTATCATCCGTCTCAATCAAGGCATCACCCTTGATCTCAAGCAAGAGATAGGTGAAAAATCAAATATGTAAGGTAACACAAGAGGAACCCAAGATCTTAAAAACTTTTTTCTCTCTAGTGAAACTTTACATACACGTACACTGTCTCATCTTACTTCCTATCCTTGTGTCAGGCATCATATTGAATTGAGTGTCAGAATGTGCCTTGAAGTGACAACTTCAGTGCCAAAGCATCTATCTCGATTATAAGGACATCTTTGTATAATAGGTCACCAAAGATGCTCATCTCACTCCCAATAACACACATCATCATGCCAAGCTCGCTAAAACATAGACACCTTTTGTCAAAGCACTTTTGCTCCAAATTTGTTTGACTTCTTTTTTCGGGGCCTGAACAACGATTTGAGGATGGTCACTTTATAACCCCCCATAGACTTAGGGGTAATTATTACACCTAAGTCAGCTGGTCAATGGTTAGAGTTTGGTCAGTACGACTGAGCCCTTAGGCAACTTAGGCAAAACCTGTTAAAACAACTATGTCACCTATTCTAAAGGGATGGCTCGCTTCCACCAAAGAAAGGACTCGCCTAAGACCGTACTAGTAGCTTGTTAAAACAACCACCTTAGAAATGACCCGTTAGCACCCAACTTGCTTGGAATCATTAAATGCAACCCATGCCTGTCTAAGATCATTAAATGTAATTCCTATCCATTCACATGGACCCATTTTAAGCTCTACATAGATATCTCATCAACTGTCATCCATCTCAGTTAAGGCGTTTCCCTTGATCTCAAGCAAAAGGTAAGGGAAAAACTAGATATGCGAGGTAACACAAGAGGAGCCTAAGATCTCAAAAACTCTTTCTCTCTATTGAAACTTTACATACACATACTTTATGATCTCATTTTACTTCCTATCCTTACCTCAAGCATCACATTGACTTGAACGTCAAAACATGCCCTCGAGTGACAAATTTAGCACCCTCTTATTGTGTTTTCTAGCTGTAAGTCATGACTGTCTTCCCTTTTAACCTCACCTTCCTCCTTACAGTTAAGTAATCCCAAAAACACCATCAATAGAGTACAAACCGTCAAATACCAACCTTATGTCACTCTAACCACCGCTGCTCTCTACAATGCCTTTCTCATTTACCTTGTCCATCCTTTTTTTAATTATCTGAGCCCAAAACATTAAGAATTCCAAGAGAATTAATGAACTCAAAACCTAAAAAACTATATGCCAATTAGACTCATGTATACTTTTTGAATGTTTGCTATTTCTTACTAGAACTTTATGTGATCTTTTTGTTTTTTATTTTTTTGTATGTGTGGATGTTGCTAGAAATTTTAGGTAATTAAAATTCCTAAAAGCTAGTTATCATGTTTCTAGGTTCTAGGTGGTGGTTGGAATTATGGGTTGTTGAGCTGCAATTGCTTCCTTATTTATATATTGCTAGAAGTTAGGTTTATTAAAAAATTTTTGCATCTCAATATGAATCTCAGCTAGGCTTCATTGTCTACCCTCATCTTTCTTTGTGTAATTATGTGTTCAATTTATAAAGAACTAGTCTCGGTCAGAAAAGTAGTCTAAATAAAAAATAATTCTTGAATTGACGATATTTTATTCAATCTTATCATTTATCACTAAGAAATTCAATCTAATAAAACCTAATCTTCAAAAACAATTTGATCCAAACCATTTTCGGTTGTTTTTTGAAATTCTCCATTTTTCTTATTTTTCTATTTCATCCGATTTCCATTCTTTCTTTTGACTTTTTTATTTGTTTCATTTTTTTATTTTCCAAAAAATAATAGAAATAATAAAAAAAAAATAAAGAAAAAAAAACGGACATAAAAATTTTGAGCCTTTCATGATTTGGGTTTAAAACCCAAATCATGAATGAAAAAAACAAAATTAAAGCCCAAGCCTAAAAGTAAAATTTGAGCCCATAACAATAACAATTTCCAATAGCCATGAAGGTTCAATTAATAATTTAAAAGCTCGAAAATAAATTTTAAATCTTGACTTAATTTGGATAAACTTGAAATACAAATTTAATTTGGACTTGAATCATTATCAATTTTAATAAGGCAATTAAATTAATGAGCAATGAAATTAAAATTGAAATAGTTTAACTTGTTTCATAAATTAAAAAAAAATAGATAAAATGAAGTGTCTACCATTTTAATAAAGATTTAATAAAGAATAATGATTTTTAATGGTGAAATTTCTGAACTCCAATTTTTAAGACAAACTTTTGGCATTTAAACATTCGGTAAATTTTTGGTATCTATAAAAAATAACTTTCATACCCTACCATTGTGATTGTGAGTTGCTTCAAATTTTGAAATAAATAGCATAACTCTTCCCTTTAAAAGATAACAATATTAGAATTAGAGGTCAATATTTTTTTATTAATGTAGCTATTTTTAAAATGTGATATTCAATAGATCTAAATGGCATAAAGTAATCACGGCTCGATCTTGAACTTTGTCAAGCTCTTCCATAGTCATACATTTCTAACATAGAGATTTAAATATGTTACTCAATTCAATTACCATAGAAGTCACTTGCTTTGACATTGATGAATGTAAAGTAATTGGAAGTAAGTCTTGCATCAAAATGTGATAATCATGTGACTTCAATGAAGAAAGTTTTTTCTCCTTCATATTCACACATCTTGATATATTTGACGCATAGCCATCCGAAACTTTGACATTTTTCAAAACCTTGTAAAACACATCTTTTTCGAGTTTAGAAATCCTAAAACAAGCAGCAGACAATCGATATTTGCCATTAGGAAGTAACATCGAATGAAGGTCTGGGCGAATCCCCATATCAACTAGGTTAAGCTGACTCTTTAAGTCATCTTTGGATCTTATATTCACATTGAAAATTGTCCCAATAAAATTTTTAGAAACATTCTTCTCTATATGCATCAAATCAAGGCTATGGCATAATAAATTATATTCCCAATAAGGTAACTCAAAAAATATACTTTTTTTTTTCACAACTCATACTCATTGGGGTCATCTACTTCGTCATACTCTTCATCACTTTGAACATCAAGATCACCAACTTCTGTATGACTATCACCAACTTATGTAATACGAGGCCAGACACCTTCAAAGATGTCACTCACTCGTTTCCTTGATGGAGTCATTTTTCCATATGTGAAATTGATATCTTTTAATTTTGACAAGATATTAGACCCACTAATGGGTAAAGGCGATCTTCTCAACTCTTCAGTTCCATCAAATAGATGTTTTTCGAATCTAAATTGATGATTATCATCTAACCATTGATGATTATCATCTAACCATTGATGATGTCCCATACAACAGAACTTCTTACTATTTCGTAACCACATCGAACATGTTTGTGCAGCACAACATGGACAAGCATAATGACCTTTTGTACTCCAACAAGATAAATTCGTATATGTAAGAAAATCGTTGATAGTCCATAATAAAGTAGCACGTATATTAAAGTTCTCTACTTTTGATGCCTCATAAGTCTCAACTCATTCCTATAATTGCTTTAACTCTTTAATAAAAGGTTGTAAATAGATGTCTATATCATTCCCTGGACCTTTTTCCTCTAAAATTATCATAGACAATATAAAATGACTATTACTTCATAGCAATCCATGGTGGCAAATTGTAAGGAATTAATACAACTGGCTAAGTACTATAAAAAGTACTCATCATTTGGAATGGATTAAATCCATCAGCTGCCAGTCCAAGCATAACATTTTGAGGATCAGATGCAAAATCTGAAAACCTAAAGTAAAATGACTTCTTTGCCAAAGAATCTGTAGGATGCCTCAATGATCCATCATCTGTCCTCTTCTCATGATGCCACTTCATTGAATCTATAATTTTGGAAGACATGTAGAGTCGTTGAAGTCTTGGTATTAATGAAAAATAGCATAAAACCTTAACAGGCTTCTTTTTGACACATACCTTATCACCATCATCATTCAACCTTTCATTGAGATTTTTGTCAACCCAACAAGAAATGCCACATAAATGACAAGATTTTTTATTTTTTCTATCCCCTCAATACAACGTGCAATCATTGGAACAACTATGAATTTTCTCATATCCAAGACCTAAATCTTTGATCATCTTCTTTGATTTCTTACAAGATTTAGGGATTTTTGTAAAAGAAAACATTTTTTTCATAAACTGTAATAACAAAGTCAGAGAGTTTTCCGTCCATCCACATAAGCATTTCGAGTGAAAAAGAAGAACACAAAAAGATAACCTTGAATGCTTTAATCCCTCAAAAAGTTCTCCATTCATCTCTTCAAGCAACCTATAAAACTTAGATGCTTTTCCTCTAGGTTGTTGATCACATAAACCTATCCTAGGTTCACCAAATTCATGCATTTCAATATTGGACTGATTAAATCCTTCATTTTGGGGAAAAAGATTATGAAAATTTTAGTTATGAATGTTAAAAGCATCTTGCAACATGCCTTCAATGTCATCTGCTATAAAAGGATCATGTTGGTGATAGGGAGCCTTTGATGTTGAAGGAACTGTAGTGGAAGACCTTGATGGTACAGACTCTCCATGAAAATACCAATTAACATATCTCGATAGAAATACAATAAAAATTAAATGCTCATAAAAAACTTTACGCATTTGCCACTCGATATTAACACATTTCACACATAAGCATAATATCAAATTATCTTTACTTGTATTCTCAAATGCAAAATTAAGAAACTTTTTCATTCCATCTCTGTACTCTTGACTTAATCTTGACTTTTGCATCAACTCTTATCCATTTATTAGTTGCTACATTATTAGACCAAATGTATATAAAAAATTAATATGAAAACGAACATGTACAATTGTATAGTTTACTAAGTTTTAAACAAAAGATAATAACAAGACCAGTACTTACACAAAATGAGAACTCTTTGTTGTGAAGTAATTTATTAGCTACCAGATATTATGATTGTTAAAACTCTACTGCTAACGTAGACAGTACCCAAGAGTATTTGTACTTGGGGTTGACATAAGGTGAAATAAGGTGGGTTTTGTAAAAAAAAATTTTCACCAAAAAGATAATCGTAAATTGCAAAAGCTGAAGGAATAGTCGAATGAACTAAAAGCTAAAGTTAATAAGTTATGAATAGTCAAAATAGGGTTCTAAAAGAAAATATTCAAATACTAAAAGCGGAAGGAAAGGGAAAGTAAATTGTACTTGGTCTGGAAAGATAATGAAGATGAAGCTTAAAGTTGGTAATTAGATGTGCTAAGTTTGGGAAGATTTTTATTGGACAGGATTATGGAAGACATTTACTAATAAAAAATGCCAACAATACTTCCCTCTTACATATTTTTTGAATATATTATGGGCACCTTGAACATATCGCTACGCAAATTCTAACACTATTATTGAAGGCGTACATCCAAGAAAGACGCCTTTAATAATTTCAATCACAGTTTGTCGATAATAACTAAAGGCGATTGCAAATAACAACACCTTCATCTTTTATTATAAACCGCTTCAATATACCACGATGGTAATGAAATGCGTTTATTAGAAAAAGTGCCTTCAATATACCTTTAAACTTAGTAATCCATTACTGAAGGCGTTTGTTAATAACAGACGCCTTCAAAATTTTCCCACTTCATAATTTAGGAATTATTAAAGGCATCTTCTACTATAAAATGCCTTTTAAATACGATCACACAAATTCTAACACTATTATTGAAGGTGAACATCCAAGAAAAATACCTTTAATAATTCCTATCATAGTTTGTCGATAATAACTGAAAGAGGTTGCAAAAAACAATGCCTTCAATAATTTTCCTTAAAAAATATTCACAGATTATTAAAGGCATCTTTTACTATAAATCGCCTTCAATAAATTGTTATAAGCTTTGGAAATCCATAATTATTGAAGGTGATTTTTTATTGAAAATGCCTTTTATAATTTTTAAGAATTATAAAAAGTGTTTTTTATAAAAAAACACCTTCAATAAGTTAGTTGGACAATTTTAAAAGCTTATAATTAAAGGCATCTTTTTTGTAAAAAACGCCTTTAATAATCTCCAATAAAATTTTCAGGTGATTATTGAAGGCGTTGTTCCATGGAAATACCTTTAATAATTAATTTTATATTCATTTCCTAACCTTGAACATATGAATTTGCAGAGGCCTGGTACACAGAACGACTAAAAGCTACGTTATTCAACCAAACAAACCAAACCATTAAACACATTTTTAGCAGACCATTGCTTTCTTTCTCCCATTCCTCGTCACCGACCTTCCACAAATCACTGTTGCAAACCTCTATTTTAATCGATAAGTCTTTTTTTTTAGTTTACTGTATTATTTATTCCTTCAATAGTCAAATTTTTATTTTTTTCAGTTCTTTAATATTAACATATACGGTTATATATTTTCATTAACATCACCGTCAGCATAGTCTTCCAAGATTTTATTCATATTGCAAGTATGTTGTTTCTATGTAGTACGCATTAAATATTGTAGTTTGCGAACCTTGTTGATTGATATTGTATTGTCAAATGGTATTGTATGATGTTGGGGGTCTGAATAATATTTCATGCTGAATGGTTTGCTAAACCTTATTGTTTGATATTGTTTTGTTAAATGGGTTTGAATGGGGATTGAATGCTGTTTCTAAGTGGTTTGCTGAAGGGTGTGTATGAGCACATTGCTGAATCGTGTGCTAAATGTTATTTCTATACATAGTATGGTATTGGTTGTATTAAATTAAGTACAATGATCAATTTAAAGGGTTATATTGTATAATTCGTATAATTATGATCAATATTACAGGTAATATGAACTCCAAAAAACATCATTCTCCTTCTAATGAACATGTAGAAGAAAGAAGTATAGGCCAAAAACGAAAAGGAATGGGCCCAAATAAACAAATCAAAGTGACTGATACAAAAATTCATGTTGACTTCAATCAAAGTGGGTAGCTTGTGTCAAAAGAAACTACCAAAATGGCTACTCATATTGGAGCCATCGTCTGTCGGAGGATTTTAATTACGTACACCAATTGGCGACAAGTTCTTGATGATCTAAAGGATGAGATATGGCAGTTCGTTGTGGTATGTTTATTCAACTTTTTCGTAAAATTGGTTATATGATTATTTAATTGAAATTCAATGTGTTGATACTATTTGTGTTAACTTATTTAGAAATGGTTCGACATCCCAATTGAGTGTAAAAAGATTGTGTTGCAATCTACTAGGAAAGCTTTTAAAGACTTTAAAAGTAGATTGACAACCCAATATATTTTATCGCTGGCTGGTGAAGGTAATGTTTTGGCTGTTCCACCTACGGCTCATAAGTGTTGAAGATTGGATAAATTTTGTTCAACATCAACTTTTAGAAGATTTCTCGGTACATAAACCCATTACCAAATTAATCCAAGTTTATAAGTCTTTATGCAATATAGCCTTTGATCTTCATATGTGATTGATGTAATTTCTTGATTTTGTAAAAAATCAAAGAACAATATCGGGACATTCGAGCTAAACAGCAATATCACCATCGGATAGTAAGAAAAGGATATGCAACTATAAAGTATGAGCTTGTATGTATTCGTACAGTTGTTATATGCTCATTAATGAATATTTATGAACATTCATTTCATACATTCTGATTTTTTTTTACAGTAATTTAATAAGAATCGATGAGCTTAAACATAGAAATTTCTAGATGGGATATCTGGAAACAAGGATATCTACAGAAGGATGGATCTTTCACAAATGAAGTAACCGAGGAAATGGCAAAAAAGATTGTATGTATAACTTTTTTTTTGATATAATGTATGATTGGCATTGTGGTTGTATGCATGAGTGTATACTAGCTTATGTAGATTTGTTCTAATAGCCCCGTTTATTATTGTCTTTCAAGATGATTATGCTGCCAAAGTAAAATCTGGTGAACTGGCAACCCAGTATGACAAAGATCTTTTGTCTTTATCATTAGGCGCTAAAAAAGGCCCTAGTCAGATTCGTGGGGTTAGTAAATTTGTCTTGCCATCAACATATTTTGGTAAACAACCAAAAACTCTATGAATGAGAAATGCACAGTATGAAACAATAATTGAGCAACAACAACAATAAATTAATGACCAGGTGTAACACTTCAATGACCAACAGCAAAGACTTGTTGCTTTAGAGTCTATGTTGGCAGCAATGCAGTAGGTTATGCTAGTACCCCAACCTGATAGCATCGTCTCCGTATGAAAAGCTTTTGTTGTAAGTAAGGAAGCTATCCCATCATCCGCTACCACCCAAGAAGTATGATATTGTTTATAATTTGAATATTAATTTGTTTATTATATTGATTGATTTGGTTTTAATACTTATATTTCATTAAATATTGTAGGAGGATGTACAGACTCAAAGTCTGACCCTTGCCCAGGCTTTCATGGATGAGTTAATAAAATATTTGCTGGAGAATTATACCAACAAAACTTCATATCCATTGAGTCTGAGGAAAACTTATTTGATAAACAATCATTTTCTTTCATTGGTGTGGACGAGGTGAAAGAATTTTGTGAAATGGATGAATTATCAGCTACTAAAATTGTTACTTATATGAGGTTAGATTATAAATACAAATATGCACATTCAATATGTAGTAAGTTAGTATTAGGGTGTAATACTAACCAGCAGTATTGATTATTATCGTGTAGATTCTTGTATAAAGAGTTGAAGGAGAGACAGTTGATGAACAGATTTAGATTCATTAACCCCAACTTAATTAGTGAGCAGAGTGGCACCAGTCGTGTATCGTGCTAATCATGTGATCCTATGCATGAAAAGACCAGTTGGTTATTATTTGCTCCCGTATAATGTGCAGTAAGCTATATTCCAACCTTACTTACTCTAACCTGCTCCATTCTATGATCTGATGCGAATTTTGAGAATATCATTATTATTATTTTCTAGTTGTCATTGGGTGCTTATTGTGATTGACATCAAATCCTTAATGCCATACTTTCTTAATTCAGTTAATCAAACGGCGATGCCTAACCTCGATATTCAAACTTTTATAAAGAGGTATTACAGTACTTTATTATATTATATATGTTCTGTTTCTTCATAAGAAATTTTATTTATGTCCCCACTAATTTTTTTTCTTTTCAATTTAGGGTAATATATGCATTCAATAAGAAGATAAAGAAATCGAAATGAGTGTCATTATCGGTAAATGTCAAATTTATTCTTTTAATACTGGGTTTGTGTAGATAAATATTTTTCTAACCGACTCGATTTAATTTTCAAGTACCTCGTCAACCCGGTAATACTGAATATGGATGTTATGTCCTTTGTTTTATGCGGGAGATAGTGTTACATAATTTTTGACCACACCATTCAAGGTTAGTATAAATTTCATAAACTCATTATATTTTCAAAAAATATAATGGTACATTATGTTCTCATTTCTTAACATTTACTTATGATATTTTTTTTAGTGGGAGGGTAAATAAAGCGTCACGGAAGAGGAGCTCGATGAAGTTCGTAAAGAATGGTGTGATTATGTATTATAATTTATCAATGTTGATAAACCTTCAAGTTAGACATTGTTGGTTAAATGTAAATATATATGGAACAAATTGTTATAATGTTTTTAACATGCCATGTTGAATGGAAACTTTAAGTTTGTACATTGGGGGTATTGATTTAATATTATTGTTATACTTAATATGAATACACTATGTGTACTTATTAAATTACTTAGTACGATTATTTCAGAAAAGTATATTAATATGGCAACGTTATCAGTTTTAATTTCGGATGTGTGGTCAATTTTTTGAAAATACAACAATATTCATTATGCAAATTCCAAAATGTAAGTCTTAGTATCAGATATATAAACCAAATGTTTGGTGGGCATAAATACACAACTGACAGCAAACATTTTTTTGGGCATAACCCTACAACTGACTTCACATATAAATTATCAATTATGTTTTTTTGATGCAATTAATGAAGGCACTTTTAGTAAGAAAATGCCTTCAATCACCCATAACAAAAAGCATTGAAGGCATTTTTTACCAAAATCGCTTTCAATAATCCCTCCAGAAAATTATTGTCTGGAATATTAAAGGCATTTTAGGCAAAAAAATGCCTTCAATAATACCAACTAAAAATTAATCGAATGGATTATGAAGGGCGTTTTCCTACAGGTAATGCCTTTAATAATCCCAACAAAATGTTTAGAAGGCATTTTTGGATATAGCCACCTTCAATAATCCGATAATTAAATTTTATTGTTGGGAATATTAAAGGCGTTTGGAGCCAAAAATACCTTCAACCATCCCATCCAAGTTTTGTCTATAGAATATTGAAGACGTTTCTTACAAAACCGCCTTTAAAAATAAAAAAATTACTAATTGGATTATAAAAGGCAAGTTTGGCCAAAAACACCTTCAAGAATCGAGTTTATATTTTTGCTATCGATTATTAAGGGCATCTCTCCACGAAAAACGCCTTCAATATATTATGAAATTTTTGTTAAACCAATTGATGAAGGTGTTTTTGCCAAGAAAATGCCTAGACTAATCAATAACAAATAATCTGTGCCTAAACCCAAAAAAAGGCTAAAGGACAGATCGAACCAACAACTTTATGGTAAACATTCATATGATCCAAACAATTTGATAACCTTAATATTGAAAGAATTTTTGTAGAAAATAAAAAAAATTTAATAACCTAGGGAAATTTTTAGTCTAAATATTAAAGGCGTTTCTTGTAGACAATACCTTCATTAATTAATACAAAGTTTTTTATGACGTAATTATTGAAGGCGTTGTTTGCCAAAAATACACCTTAATTATTCACCAAAATTTTTAATAAAAAATATTCAAGGCGTTTTAGTCGAGAAACGCCTGTAATATCAAGTTTTGGGTAACATTTATAAGTAATAACATCGCTATTTGAATATTTAGTGGCATTTAAATAATAAACGCCTGAAGTTTTATAAAAACACAAAAGCTAGCGACGTTTGTAAGTGAAATGCCGCTACAAAACTGCTGCTAATAATACACTATTAATTTAGATACATTGTTATTGCTTCCTCTGTTCTATTTTCTATCTTTCTTTTTTGGAATGTCCTAAAATTATGTCACATTTTTTTAAACATTTAAAACTCTTACTTTTTTATATTTTAAAATTATTTTTTATGATTATTTTTAAAATTTTTGGCATTAAAAATCATGAAATTTTAATTTTATAAAAAAATTGTAAAATTTAATATTAAATAAATTAAAGTTAAAACTTTTTCTTAAACTTCATGAGAGTCAATACATGACAAACAATTTGGCCGGTGGGAGTATTATTTTTCTAATTTATATAAAATAATCTACTTTAATTGGATGATCAAGATGATATTCCTGAAAAAAATTACTAAATTTAATACTTATTTTTGTAAAAAATTAATTCATATTGATGTAAAGTTAGAGAGAGTAAGTAAGTAAACATATATACTAGATATAAATAAATTTAATTGAAATAAAAGCAAATATTAAAAGTGGTAGTTTTATCCTTACAAAAGTTTCATAATTTTTAATTAAAAATCGATGTTTGTATAAAATTAAGAACTTCCTTTGTTATTTGTTCAAATTTAATCCTTTAAGAGCTCTACGTGATATTATATTCTTGAGATCATTACATGTATAGAGAATTCCATTAATTGTAAATATATATATATAACAATAAATAATATAATTGAAATTCATTAAAAATAAATGGGTAAATATATTAATTAATTCTTCATAAGTTTTAGGCCCATAATAATTAGTGGTAGTCTTGGTTCACAAAGTATAGATTTTATGTTTTAGATTAAAAATATTATTATAGATGGACAGACATTGGAAATAATTGTAGAATAGTTGAGCCTTGTTCTGTTGAGAATTTGGAAATTCCAGGAAGTTGCTTAAGCTGGTATGAATATCATGGAACATCCTTGTTAATAATTAAAATCACGAATTATTCCTTTTACAAATAAAAGTCGGCAAGGAAAGAATTGTCGGAACAAATAATTAAAGATTTTATATAAAAATAAAAAAGAGAACAAAAATGGAATGGCAGCATTTTTAGCATTTTGGAAGAATGGAAAGATGCATGGTTCCGACCCATCTTATTCTTCACCATTTTGTTTAATAATCACCCCAGGAAATTGCGAAGCAGCTTGGTCTCCCTTTCTCACTCCCTTTATACTTGAAGCGAAATTGGAATACTGATTCATGACCTTAAACACTGTACGGTGGAGGCTTCGGCATACTTTCAACAATGCCGCAAAGCAGTGCGTTATCCGGAATGTTGTACTCGTCCCTGAGGGAGCGTGCCGGGGAGAGAACGCTTACGTAAAGCTGCTGTCCAAGGTAGTGCCTGTCCCATATCTCGGACCTGATGTTCCACATTCCACAATTGTCGAAAGTCAAAAGGATAGCAGCCCAGCTATGGGGGAAGACCTGAATAGTGTGCCTGCTCACAGCGTCAAGAAGATTGTAGTTCCTCCTCTTGTCAGGAGTCCAAGTTCCGGTCTCGATGCTGCAAACAACGAGTACAAATCAGAGAATTAAACTTTGAAAAAACCAATGGCCATTAGATTAGTTACTAGAGCCAACACTTACGCCACAGCAAAGAATGAATAACCGGACAAATGCCAAGACTGAATGGATGTTTCACGGTTCTCGAAGATGATCTCGATAAAGGTTCGGTGTGTCAAGTTGAGGACAACAGGCTGCAGAGTGATTTCTGAAATTTCAGCTGGTGGGTCGTCCATAATAGTATCATACTTGAAAACCTTGTCGGCGACACTATAATATTCTGCAAGTTTCAGTGAAGTGGGTGGGTCGACATAGGAGACTCCATTAATGGCATATCGAAGCTTGCCATCAACTTTACCGGCGGTGTTAGCCAGCTTGATGGTACGAGTAATATTAATGGAACCATAATGGTAAGAACCTTGAGGATTAGGCCTGGCAGCGCTAGCAGTGAGGTTCCAACGGAAGGTACGGAATTGGTTGAGTGACCAAGCCCAACCAACAGGTGGTGGAGGCAGATCAGGTGAGGCCGGTCCCTTGCCATTGGTGTAGCGAATGATGCCAGAGGCTGTTACCACTCGTCTCGTAAATCGGGTGGAGGCCACAACGTAATAATCCTTTGGTTCCTGGTTGGCCGTTACAAGCACACTATAGCACTGTCCAACATGCACATCAAGTGATTCGTACACATTCTGCACTGTGTGAGAACCCTCCATCTCAACAAGTTTCATGTTGTGGCCTTGGAACCTGATGTTGAGAGACGTCTTGATTCCGGCATTACAAATCCTATACTTGTAGGTCTTGCCAGGCTCCATGGTGAAGAGGGGTTCATCCTTACCATCAGCTTTGGCTACTTTCCCATTAATGTGGACACCGTCACATCTGCCAAGGTTGCGGCCGCTATCAAGAATTTTCCTGAGGCTTTTGTGTCCTTTATTGAACCAGTCTCCCGCAAGGATGGTGTAATCGTCAGCCGGATCAGGGTAAGGGACAGGAATGAGCAAACGGCTGTTAATACGAAGGCCACCAAAACCCCCAGATGCCTTATGCATAGCTGTCACTGGATAATAGATATAGCTACCGATTTGGTCCTTGACCTGGAAGTGATATGTGTAATTCTTCCCAGGCAGAATAGGACAGTTGGTTCCCAGAACACCATCCTGCCAAGAGTTCTTCCTTTGTTGTATGCCGTTCCTGCAGCAAATTCAGTTGTCTAATAATTAACTCAATTATTCACTAAACAAACCAGATCGAAAAGAGTAGTCTTTGTTCACGAATCATAGTCGCTTACCATGTCAAAAGGAATGGTTCATCAAGGTTATTGAAGACATTTACTACGATGTTATTGTTGCTGGTAGAGTTGATATTTGGCCCAGGGAACTGACCATTGATAAGAATGCCTTGCTGGGGAACGCCCAAGGGAGAGATGGTGCCGTACGTGACGTTCCAAGTGAGAAAAATGTAAGGATCTTCTCCCCGGACCACCAACATTGATCCAGCCCAGAGGCACAACAACAATATTAACATCACTCCACCCATGGCTTTCCTGATCTCTTTGCCTGCTCTTCCCTAAAATCGACTCCAATGAAATTTCTTAATTACTATTAATCCCTAGTGGAAGAAGATCTGTTTGCGTTGGATCTATGAACTTCATGGGTTGAAGGCTAATTACATTTATACAAGTGAGTCCCTTCCTGAACGAGTATTGTCGACCACTCAACGCCCGCAAATTTCCCTCTGAAGATCCATACATTGCGCCCTTCCGGTCATTTATTCCCTGCTTTCAGTACATGCTATTTTTAACACTTAACAGATTTTAGTAGGTAAAACCACTATTTTCTATAAATCCGCCCTTTCTTTCCAATACTTCAACTAAAATAATAACACAATAAAATCCCCCTTTTATTGGAAAAAAAAAAACAACTAAAATAATAATATAATAAATCCCCCTTTATGTGTTGAGTTTTATTTCCTTTTTTATTTTGTAGTTTTATCATTTTGGAAAAAGGTAAGTTATGTATTTAGATACATGAATAAATTAATATTTTTAACAAGTAAATGTTGAAGATTAATTTATGTGAAATCTGAGATTTAGTTTAAATGATTCATTCATCTCTTAAAAAAAATAGATTTTTTGAAAACTTAGTTTGGTCTCCCGCACTTGCATTCTTCTATTCCCGTAGACTTGAAGTTTCTTTCTTCCAAAAAAATTAATCACTGCAATAATATATTTGATCATATAGCACTGAGTAAAAAAGTTATAACCATATATATAATATATAGAAATATAATAAAAACATTTTAAGAATTTTTTTGGAAGTTACATATTACTCATTTTTATTGTAAAATGAATGAAAAATTAATTCTTTAACTCTTTTTTAGATTTTTATTTAATTTTAATAGAATCAACATAAATGAACATGGTATAATAATTTATCATCACATCTATATGAACTTAGGGTTTTTTTTTTTTCACTCGATTGGGGTCAATTGACTCCACTAATCTACATGTAGTTACGCCCCTGAAAAAATCGTTTATTATTTTGGAAAAAATAAAATAAAATAACAAAGGTTGAAACAAACTCACAGGATAATATATACATATATATATATATTTATATATAACACTATTATGTTCTCATGATATGTTTTAGTGCAATAAGTTTTTATTTAAAAAAAAAGTGTAAAAATAAAAATTTGTAAAAACTTGATTATTGAACACAATTCACAAATTAAAAAAAAATTTGAATATATATATATAAAAAGATTCCATTCCATATTTTAATTAGGCATGAGTTTTAGAAAAAAATAGTGCGTTTTGATGAGAGATTTTAAGGAGAAATTTCATTTGTAAAAAGACTTTTAAAATTCTAAAATGAACTTAACTTGTTTGATAAAATAAAAATTAAAATGATCAAAATTTTTAAATTTTAAAAGAGAAATTTTAAAAGGTTCATATTTTCTTTTCAAAATCCACCTAATGAGATGGAATTCGTAAACTTTTCTTTATTTTATAAGATGAATGCACAATGAAGGCCGAAGATTATCGAAAAGGAAGAGTGAAAAAAAATATAGAAATAAAGGAAAAGAATTCTTTTGATAAAGCTAGGAATCTAATTTTATATTTGGTATAGATAATGATTCTTATGTTATACTGTTTAATTCTCAACGATGAATAGATTTAATAGCTTAGATATTATTATTTATGATATTAACCTAATTCGATATCATTAAAGTGTAAGTCATCACATTGAATATACAAGTGACAAATTTGTCATCTCTATGAGATTAAATTCTAAATACAAATTTTATTTTCTTCAATTTTAACTACAAAAACTTATTATAAAAATAATTTTTAAAAATTTTTCATATTATTAGTAATATCTACATATTTTTACAAATCTAATGACACTCATATTATAATTTTTTTATTATTTTGTTTTTTCTATATCTAATATCATTATTTGTTTATTTATTTATCATAATTACTTTTATCACATCAAATTCCAATCTTTAAAATTGCTTTCTAAAATTAATTATTAAAACAATACAATTACAAATTCTATTTTTTCAAATTGATGTATTTCAAAATGCTAACATTCCAAAATTCTTTAAAAATTCAAAACTTCCCGTCCAAATATTGATCTTCTAATAAAAAAAAAAAACCAACTTTTATTTCTCAATTTTATCATTCTAATTATTTAAAAAAAATTTGTTCCAACTATATATCATTTCAAATACTGACTTGTTCCTCCACGATCCCTTGGTGTGTGCTTATCTATAGATCAGAGAAAGAGAACATAGTTTTATGTGTATAAAATTAATTAGTTACTTTTAAATAATTTGGTCTCTTTTATGTGATTTATATTTTGTTAATTCAACTATTAAATTTTATATTTTATTTGCGTATATTATACTTGCCAAATTTTAAGTTAATTAAAAATGTTTAATTTTTTTTTAATAGTATAACTTTTTTTAATATATAGTAAAAAATATTACTTTCGATCACAATGATAAAGATATGGAATTGACTCAAACTTTTCATCCATGATTGATAAGTGTAGATTGTTAAATATAACAACATAATAAAATTTTGAAAAAAAAAAGCAAAAATATTG
This sequence comes from Durio zibethinus, assembly GCF_002303985.1. Next base: position 15,873,414 of record NW_019167871.1, on the reverse strand, counting down.
AACAAATGTGGTCAATTTCAAAGTAGAAAAGCAAATTTCATAGTAGTAAAAATCTAAAAAGGTAAATTATCATTTCCATCAAGGCAAGACGTGCACACCTTTCCAAAACTATATTTAATTATTTTTGTGAGATATAAAATTTTGTATTTATAAATAATTAATTAACATTTTAAAAAAATAGTATGTTGGTGGGAAGCTAATCAAGATGCTTATTGAGTGGCGAAGCAGTCTACCAAGGAGAAGTGTCCTGCAAGGTGCGTTCTCCATCTTCTTTGATCCATATCTTGAATCGTGATGGACTTCCTGCAGTTCCACCCTCTTATTTTGCTGTTTTTCATGAGTAGCTAGCGGTTACTCTTTATGATTTTCTGTGTCGTGATTTCCTGTATACTTTTTTTTAATTAAATATACACATAAGTTCTTTAGGAAAAAAAATTATATTTCATGTCTATAATTTATATATTTACTATTAAAAATAATGACTCAAATTTTATAAAAAATTTGTTTAAAATTAGTTAGATATTACTTGATAGATAAAATAACTTACAAAAATAAATACCCCATAGAACTATAAGAGCTTCATATTATTATAGGTATGTATGTTTAAGTGGATTAGAGAAGAATAAGAGGGTTTACATAGGTATGGTGCATATGTATACATAGATTTGTGTTTATTTGAGTTGAGAATACTGTATAGAATTAAAAAGATTGAAAAGGTCTATGTATTGATTATCGAGTGTTTGATTTGATATTTGTTTGTTATTTCTTACAATTAGTGAAACTTTTTTTTCATCCGTGAATATAAGCCAGTTGGGCTAAACTATTTTAAATTATTGTCTCTTGTATGGTTAATTGATTGTTTGATTTTGCTTCTATTGGTTTATATGTTTAATTGGATTGGAGCTTTTTGGCTTAATAAGTGGTATTAGAAAATTGGTTTGAAACATGTGAAGAAGCAAGCCTAGAGAAGCTCAATTCAAAGGACGAATTTGAGTTCAGTTTTTGATATATCAATTTATGTGAAAGGTGCAATGTGAAGATACATAGAAAAGATTGTTACGAGACTTCCAATGTGATTGAAGTCAAACATATCTAGTATAAAGTTTGATGATTTGATAGAATTTGGGTCAAGGTAGAGATTATAAGAAATAATAACTAAAATCCTACAACAGATTTGTTTGAGATTGTTAGATATTATTTGATGGACAATAACACTTGTAAAAAAAGAATTATAAGAGAAAATTGATTTTTAATAGATAAGTTTGTATACTTATAAATAGATAAAGTCTCTATAAAATTAGATATAAGAAAGATATCTAAGAGAGTTATAAGATTTTATTGGGTAGACACTCTATAAGACTACATGAGATTCAAGTTTTTATGGATATTATTTTTCAACAATCTAAGATTATTTTTCCACATTAATCCTGTAATTTATGTGTTTACAAATCTAACATAATCTTTATTTGTTTTTCAATAAAGATATTTGACTTGAATAGATTTTCTATATTTATTAAAATTATTTTTCAGTAGCCTTCAACATTTTTTTAAAATTCAATTGTGTAGTAATTAATGTTTAATTATTAAAATTAGGCAAAACAACTTAATTTATCAAATTTAATCTCTTCCAAAAAAATCAAATTAAAAAAAATAAAATTTCATCATTGATCACTTAATTATGACAAAAATTTCAACTTAACCATTGAATTTTCATTTATTCTAATAAAATCAATAAAATTTAATAATTATATAATTTATTTACTTTAATGGATTTTATAAAAAAATGATAAAAAATGATCTGATTGCCAAGTTAGCTTGGAAATCAGCTGCCATCTACCAGTTATCATGTCTACATTATCTGTCACATCGGAAGAATGACCTACATCTTGTTTTTTCTTTTCTTTCTTTCTTTTTCTCTTTGTTTCCAAAACAATGAGTTTTGAAGAGTCTTGAAGAAATATAAATGCTAAAAAAATTTGTACTAACATTTTCCCCTTAGCTTCTCTCTCTTGCCATTTCTCCTAACAAATGCTCTACTTTCTTTATAGGCTTTTGTTTTTCATCCATTATAAGCAGTTACTCTCGTTGAGAAGGTAAATGATATATTTATACTTATAAATTATTTGAGTTTAATTTAAAAAAAAGTTTTAATTTAATTCAATCATTGTTGAATCAAGCTCGAACTTGAGTTATTTGATATATCAAGTGAGTTAAATTTAAGTATTTTTATATTCAAATTAAGTAGTTCATGAAATTAATGGAATTTTTACATTTAATATACTTTTTATTATTTTAATAAAAAATGGCTGTTTTACCTTTATATATATACATGCACATAAGTAACCTAACCTAAAAATCCCTAGCTCACAATTTGCTAACTCTTTAACAACTGCGCCTCTTCTTCTGAATCCTCTCTCACACTTTTTCCCGATCCTATCCCAATTCGGAGTCCCGAATGTAACAGGTACCCTTTCTGTGATCTTCAGTCTCTGCCAGCTCATCCTTTCTTAGCCTTCAGAACAATATTTTCTTTAATATCTTGTTTCAGAACAGTCTCGCTGCAACAGTATGACTGAAGCTCACTCTTTGAGTTTTAGCTTACTTCTCCACTCACGCGTTGTTACATACATATTTACTGGAAGAGTCAGACTGTGAACGACGGTCAGCAATCCACTCCGGTATATTTTGTCACTATTTCTATCCAACATGTCTAGGTTGTGGCGTTGCTTGAAAACGGTGGTCCAAACCTCGACTACATCATCGACAAGCTCCTACCATTACCACACTATCCAAGCCATCCCTCGAGAATGCACCAGAAACCTTGTCTCAAGCCGTGATAGAGCCCAAGGTAGAATCCCCGTCGTGGTTTTCTCTCAAGGTTTACTCGAGAAAAACCTACCCAACCAATCCTCGTTCAGGAAACAACTTTTAGCTAAAAAAAAAAAAAGGCAGATTCAGATAGGGCCAGTTTAGGTCTTCATTCTTACTTGAATCCGAGAGAGTTTTACCAATGAAGGCAAGTCTTTTAGTTTCTTTTTATTTTGGTTTATTTGCTTTTATTGTTACCCAAGTTCAAATTTTGTTTTTCTAGGGTGCTTTCTAGATTGATAGGAATGAGAAAAGTGGGAAGATGTTGAATTGGTGTTTGTTTAGGAGGATGACGGGACTAAGTTAAAGGTTGATGTGCCTGTCGTTTTCAAAGGAGAAGAGGGATGCCCTGGTCTTAACAAACTTAAAAGATTTACTACCTTTGCCCCTTTTAATCTTTGTTTGAGTGATTTTATGCATGATTTAAATTTTATATGCCCATTTAATCTTTATATTTGTTAACTATATTGAGATTGTTGGCAAAGAAAGTAATTAGAAATCTATTTTTGGGGTTTTAGAAAGTTAAATAGAAAACTAATAAAGCGAATATGTTTTATGAAGTACTCTTTTTTTATTTTACTCATAGATTGCAACGCTTGCTCAGTGCCTTGTTTAATGTGGTATGTCTTGATTCCATAGGTCAATAAATTGTTTTCTTAACATGGATGTCTAGAAAAATTAGAAATATAGAAGTGCTTTAGCCTATGGAAACTAGAGACTAATGCCTTTTTCTATTTTTATTATTATTTTGAAAATCTTTTGGTGTTTGCATGTCCCCTGGCATTTTCTCGCATATATGTTATAGGATGTTGGAACTTACGATATTTATAAATCACATTGTTTAGAGACCTGTTTTGGATGTATAGATTAAATGCCGCAATTTGTTATTCAATTTTATGTTATAAAATTTTTGGAACAAGTATGCATTAATATTTTCTCTTCTTTGTCAGTACGATTTCTTCAATTTCTCCTTTGACTCTTTGTTTTTCGACGTTTAGCATACAAATCATTTCTTGGTTTGATTTTTTTATGCGATTTAGGGGTTTTTATTTGGATTTTTCTGTGTTCAGATAATTTTTTGTGTTGTATTTGAATAATTTGATGAGAGATTTTTACTTTTTTACGTTTAGATAATATTTTGAATTTGGTTGTTGTGTAAGTTATTGTTATTATTATTGTTGTTGTTGTTGTTATCATTATCTTAAAAATATAATTTTTATTAGGTTTGATAAAAAAATAAATGTGAAAAATCTCGAGCTCTAATACAAAGAATCGAGCTTAAGTCTAGTATAAGAATCAAATTTATTTTTTACGTGGCAAACGAGTCTAATCAAATGAGCTTGAATAGCTTGATTTTTATCTCGAATCGAGCTTGAGCTAAAAAATTAGAATTCAACCGAACTTAAAGTGAGTTTCAAGCCTCAAATTTAGAGTTGAGCCGAGCTTGAGCTTTATATTGTATCGACTCAAACTCGATCGATTACATCCTTAACTCTAACCATCATTAATTGACAATGACTTTAAACCTTTTCTTTATCTGTCACCCTTTGCAACCATTTAATTTATTTAACTGATATGGCAATCAATTTTTTTTATAAAATCCATTAGAGTTATTAAATTGGATACTCATATCTTATCAAATTTTAGTAACTTTATTAAGACAAATTAATGTTTAGTAACATAATTAATTTTTTTTTTATAGTTGGGTAACTAGCAAGAACATTTGTTGAAAATATTTTAAAAATAGTGAAAAAACGTTGATTAAGTATAAGACCTAATCATGAATTATGAAAAATCAAAGTTAAGAATTGTTGTAATATGTGGCTCCATGGACCTAACTCTAGGGCGTAAAAATTTTAGAAATAAAAAAAACAGAAAATCACTACCAATTTTTTTGTTAGGTGCGATTAGTCACCTAAAACAATTTATCTTTCTAATAAAAAAAAAAGAATTTGAAGATTACCAAAAAGATATTTTGGTCTTTGAAAATAGTGCTAGGTCGGGAGTTCAGTTACACGTGCGATAGGATTAGCACCCCCATAGCATTTTTTAAGAAATGGTACCAAATAATGATGCGTTATCTTTAGTGTTAGATACAAATGGTTTCAATTTAAAATTTAATAATAATCCCTTCACATTTTGAAAAAAGAAAATCAATTTTATTAAAAATCTTTATTTAGGAATATTTTGAAAATCTTTAAATTAAAAAATTACCTCAAAATTCTTCAACATCTAAGTAGAATTTAAAGATAACTCTTTTCACCTATGATTCACCTTGACATTCCTTTAAAATAAAAATAACATTCTTTATAGATGATAATTATTGGTGACTCTTCAACTTCTAAGCAAAGTATCAAAAATTATTTTTCTCAAAATGTTATTTTAATTTTATTTCAAAATTCATATATTTTTAAAAACATTTTCCATGAAAAACATTTTTATGCAAAAAACAATGATGCTACAATTAACAAATAAATAGTAATAATTAAAAGACATAAACAATATGAAATGAATGCAAACGATAATCTAAAAATAAATATACACAAATCGAGTTTATGCATGATGATGAGATGTAATTTTGAAATTTGGTCCTTATATATAAAGAGGCCACCCGAACTTCTTAACCTCTAAGCATAATTTAGTTATGATTATTTATATTTAAGATTCTATTTTTATTTATGTTATTTTGTTTAATCCTTTTTTTATTGGTTAAGGAGTCATATAAAAAACTTAATGAAATAAAATTTCCTAAGTACCATATCCTTTAGGCCACATTCAGGAGTAAATTATTTTATATGAGATTTTCATACAAATCCTTTCAGTTTTGAGATGACTTTAGGTGTTGAAATGGGTTCAAAGTTTTAGGTTTAAGATTTGTTTTAGGGTTTGAGTAGGTTTTAGACCCTGACAAGGTTTGGGGTGTGATTTAAGATTTAAGTTTTAAGATTTTGTTTAGGGTTTAATGTTTGGTTTGGGGTTTGATTTTAGGGTTTAGAGTTTGATTTTAGAGTTTAGGTTTTTAATGTTTTGGTTTACGATATTTATAAGGTTTTGATTTAGGTTAAGGGTTTAGCATATTTTGGGTTTAGTTTAGGTTTTTTTAGGGTTTCCATGATTTTTATGAATTTTTAAAAAAATCCCTAACATTTAGACGGACTTTTGAACTAAGCTCGCTTTTCAAAACTTTTCTAAAATATTGGATTTTTATTGATTTTCTTTGGAAACATTTTGAAATGCAAGTGACAAGTAACTTACTTACTAGTAAAATGTAAATGACCATGAATATAGCATAAATGTGCATAAGCAATGTTAATCATGAATGAAAATCAAAATTGAAATATAGGAAAATTATAGAACATGAAATTTAAAGTGTTTGAAATTTAAATACCATAAAACAAAAATTATGAAACAAAACTAAAGAAAAAAAAAAGCTATATTATGATTTTTCATTCCTAAGCAAACTAAGAAAAATGCAAACCAAAGATAACATAAGCAAACAAACTACTACCTAAATAAGCTAAAATCCAAGAAAATAAAAGCCAAAGATCATGCATATAGCTTCCATGTGTAGTAGCAGAAAAGGAATCAAAATGTTGTTTGAAAATAATTTTTTCTTAAGCCTTAAAAAATTCCTTAAACCTTTCCTTTTCTTCATGCTTTGAAAGCTTTCAAATTTCCAAAGAAAATGACTTCATTTCAAAAAAAAAAAAAAGGTATGAAGACTAAAAAATCAAGCTTGGAACCTTCATGGTTAGCAAAAAGAAATAGAACCAAAACTTAAGCATGAAAGACAAATTTTGAACTCTAAGTCACTTAAAACCTTTGCCTACTTTGTACCTTGCAATGCTTTTAGGTTTCTAAATGGGAAGACCTTTTTTTTTTCATCATCTAAACCAACAAACACTAATAAAAAAAAAAGAGTTTGAAGCTCCCATGAACAACCAAAAAGAGAACAAATGAAACTTTATCTAAAAGACACATTTACAAGCTAAAAACTCTAAGGAAAGTCTACTTCATGCTTTCAAAAGTTTTGATTTTTCACATGAAAGCACATGAAATGAAGAATAAAATAGAGGTGCTAGAACCATATACACGAAGATTATCAAGGAAAAACATGAACAAAACCATTAAAGAGCTATCATTTTTCCTAAAGCTCTTTCTTTTCCTCCATTTTCTTTTTTTTTTTTCTAGTTTTTTTCCTCCTTCTTCTTTTTATTTTCTGCAACCAACATTGCTTTTTTCTGTTTTAAAGCCAAAAAAACTCCCTAATAGCCCTTAGATTGGATCCTAACCAATGATGCAAAATCATTTGTCATTTTTTATCAAATTTGGTTGGCAAGCCCATAATGTGGACAATTGGATTTAAACATATTAAGGTCAATGGCTTTGAAAAAATACAACACCCTTGTTGACCTCTAGTGTAGCTATCATAATGAAAAAAGATCATTTTACCTTTATTAATGTTTTTAAGCTTTTTCCATGATTTTCTTTAGAATCCTATGATCCAATATTTATTTTCATGATTTAATGGACTAAAAATTATAAAATAATATTTAACTATGATTTAGAGCTTTTCGTGCAAAATTGACTTCGAAAAAGATCAAATTATGAACATACTCGTAAAGGGCTTTTTAGTAATTTCATTATTTTTGACTTGCAATCAAGGTTTTCAATGCATCAAAATTCATGCAATAATATTAAAACATAATCTGGAACTTTTTATAAAAAATCAACATTGAGAAGGTCAAATTACGAAAATACCTTTAAAGAACATTTTGGTAATTTTGCTCTTTCTATGATGCAATCAATGTTTTCAATGAATCAAAATTCATGGAATAATGTCAAAATAAGATATAGAGCTTTTCGCGAAAAAAATGACCTCGAAAAGATTAAATTACAAAAATGCCCCTAAAAGGCGTTTTGGTAATTTCAACTTTTCTAAGGTGCAACCAAAGTTTCAACGCACCAATATTCATAGAATAATATCAAGTCATTATCTGGAGTTTTTCATAAAAAATCAACTTTGAAAAGGTCAAATTATGAAAATGCCTTTTGAAGGCATTTTAGTAATTTTACCCTTATGAGATGCAATCAAGATTTTTAAGAATCCAAATCATAATTTGATTAATCTCAAGCCTTGATAATCTTATTCAATTGTGAAATCCAAGGGTTGACTCAAGTTTGACTAAATTTGACCAAGTTTGACTAAGTTTGATCATGTTTAACAATGTTTGACCACAAGGCATTTTGGTAATTTTAACTTAAAATTTAATTTTGAAAACTCATGAATCCTAAATGAAACTTGGATATGAATTGGGTCTCGATAGTATCATGACCGACTAGAACCTGTCTAAACAAAATTTGATATCTACAGCTACTACTCTTTATATATTTTTTAGAATAAAAAATAATTCAAAGACAACGACCATAATTTTGTCCAAAACTACGACTCGAGAGAGATTTTTTTTAATATTTTGTATTTTTGAAAAAAAAAGTAATGCTGCTTTTGCTAGAGGAATCCAAGGTTAGAATGACCTAAGCTAGATCATAATTTGAAAAATAAATGATCGGGAATGAGCAATAAGTAAGAAAAATATAATGTTCAAGACTGAACCGTAAGTCAAAAAATAAAAATGACCAAGACTGAATAATGAGTCAAGAAATAAAAATGATCGAGACTCAACCGCAAGTGAGGAAATAAAAATGACCAAGAATAAATCGTAAGTTAAAAAATAAAGATGAACTAGATTGAACCACCAGAAAAATAAAAATGACCAAGATTGAATGCCAGTTAAAAAATAAAGATAATGAGGAGTGAACCACGAGTCAAGAAATAAAAAATGATTGGGACTAAGCTACAGGTTAAAAAATAAAGATGACCAAACTGAACCACATGTTAAGAAACAAAAAATGACCAAGACTGAACCATAAGTTAGGAAATAAAAACGACAATGATCAAGACTAAATCGTAAGTCAAAAAATAAAAATGACCGAGATTGAACTGCTAGTTAGAAAATAAAGATGATTAAGATTGAAATGCAAGTCAAGAAAAAAAGATTGAAACTAAACTCAAGTCGACAAATAAAGATGACCAGGACTGAATCGCAAGTTAGAAAATAAAAGCAATTGAGACTAAAACGCAAGTTGAAAAATAAAAATGATTGGGACTAAATCATAAGTCCAAAATGAAATGAATGGGACTGAATCACAAGTCAAAAAATAAAAATGACTAGGGCTGAACTACAAGTTAGGAAATAAAAATGATCAAGACTAAATCGTAAGTCAAAAAATAAAAATGACTAAAATGAAACACAAGTAAGAAAATAAAAACGACTGGGACTGAATCGTAAGTTAAAAACTAAAACTAATCAAGAGTAAACCATAAGTCAGGAAATAAAAATGACCAAAACTAAATCACTTGTCAAAAAAAAAATGACTGAGATTGAATCACAAGTCAATAACTAAATATAACTGGAACTGAATCTCAAGTCAAGAAACAAAAATGACTAAGACTAAACCTTAAGTTTGATAAAAAGGTAACTAGAACTGAACCACAAATCAATGAGGCTTTACTACTTGGTGGGAATGAAAAGGATATACACTATTTTCTCTAGGCTCACAAACAAAACATAATCTTCTAAAAAAGTTTGAATTTTGTTTTTTGAAAACCAAACATTGTGACAAGTTCTTTAGTCTCCAAATGTGACATTCTAATAAATATTCATGCTAGCAGGAATGGGCTTAAGATTTTGAAAGATCATTTTAGAATGGAAAAAGGTTCAAATTTTCAATATCAATTCCTTTTTATAGATTTCAAACTTTTAGGACTTCGGTATTTTTGAAGCTTTCAAAGGGTTTGGGTTGCTTTTGATTCACATTTATCTCATTTAGTATTAGGAATGGCTTTAAAGCCCTCAAAGTTTGCTCTAAACTGTCTTTTTGTAGGATTTTCACCTTAAAGCCACTTTTGTTTTTTCTTTTTTCCTTCATTTTCTTCTTTTTGATTATTATATCATACACATGGATTCAAATTTATCCAATATGAGTTAATGGCCCAAACGGGTAATTACATAATACAAGAAAACAAAAAAGGGTTTATAAGTTTTATGGCTATTTCTTAAAGAGAAACTCTTCAATTTTAAGCATCCATGCTTAAACCAACTAAGAACGTAATTTAGGCCAAGGTGGGGATTTCAAAGAAAAGGATAGATATGCTTAAAATAAGTGTTTATGGGGTGATTTAAACCAAAGGTCATCCTTTCTCATTTCAAGGAACCACTTTGGGGTATTTGTCCTTTCATTTTTTTTTTATATTTTCCACTCAATCATTTTATTTCTTTTTCTTTTTGTTTTATCATTCTTTTTTTTCACTTTTTTTCTTAATTTTTTCATTTTCTTTTCTTGTTCTTATTTTCTCATTCTTTCACTTTTTCCTTTTCTTTGAGTGGATTCAAAACCTTTAGGAACCCTTTATTAGACATTTTCCCTCATAACATAAGGTACCTTCTTAGATTTCATCATAATTAACCCCTGAATACATTTTTTTTTATTTTTTTTCAATGTGGTGGGTGATTCTTAGTCAAGATTCATTTAGAAAGAATTTTGTTAGGCTTAAAGGGGTAGTAAAGGATAAATTTCTATATTTTTTAAGGGATGATGAAATATGGCCATTTATCATCTCAAGCATAGTTATTCAAATTTGAAAAGCATTTCGTTTTTAGGAAAAAATGTTTGAAGAATTTTCTTTTTAAATTTTCATTGTTTGGGATTTCCCTTGTCCTTAACTTTATTTGAACTTTCTGGTTTTCTTTCATTGGTTTCTTCATTTGTTTTTATTTATTTTTATGCAAAAAAATTTTCTTGAATTCCCTAGTATTTAGGTAGAATTTAAGAAAATTAACTATTCAAAATAAGATTTAAATTCCCTCCAACAAATAGGCAGTGTTTTCAAAATCCTTTTTTATGAAAATATTATTCTATTTTTATTCCTAAAACCCTCTTTTGAAAATCATTTATGAAACACAAAATTTCTACATTTCATTTTTTACTCAAATCTCATTTCATTTCATCATGCATCTAGAAGTTAATTGATTTTCAAGAATATATCTACATGTACTTTATTTGTTGATACAATTATTATTTTCCACAATTCCTAGAGTAACATTAAGAAACATAAAAATATTAAAGAAATAGTAAAATAAATAGCCAAAAGGAAAAGGAAATATACCCAAATGAAGCTTTAATAATAAAGCTCAAAGTCCATAATCCACTAAGCTAAAGGAGCAAAGTTGTTGAGCTCAAAACTAGTAAAGGCCAAAAAGAAATAGGGTAGTTACCTAGGTTTGGGTTAGGCTTGAGCCATTGGTTCAGGTCAAAATGAGTTAGGTCAAAACAAATTAGGTCATTTAACATGCTCGGTAGCTTCTTCTTTTTTTTTACAAGTAAAAAACTTTTTTTTCTAAAAGCCAACATTCCATCTTCTTCAAACAAAAGTAGTTGCAGCCACTGCTCCACAACCGCTTCCACTAATGACCACTACCATTCGACACCTTTTACTCCCCAATTTTTCACTACTAGCTTTATTCAATCCTTTCATCATGAATTCGAACTCGGATTTCTCCAAAATGGCGTAGATTTGCCTATATCTAAAAATTAAAATCAAAACTTTGAACCATGAGATCTACTACTTCCATCATCCGATCATCCTGTAATTTTAGTATGTTGTTCTCTTTCTTCCCCTCTATCCTACCATCGATTCAAATCAACCAAAACTTGCCACTACTAGCCATTGAAAACTATGTTGTAGTTCTTCTGCTATCATTTACCATTATTTTCATCTTCCTTTTAGCTTTTCATGATCCTATTTCGTTTCAAAAAATGAAATAATAAAGCCCAGTCCAAACCCCTTCCAATAGAAATTTTCTCACTTTGATTTGAGGTTTTGGTCTTTTTTTTTGTTTTTTTGCATTATGTTCCCCTTTATGGGATGTGATTTTTTTTTTTAATATTTTGGTGGGTTGTATGTTTGGTCACAAGGAGTTTTTTTTTTTTTCTTTTTGGGTTGTTTGGGTTGATGGTGAAACTAGCTATGGGGTGGTTGAACGGGGTTGTGTTTAGGGTAGGTGTTCAGTGGTGAAGTTAATGTTGAAAGGGGGCTGTAGGTTGAATGAGGATTAAAAGATGAAAAATTTTTGTGTTCCATGGGCTTTTGGCTCTCGAGTTAAGCTAAGTTGATGGTGTTCTTCTCAAGTTAGGGAATGGCTGAGGGTGTTTGGTTGGGGTAGGGATTTTTAGGTTGTAGTTGGTTTTGGGTATGATTGCACTACAATTTTAGCATTTTCATACTCATTTTTAGTGCAATTTGACTTATATTTTGGCTTACTCCTTGGGATTTTGGCAAAAATACTCTTAAATACACATTTTTCTTATGTGTAAATGAAGAAAATGAGGAATTTTGGTCAATTTGGATACATTTTTAGAGGATTTTTGGTGCAAATTGTGAAAATGGTCTAAACTAGTGTCACTGAATTACATTGATCATAGAGGGAGTTTTCTTGATTTTTTTTTCTATAATTTTTTAAGCTTATTTCTTGAATTTTTTTAGTGATTTTAATGACAAATTTGCTCATTAAATAACTTGAATTTTTGGCAGCCAAATGAAGAGAGGAGTTGCAAAAATATGCACTAAAGAAGATGGTGCACTAGTGGCTTGGAATGCAACCTTCATTTGCATGAGAATTGGGCATCACATTTTGGCATTCAAAGGAAGACTTCAAGAGGTGATGACATGGCATATTGGAAAGCTTTCATTGGTTCTAACTTGGGAGTTTTCAAAGTGGCAAAATGCATGAAGAAGGCTTGCAATTGAGGAAGAAAAAGGAAGCCTACAAACAGCCATGCTCCAAGTGAGAAAGCCAGGAGGAAAAAAGTCTTTAGAAGCTCACCTCATTGTAGATATTTTGGAGAGAATTTTTTGGGCTACATTACTCACATGCCTATAAATAGGAGTGGAGCCAGGCATTTTAAGAAGATTTTAGCTTAGGATTTTATTTTTCTTGTTCTTTAAGTTCCGCACTTTCCTCTACTGCATTTTACTTTCATTGCAACCAAACAGCCTTTAATGTTCATTTTTTTTTATTGATTTTGATTGCACTTTTATATTTCATCAAGTAGTTTTCAGTTTATATGTGATTTTGGCAATAAAACTTGCAAATTTTATTGATTTCAAGCTCAAATCTTTAAGTTTTCTTGTTGATCTCAAATCTGTTTCTACATTTTTGCACTTGACCTAGTTGCAATGTTTTAATCAGAACTCAATTGTTTTGTACATGTTTTAGCTCAAATTGTTTTTTAACAGTTTTTTAACTCACTATGATATAACATTGTAAAAATGTAGTGTCAAGTTCATTCCCAATCAATACAGTTAATTCTTGCAAATTGAAGTTGCAATCCTGGAGGTAGTAAGATCAGTTGTGTAATTCAAGTTGGAGCTTGGTTCTTCTCTCCTCTAGACGATTTGTTTGTTTCTTTAAACCTTTGATCTCTTAGATTTACTTATTTTCTTGCTTATTTTCATTTTTTTGTAATTTATTTTATGTTTTTTATGGCTGTTTGAATTAAATTTGTTGATCATGCCCTGTTTTCTGCTTATTTGAACACTGTTTGGATTCTTAGTTTGTTGAGCCATTTTTTTCTTTAGTTTGCTGCAAATTTTTTTGTTAGATTTTGCAGCAAACTTGTTGATTTAGCTTACCTTAGCTCAGTTCAAGTTCATTCTTCCCAAAAAATTTCAGATTTAAATTTTTGCTCAGTTTCCAAAAAATTACAGATTTAGTTTAGTTTCTGTTTTTCATGTTCTTTGTTGATTTTTACACTTCCTTTGCAATTCCTTTTCTTCAATTTAGTTTTTCTTATAATTTTTTTAATGTTCTTCAATTTTCCAGTTCATATTCCTGCAGTTTCATACAATTAAAATTCAGAATGTTAGCTGATAGTTACGGTTCCAAAAATTGCAGTTCACAACTCACATGCAGTTTCTCTGTCTTCAGCTTACAATTTTAAATTTCCTTTCAATAATTATACTGAATTGTTGTTTGTCTTTTAGTTAGTTCACTGGTAATGCAATTTACAAATCAGTTTTATACAAATTAGAGCACATCAAATTTACATTTTAGTTTAGATTTGTGCAGGTCAGCTTTGTACCTTAGCTACGGTTTAGCTAGTTTTTTTTTTTTTTTTTAATTTGCAATTTTGTGGTTTAAATTTCACTTTAATTCTGTTTGGATTTTTCATTCCTATCCTGTTCTTGCAATTTTTAGTTCGTTTAGATCAATTTTAAAGAATGTTGTAGATGTTTCATTAGTTGGAGTTTGGGAGTTAGTTAGACTTAGTCATATTTAGTTAATTAGGTTACATTGTTTTAGTTATTGCTTTTGGTTCAATTTCTACTTGCTATTTTTAATTTTTAGTTTAGCATTACATTTTAATTCATGTTTCATTCATTGCTTCCATTTTCATACTTAGCTTAGGAATGTCTTTAACTAATCCTTATGGGATCGACTCTAGACTTTTATAGTTTCTATTATTACTTGAACGGCCTCACTACAGCAAAATGGCGTAGTAACGGTAGTTTTGTAGTGGCCTTTCACTTACAAACGCCGCTAGCTTTTATGTTTTTATAAAACTTTAGGTGTTTATTATTCAAACACCACTAAATATTCAAATAGCAGCATTGTTACTTATAAACGTCACCCAAGACTTGATATTAGAGGCATTTCTCAACTAAAACACCTTGAATATTTTTTATTAAAAGTTTTGGTGAATAGTTAAGGCTAATTTTTGGCAGACAATGCCTTCAATGATCACGTCATAAAAAACTTTGTGTTAATTAATGAAGGCATTGTCTACAAGAAACTCCTTTAATATTTAGACTAAAAGTTTCCCCAAGTTATTAAATTTTTTTTATTTTCTGCAAAAATTCTTTCAATATTAAGGTTATCAAATTGTTTGGATCATACGGATGTTTACCATAAGGTTGTTGGTTCGATCCATCTTTTAGCCGTTTTTTGGGTTTAGGCACAGATTATTTGTTATTGATTAGTCTTGGCGTTTTCTTGACAAAAATGCCTTCATCAATTGGTTTAAAAAAATTTTCATAGAATATTGAAGGCATTTTTCATGGAGAGAAGCCCTTAATAATCGATAGCAAAAATATGGACTCGATTCTTGAAGGCGTTTTTGGCCGAACTTGCCTTCTATAATCCAATCAGTAAATTTTTTTTTATTATTTTTAAAGGCGAATTTGTAAGAAACGCCTTCACTATTCCATAGACAAAACTTGGATGGGATGGTTGAAGGCGTTTTTAGTTCCAAACGCCTTTAATATTCCCAACGATAAATTTTAATTGTCAAATTATTGAAGGCGGCTATATCCAAAAATGCCTTCATAAATATTTTGTTGGGATTATTGAAGGCATTACCCGTAGGAAAATGCCCTTCATAATCCATTTGATTAATTTTTAGTTGGTATTATTGAAGGCATTTTTTCCCAAAATGCCTTTAATATTCCAAACAATAATTTCTTGGGGGGATTATTGAAGGCGATTTTGGTAAAAAACGCCTTCAATGTTTTCTATTAAGGGTGATTGAATGCGTTTTCTTGCTAAAAATGCCTTCATTAATTTTTAATTGGTATTTTTGAAGGCATTTTTTGCCCAAAATGCCTTTAATATTCCAAACAATAATTTCCTGGGGGGATTATTGAAAGTGATTTTGGTAAAAAAAATGCCTTCAATATTTTCTGTTAGGGGTGATTGAAGGTGTTTTCTTGCTAAAAACACTTTCATTAATTGCATAAAAAAAACATAATTGATATTTTATATGTGAAGTCAGTTGTAGGGTTATGCCCAAAAAAACGTTTGTTGTCAGTTGTATATTTATGCCCACAAAACATTTATTTATATATCTGATACCAAGACTTACATTTTGGAATTTGCATAATGAATATTGTTGTATTTCAAACAATTAGCCACACATCCAAAATTAAAACTGATAACATTACCATATTAATATACTTTTATGAAATAATCGTACTTAGTAATTTAATAAGTACACATAGTGTATTCATATTAAGTATAACAATAATATTAAACCAATAACCCTAATGTACAAACTTAAAGTTTCCATTCAACATGGCATGTTCAAAACATTATAACAATTTGTTCCATATATATTTACATTCAACCAACAATGTCTAACATGAAGGTTTATCAACATTGATAAATGACAATACATAATCACACCATTCTTTACGAACTTCATCGAGCTCCTCTTTCGTGAAGCTTTCTTTACCCTCCCACTAAAAAAAATATATCATAAGTAAATGTTAAGAAATGAGAACATAATGTACCATTACATTTTTTCAATATATAACGAGTTTATGAAATTTATACTAACCTTGAATGGTGTGGTTATAAAATCATGTAATACTATCTCTCACATAAACCGAAGGATATAATATCCACATTCAGTATTATCGGGTTGATGAGGTACCTGAAAATTAAATTGAGTTGGTTTAAAAAATATTTATCTACACAAACTCAGCATTAAAAGAATAAATTTGACATTTACCGATAATGACACTCATTTCGGTTTCTTTATCTTCTTATTGAATGCATATATTACCCTAAATTGAAAAGAAAAGAAATTAGTGGGAACATAAATAAAATTTCTTATGAAGAAACAGAACATATGTAATATAATAAAGTACTGTAATACCTATTTATAAAAGTTTGAATATCAGGGTTAGGCATCGCCATTAGATTAACTGAATTAAGAAAGTATGACGTTAAGGATTTGGTGTCAATCACAATAAGCATCCAATGATGATTGCAAAATAATAACAATGATATACTCAGAATACACATCAAATCATAGAATGGAGCAGGTTGGAGTAAGTAAGGTTGGAATATAGCTTACTGTGCATTATATGGGAGCAAATAATAATCAACCGGTCTTTTCATGCATAGGATCACATGATTAGCATGATACACGATTGTGCCACTCTGCTCACTAATGAGTTAGGGTCAATGAATCTAAATTTGTTCGTCAACTGTCTCCCCTTCAGCTCTCTATATAGGAAGCTACGAGATAACAATCAACACTGCTGGTTAGTATTACACCCTAATACTAACTTACTACATATAAACATGCATATTTGTATTTATAAGCTAACCTTATATAAGTAACGATTTTAGCAGCTGATAATTCATCCATTTCACAAAATTCTTTCACCTCATCCACCAATGAAAGAAAAAGATTATTTATCAAATAAGTCTTCCTCAGACTCAATGGATATGAAGTTTCTGCCAGTAGAATTCTCCGACGAATATTTTGTTAACTCATCCATAAAAGTTTAGGCAAGGGTTAGACTTTGAGTCTGTACATCATCCTACAATATTTAATGAAATATAAGTATTAAAACCAAATCAATCAATATAATAAATAAATTAATATTCAAATTGTAAACAATATCATACTTCTTGGGTGGTAGCGGATGATGGGATGGCTTCCTTACTTGCAACGGAAGCTTCTCATATGGGGACGATGCAATTAGGTTGGGGTACTGGCATAACCTGCTGCATTGCTGCTAACATGAACTCCAAAGCAGCGAGTTTTTGCTATTGGTTATTGAGGCATTGCTCCTAGTCATTAATTTATTGTTGTTGTTGCTCAATTATTGCTTTATATTGTGCATTTGTCATTCGTGGGATTTTTGGTTGTTTACCAAAATATGTTGATGGCAAGACAAATTTACCAACCCTATGAACCCGACCAGGCCTTTCTCTAGTGAATAATGCTAAAGAGAAAGGATCTTCGCCATACTGGGTTGCCAATTCACCAAATTTTACTTTGGCAGCATAATCATTCTAAAAGATAATAATAAAAGGGCTGTTAGAACAAATATGCACAAGTTAGTATACACCCATGCATACAACCATAATGCCAATCATACATTATATCAAAAAAGCAGTTATACATATAATCTTTTTTGTCATTTATTCGGTTGCTTCATCTGCGAAGAATGCATCCTTCTATAGACGTCCTTGTTTCCAGACATCCCATCTGGAAACTTCTGTGTTTGAGCTCACCGATTCCTATTAAATTATTGTAAAAAAAAATCAAAATGTATGAAATAAATGTTCATAAATATTCATTAATGAGTATATAACAACTGTGTGAATACATACAAGCTCATACGTCATAGTTGCATATCCTTTTCTTGCTATCCGATGGTGATATTACTGTTTGGCCCGAATGTCACGATGTTGTTCTTTGATTTTGTACAAAATCAAGAAATTATGTCAATCACATATGAAGATTAAAGGCTATATTGCATAAAGACTTATAAACTTGGACTAATTTGGTAATGGGTTTGCATATCGAGAAATCTTGTGAAAGTCGATGTTGAATGTAGACACCCCATTTTATCCGGGGTCCTTTTTAATTAAAACCAATCCAAGCTCGATTGTAAAATTTTTTTTTATTATTTTTCATTTCAGATTTTTATTTCATATTTATCATTTTTTAATTTTTATCTTATGATCTACTTATTGTTTATTTTTATCTTCATTATCTGATTATTTTAAAATAAAATAAAATAAAATAAAGGGATTAAGATTAGGCTTGATGATGATCAGAAAGCATGATTAGATGCTAATATGTAGCGTTGGATAACTAATTGGAATGGAACTGAAATTCTATGAGTATGGTTTTATAAATCATTGTGACTCACAGGTTGAAAAGGGGGGGGGGGGAAACTGGAATGCATTGTTACGATGGCATGGAGAAGTAAGCCCAGAGCTTGCAGCTTGGGCAGCTGATTTATCCTCCCTCTATCCTGATTCTGCCCTTGGTTTTGAAGCCGTCTGCCAACTTGGCGCATCAGCTCTTGCTTATTGGCCAATATATGGTTGGACTCCTGGCCTCTTCCACTCAATTCTTGCCAGCGTTCAAACTACTTCATCACTGGCCCTGGGGTCCAAAGGAGACTTGCAATTTACTTCGTCCTTTGATTATCTTGTTGACGAGGATATTGAATACAATTCTGCATCTGATTTATTGCTGGAATGCAAGCGTGAACAGTGTTTGGTTGATCTTTTGGTTCCTTCTCTTGTATTACTGATCACTATTTTGTAGAAATTACAAAAAGCTAAGGAGCAGCAATAGGAAGAAAGATCCAGAGATCAGAAATTGACAAAAAAAAATTCCCCTGATCCCGCTACCAATTTTGCTTGAGCACACCCTAAAGTCCATCAGCCAACTGGTAAGAACCATGAACTATCTTTACCTTCACCACTACTTTTGCCATAAAAACCTAACGAGTGTACTACCAAACCAGCAACAATTCCAGAACTTCATGAAGCCTTTGTTGAGGCTGTCAACCAACTGGGTGGCAGTGAAAATTTTGGATTTGATTCTTTTTGGTGGGTTTTGAATCCTGTGAGGTTTCTATCTAGTTTTTTGGCATTTGGTGCAGTAACAAGGGTGCTTCGGGAACTTTTACTGGCATGGAAGCACGACCTTCTTTATCCATTCAGAGATTAGGTGCAAGGTAGCCCAGTAACCTAGGGGTGTTTAGAGGAATGACATCATCTTTACCAGTCGTTTCAACACATTTGGAAGAGACATATCTAAAGTTTCCTGACACTCAATCGGTGTT
This sequence comes from Durio zibethinus, assembly GCF_002303985.1. The sequence goes on along the minus strand of NW_019167871.1, from coordinate 15,853,826 downwards.
CGCAAAAAGGGAACTGATGACAAGGCCTCTGGTCCATGCAACTCGTGTACCCTCCAATAGTGAAGTGTCACCAACTAATGCTGCAGCGTTGCCATTACCACAATCATCAAATTCAGAACTGCCTCAATCTATAATATCGAGTCATTACAACAAAGAAAATAATGGTTCTTGGTCTACAGATCCAGGTTTTCTTGATTTTCCTGAATGGGTAGACCAGCTTATCTCTGATGATGAGGCTTTGGCCTCTAATTTCAATGAGCTTCTTGTTGACAACAATGTTATGGATCTAAAACCAAAGATGGCATATCAGGTGGCAAAACCATGCACAACCATAGCGGCTCAAAAACCTCAAGTGCATCAGCAGCTTCTTTCTCCACCCATAGAAAGTCGCAGTGTTGTGAACCCCTCTTCATCAACTAATAATGCCCCAGCAAAGCCACGGGTGTGCTGGACACCCAAACTCAAAGTCACACAAGTAATCCAAAAAAAAGGAAATAGAGGAGAGACTTTCTCCCTAATATTCCCAATCAAGGTCGATCTAGCTTGCTTTGGAGCTTCAAAATTGGTGAGGCGACAACCAAGGAAAATGTGAACAATATACCCAGAGGCAGCTGCATTAGACCAGTAGAAAGAAAGGGAGACTGCGATTTTGATTTCAAATCTACACTAATTCCAAGATTATTTCGTAAATTCCACCTAGAATACGTGAAAGAGAAGGCCAAGACTAGTTCGGTGGAAGGTTTCAAAGCAAACTGGTAATTGGATGATGGCCGGGGAGCGACGGTCAATGGATATCAGTGATGACGACCAATGATGGAGGCGTGGGGCGACACTGGCACCAGAATCTCGAAACCTTTGGGACTTTGCAGCTATGTATTTCTAAAAACTTTAGAAAATGGGCAGAAATTGAAACGATGGTAGCAGCAAATCTTTGTGCTTTATATTTTGCATGAAACGATGCTGTTTCGTTTGCTAAAAATTCAATTGACCTGCGTGTTTTTGTTCACCCGGCCTGTGTTCCATTGCCACCCGAGCCGCTAGCCCACATCATCAAATAGAGCTTGAGCCACAAGTTGAACAGTTTCTTATGTGTGAAGTCAAGTTACAATCCTAGTCAAGGTGTGGTTTATTTTGATATTTTTTTGTTATTTTACCTATTATTTATATATTACTTTTTGAGTGAATTCAAAAAAATAAAAAATAAAATGATAAAATTTCAAAAAAATATTTTTGAGAAAAAGTTGAAAGTATCAATTTTCCTTAAAAATAAATTTTCAAAAAAGGTTTTTGAGGAAAAGTTGAAAGTATCAATTTTTCCTACACAAAAGCAATTATCCTTTTCTTCCTTTTTATTTTTTAATGGTAAATAATCTGACGATGGAGCCTCTGTAAGTGAAACAATAGTTTTCTTGCATACTCTTGAGGTAAGGGAATTTTTTCAGTTTTCTGCTAAAAGTATTAGAGTCAATTGAGAATAATTTCTAATAATTAATCACTTGGTAAATTTTTAAGGCTCATTGGATAACACAATTTACTCTGGTACCATCTTTTGATAGGCGTTGTGAGGGTGCTATAACCTTCCTCACACGTAACCGAACTCCCGAACCTTGTTTTGATTAGTAGACCTAAACCTATTCTTTTAGGGACCCTTAAACTTAAGTGTTCCCTGAAAGGACAGATTTCTTAGGTGGCCAATCGCACCTAGATAAAAAAGATTGGTGGCGACTCCTAAAAGTCAATGTCTAGCGATAGATCCCCGGATCTAAACATTATGACAGCTTGGTGACTCCGTTGGGGATTTTGAGAGTCAAGCCATCAAATAATTTGTGTTATCCAAAAGCCCAATAAAATTGAACCTTTTTGTATATATGTGTTATTATTCATTCATATTTATTTACTTTGTTAATTATGTCATTCATGTCATGTGCATAACATGAGCTCTATACCCGAGCTCTGTCCCTCTAGAAAGGAGTAAAGTACCTATTGCTTTTGTGAGGTCTAATGCCTCCGCAGTGGCTAGCGAAATACTCCCATTTAAATTGAACATTTTTCTCTTGTAGCTTGTAATGGGTGAGGATTAGGGTGCCTTACTAGTCTGTGATGGACAAGGATGTAAGGAGCAATTTGGGAACCTTTAGACTTTGACCTTAAACCATATATAGTGAACCTTAAGAGTGCCTAAACATAGGATAGAGCCCTTTCTACCCAATGATAGATATATCCTGAAATTAAGATACAAAAAGGGTGTTTATCTAATCATTTTTATTGTTTAACTTTGTGCATCATTTTCATTATCATATGTAACATTATGCATCAGCATCACTTTCATTTCATCCATGGAACTAACTATGTTGTTTGTCTGATTGTATGCATCTGCATTACTTTCATAATCATGTTTTAACACATTCATTTGCATCCATTTCATATTAGATTTCATTCAGGAAAATGTACATTTCATTCGTGCATCAAAGCATCATACATAAAGCATAGCATAGCATTTTTAATCATAATTGTGGTGCTAGAGGTTCAAGGATAGCTCCATCAAGCAACTCCACTCACCAATACAACACAAGAGCTCGAGCCAGGCAAATGAAACAAGCAAATTCCAATCATTTCGAGAGATTAGAGAAAGCTCAGGAGAAGTTAGAATAAGAGTTGAATAAGATATTAGAGGCTTTGAACAAGATAACTGAGGGGAAGGCAATAGAAGAGAATGCTAGCCAATAGGAGGAAGATGACCCATTGTGCCCTCCTGGTTTCGAGCCACATCAAGCCTAATCTACACAAGGTCTACCACCACAACGGTTCACCTATCCTGTAGGGTACACATATCCCAGAATGCCATCAGCTTCAAATCAAGGACAATTCTTATCTTTACTGAAAAGGTAGTAGAACCAATATCAGTCCCTAATTTGGATGATCTAGAAGAAAAGTTGAGGCCTAAGGAGAAGGGGGCTTTAGAAGCCTCAAAAGCTAAACAGAAGATAAACATGTTAGAGAAAATGCTACGAGCAGTGGAGGGAGTTAGTTTTTATAGCTCAGTTGATGCTGCTAGGCCCTGTTTAGTTCCTGATGTGGTTATTCTTCCAAAATTCAAGGTGCTGAAGTTCGAGAAATAAGATGGTACAAAGTGTCCAAAAATTCACATTACTATGTATTATCAAAAAATGACTACCCATGTCAATAATGAAAAGCCCTTGATGCATGCATTCTAAGACAGCCTTACTGCTCTACTACTAGGTGGTATGTCTAGTTGGACAGGAATCGTATTGGTTCTTAGAGCGATATGGCTTATACTTTCATCAGTCGATACTAGCATATAATAGACTTGGCCCTTAATCATCTTTCTTTACAGAATATGAATAAGAAAGCAACTGAATCATTCAAAGAATATGCCTAATGGTGGAGGGATATTGCTTTTTAAGTGTAACCTCTTTTGACTGAAAATGAAACCACCGTATTGTTTGTCAGTACTTTGAAATCCTTCTATTATGAAGAGATGATAGGGAATGCCACAAAGAATTTCACTGACATGGTGATCTCAGGCGAAATCATTGAGAATGGCAAACTGAAAGGAGAAGAAACCAAGAAGGCACTCAAGAAGAAAGAGACTAAAGTTCAAGCTGTTGGCTTTGACAAATAGTTCAGGGGATATCAACCCTATCCACCCTCAAATTACTCTCTATACTATCCTACTATGAACAATACTTCATCTTATCCATACCAACCAGCCCCACAACCACCTAATTCATCTATAAACCAGCCCATTTTTATCCCCCAAGCTCCCATATATAGCCTTAACAGTCAAACTCTTGCGAGATCCTAAATTCATCCTATTAGCCTGAAAAGTGGTTCACGATAGCAATGGACTATTTGAGAAAAACTTGTATCTAATCCAATCCTCATGACTTATACGGAGTTATACTAAGAGCTCTATCAAAGCCACTTGATCGCCCCCAAGCCGTGTGGACCCGCTTAAACCACCTTATCCTAAGTGGTATGATCCTACGGCTCACTGTGACTACCACTATAGAATTGCTAGCCATTGCACTAAAAATTACACTACTCTAAAGCATGAGGTGCAACGGTTAATCAAGGATAGAATGGTAAGTTTTGATCAAGGAAGAGCAATAGGGAAACACGAGTACAGAGATTAGGGAAAGATCATAGAAAAAAAAAGCTTCTTAGACACTGGTTTGAGGATGAGAGTGAAACAAAAAAAAAGAGTGGGCAAATTGATTTAATAAGGTGGTCCAAATTTTGAGTCGAATGTTACTCATCGACAGTGAATGGAGAGAGCCTATTCTCAAAAAGTGAATTTTAATATCTATCATGTAATTGAACAGAACATCAGTCATATTCTCACAGCTACAGCTAAAGATGTGGAGCTTACGGTGGCTGCTGCTTAGAGAGCTCTTTCTAAAACAAAGGCAAAGATTAGGCTTCAACTTCTGGCACTATTCATGCCAAGTATTTACGAGCCATCATTTTCAAAATAACAAAGAGAAAATCTAAATCAGCAAAGCTTGAGCAATTGATTACAGGAAACCACTTGATGAAGCAACATGGGACGTTGATGATGTTGTTGGATGTTTTGAGTACTATACGTACCTTACTGAAAGTTTAGATGTGAAGCAAAAGGTTGCTATTTTTCTTCCTATTGAGACATTTAAGAGTTATATGCTTAAGGGTCATTGGATTGATTACTTTATAGAATTATCCACTATTGATGGTCGCCTAAAAAGTAGCTCTTGCTTTGGCTACAGATTGTGCTGCAATACTAAAGTCTTCCTAGTTGGTATCTATCACTTGTTTGGAGCGGCTGACGTGTGTAGGAAGGTTGATTTTCCTCTAGGTGTCTTGAACATTCTGATTGGATCAGGCCTGAAAGTTACGATTCTTTCGGCATCTCATTCCAATGTTGACAAGATTGCCTTTACCAGAAGCACTATAACATGGAGCATGATAATGGAAGCAGTCGTTCAAATGGTCAAGCCTGTATCTTTAGAACTCGATAGGAAAAGTCCAATCATTTTGTTTGAGGATCAAGAATATGAAGAGTTGCAATAAATCAATGGGATGAAATAAAAATCCTTCACCTAATTGCACAGGGGCATGATTTTAAAGAGGAAGTTGAAACTGGTTGAATGCTACTTGTCATTCTAAGAGTTCTTTTAAAATAATGTTAGGATTTCTTTTTTACAATATGATTTCACTTGTTATCATCTTAATAAGGGCAAGTTAATGCATTTCATTACATTTTCTCTTTCACTCGACCATTATTCCATGCTCTGTTACCTTTCATAACTTTACATTCTCATTCTCAAATTTCAGATGATGAGTATTTAGATAATGATAATAATAATTCTGGAATTTAATTTTGAGAACTCATCCATATTAATATGAGGAGATCATTTGAGCAAAAAAGTAAGCTGTTACTAGAGGTGAAATGGATATGTCTTGAAGATGTGCAATTTTTTATACAGGTTCATGAGCTTTGTTCAATAGATGATGTTTAAGAAAAGTATTCACAATTGAGATGAAAAATGGCCATCTTTCTTTTACCATTTGAAAAAACCATTTATTATTACCCCTTTGAGCCTATTATGATTTCTTTTTCTGAAGAACCCCAACCAAGGATCACCCTCTACACTGGGGGTAATGTTTTGAAAAAATATCACAAAAGGTCTCAAAAATGGAAAAAAAAAGAAAAAAAAAAGAAAAAAATAAATGCCACACATGACTTGGGGCAAAGTAATGAGAATCATTTGTATGAGGAAAGAAAAAAGTAGTGAAATGATATGGGGGTAGAATGCCAAGTTGCATCAAATGATCCTTGGTTTTAAACCTTTTTAATACATGTTTTGAGCTTATTATATCCATTTCTTTTATGACCCCTTACCTTGACCTACATTACAACTGTGAAAAGTCCATTTGGATCAAGTGTGAATGCTCAAATTGAATGATCATATATTGGGCAAAGATATGCTCATGGAATCATGCTACATTGCTCTAAAGTTTGATGTATGGAAGATATCCACAATGGATGAAAAATGAGAAAAAAAGAAAAAAAGATTATGAAAAAAAAATAAAAAAAAAGAAAGAAAGAAGAAAAAAATGAGAAAATGAAAAAAAGATATTCAAATTGAAAACTTGAAAGGGTGATTTTGGTAGAAAAAGATCCAGGTCAAATGGTTCACATGGATGGAAGATCAAAGACATCTGAAGATCCCTCAAAGACTAGGGCAAAGTTCACCAAGCTCAAGATGACTTTAACAATAAATGGAATGATTTTTTGAAAGAATCCTAGATTGATGTTAAGAATTGTCTGAATATTCATCATTTGGACATACCATTGATCCCAATGACATGTATCCAATTTATTTCCTTTCCCATTTGTTTTGTACCAAAATAGATCTTCATTGATTATCTTTACCATAATTCACCTTGTGTTCTCTTATTGTTACACCCCTAGAATGAATTGAGAGAATGCTTGATTACATTGTATTTGTCAAGAATTGAAATGATAATGAATGAATGAATATATGCTTAAAAAAGTCTTGCATTCATTTGAAAAGAAATCTAAGATGATGGTGGTAACAAAATGAAGAAATAGTAGAAACCTAAAAGAGATGATTTGAAAGGACATATGATGTGACCAAATGAAGAATATGATGATAGATTGGACAATAAAATGAAGATGGGGCAAATCTTGAGAAATGGTATAATCAAGTGATGAATATGGGGATGTATTGGTTAATATAATCTATGAGTTATGGTTAAGTGACGAAAATGATATGGAGCAATAGACGAAATTGGTGCTGAGAAGCTTATGAATGATGACCAAGTGATGAGTACAAGGATGAATTGGTCGACATGACTTGCAAGTTATGATTGAATGATGAAAATAATCAGTGGACAAAGTTTGTTTTAGAATGGTTAATGCTGAGACACTTACGAGTAATGACCCAGAGATGGTGGATGAAACTTGTTCTGAAATTTGTTAGTGCTGAAAAGTCCATGAATGGTGATCAAGTAATGGAAACAATGATGATCAGTTAATGAAGCTTTTTCCAAAATGTTGAGAAGCTAAATAAGGGGAGAATGTGAGATGGTAGGGTCTTGAGGACCATATTCCATAATTATTTAGGATTTCATGACATTATTGACATCCGCATTACATGCAACATGTTGGCATTGTTGCTTGAATAGTACATGTACATAATTTGATGAATTAAACTTTGTTTGGACATGCATGGCATTATAGGCATATAGGTTGTCGCATTTGCATCATTAAGAAGGAATTTGCATCTTTGGTCATAACATTCATTCATGCAAATTTTTGAGTCACTTGAAAAACAAATTGTAAATATTTTGATTTTTTGAGAACTCAAATGGGAATTTTTGAGTTTTAAAATGAGAATCTTTGAAGAGTGAAACCCTAAAGTTCATTGAATGTGAATCTTCGAACAAATGAAAAGTTTTGAACTTTTGGATGTGGATATCCAAAATACAAAGCTTCAACCTTTTGGATATGAATTTCCAATGTTTTAAATGAGAGCCTTTGAACTTAGATATGAAACTCTAAGTTTTATTGCATGTGAGCCTTTGAACTCAAATGAAAAGCTTTGAATTTTTGGATATGAATTCCAAGTTTGCCAAATGAGAACCTTTGAAAAGCCTTGAACTTTTGGATGTGAGCTTCCAAAATTCAAATGAGGATCTTTGATGCGAGTCTTGCAAGTTGCAAATGCAAATCTTGAGATCTTGCAAATTTGAATGAAACTGAAATTTTGAGAATCAAATTTTAGTAAATTCTTACGAAGTTGGAAGGTTCTTACAAATCTGAACCTATGAATGTTGAACTCAAATTGTGAATCTTTGAGTTCCCAGTACAAAATTTTTTCAATCATGATGTATAAGTCTTTTGGACATGATTATCAAGGAGTAATTTATTTTCCAAAGTTTTGTTGCCTCTGTTTAGAGGAGTAATTTACTTTTCAAAGTCGTGGTGCTTAGAGGAGCAATTTACTTTCCAAAGTTTCGTTGCCTCTGATTAGAGGAGCCATTTATTTTTCAAAGTCGTTGAGCTTCTGCTTAGAGGAGCTTTGATCAAAATTTAAAAAAAAAACAAAATAAAAATTACCTCTATTTAGAGGAGCTTTGTTTATGTTTCTCAAAGTCTTTGAGCTTCTGCTTAGAGGAGTTTTGATTAAAATTTAAAAAAATAAAAAAACAATTGCCTCTATTTAGAGGAGCTTTGTTTATATTTCTCAAAGTCGTTGAGCCTCTGCTTAGAAGAGCTCTGATCAAAATTTAAATAAAAATTAAAAAAAAAACAACAAAATTACCTCTGATTAGAAGAGCCTTTTATTTTTTAAAGTCGTTGAGCCTCTGATTAGAAGAGCCATTTATTTTTCAAAGTCATTGAGCCTCTACTTAGAGGAGCATTGATCAAAATTTAAAAAAAAAAAAATCCAGTTAAGTCTTGAATGGGTGTCTACGTCTTTGTACAATTTTTGCTTCACAGAAAATGTGCAAAGAGGGGCAACTGTAGACACCCCATTTTATCCGGGGTCCTTTGTCAATTAAAACCGGTCCAAGCTCGATTGTAAAATTTTTTTTTATTATTTTTTATTTCATATTTATCATTTTTTAATTTTTATCTTATGGTCTACTTATTGTTTATTTTATCTTCATTATCTGATTATTTTAAAATAAAATAAAAAAAAGAGATTGAGATTAGGCTTGATGATTATCAGAAAGCATGATTAGATGCTAATATGTAGCATTGGATAACTAATTGAAATGGAACTGAAACTCTATGAGTATGTTTTTATAAATCATTGTGACTCACAGGTTGAAAAGGGGGAGGAAAAAAAAACTGGAATGCATTGTTACGATGGCATGGAGAAGTAAGCCCAGAGCTTGCAGCTTGGGCAGCTGATTTATCCTCCCCCTATCCTGATTCTGCCCTTGGTTTTGAAGCCGTCTGCCAACTTGGCGCATCAGCTCTTGCTTATTGGCCAGTATATGGTTGGACTCCTGGCCTCTTCCACTCAATTCTTGCCAGTGTTCAAACTACTTCATCACTGGCCCTGGGGTCCAAAGGAGACCTGCAGTTTACTTCGTCCTTGGTTATCTTATTGACGAGGATATTGAATACAATTCTGCATCTAATTTATTGCTGGAACGTAACCGTGAACGGTGTTTGGTTGATCTTTTGGTTCCTTCTCTTGTATTACTGATCACTCTTTTGCAAAAATTACAAGAAGCTAAGGAGCAGCAACAGGAAGAAAGATCCAGAGATCAGAAACTGACAAAAAAAAAATTCCCTGATCCCGCTACCAATTTTGCTTGAGCACACCCCAACGTCCATCAACCAACTGGCAAGAACCATGAACTATCTTTACCTTCACCACCACTTTTGCCACAAAAACCCAACGAATGTACTACCAAACCAACAATAATTCCAGAACTTCATGAAGCCTTTATTGAGGCTGTCAACCAACTGGGTGGTAGTGAAAATTTTAGATTTGATTCTTTTTGGTGGGTTTTGAATCCTGTGAGGTTTCTATCTAGTTTTTTGGCATTTGGTGCAGTAACAAGGGTGCTTCGGGAACTTTTACTGGCATAGAGGCACGACCTTCTTTATCCATTCAGAGATCAGGTGCAAAGCAGCCCGGTAACTTGGGGGTATTTGGAGGAATGACATCATCTTTACCAGCCATTTCAACACATTTGGAAGAGACATATCTAAAGTTGCTTGACACTCAACCCGTGTCTGCAAAAAGGGAACTGATGACAAGGCCTCTGGTCCATGCAACTCATGTAGCCTCCAATAGTGAAGTGTCACCAACTAATGCTGCAGCGTTGCCATTACCACAATCGTCAAATTCAGCACTGCCTAAATCTACAATATCGAGTCATTACAACAAAGAAAATAATGGTTCTTGGTCTATAAATCCAAGTTTTCTTGATTTTCCTGAATGGATAGACCAGCTTATCTCTGATGATGAGGCTTTGGCCTCTAATTTCAATGAGCATTTTGTTGACAACAATGTTATGGATCTGGAACCAAAGATGGCATATCAGGTGGCAAAACCATGCACAACCATAGCTGCTCAAAAACCTCAAGTGCATCAGCAGCTTCTTTCTCCACCCATAGCAAGTCGTAGTGTTGTGAACCCCTCTTCATCAACTAATAATGCCCCAGCAAAGCCACGGGTGCGCTGGACACCCAAACTCAGAGTCACACAAGTAATCCAAAAAAAAGGGAAACAGAGGAGAGACTTTCTCCCTAATATTCCCAATCAAGGTCGATCTAGCTTGTTTTGGAGCTTCAAAATTGGTGAAGCGGCAACCAAGGAAAATGTGAACAACATACCCAGAGGCAGCTGCATTAGACCAGTGGAGAGAAAGGGAAACTGCGATTTTGATTTTGAATCTACACTAATTCCAGGATTATTTCATAAATTCCAGCTAGAATACGTGAAAGAGAAGGCCAAGACTAGTTCGGTGGAAGGTTTCAAAGCAAACTAGTAATTGGATGATGGTCGGGAAGCGACGGTCAATGGATATCATTGACGATGACCAGTGATGGAGGCGTGGGCGACACTGGCACCAGAATCTAGAAACCTTTGGGACTTTGTAGCTATGTATTTCTAAAAACTTTAGAAAAGGGGCAAAAGTTGAAACGATGGTAGCAGCAAATCTTTGTGCTTTATATTTTGCATGAAATGATGCTGTTTCGTTTGCTAAAAATTCAATTGACCTGCATCTTTTTGTTCACCTGGCCTGTGTTCCATTGCCACCCGAGCCGCTAGCCCACATCATCAAATGGAGCTTGAGCCATAAGTAGAACAGTTTCTTATGTGTCAAGTCGAGTTATAATCCTGAGTCAAGGTGTGATTTATTTTGATATTTTTTTGTTATTTTACCTATTATTTATACATTACTTTTTGAGTGAATTCAAAAAAATAAAAAATAAAATGATAAAATGATAAAATGATAAAAAAAAATTTTTGAGGAAAAGTTGAAAGTATCAATTTTCCTTAAAAGTAAATTTTTTAAAATGGTTTTTGAGGAAAAGTTGAAAGTATCAATTTTCCTCAAGATTAAAATTTCTAAAAAATATTTTGGGGAAAAGTTGAAAGTATTAATTTTTTCTGCACAAAAACAATCATTTTTTCTTCCTTTTTATTTTTTTAATGTTAAATAATCCGACGATGGAACCTCTGCAAGTGAAATAGTAGTTTTCTTGCATACTCTTGAGGTGAGGGGATTTTCTCAATTTTTTGCTAAAAGTATTAGAGTCAATTGACAATAATTTTCAATAGTTAATTACTTGGTAAAATTTGAAGGTTTATTGGATAACACAAAATTATGCTGGTACCATCTTTTGATGGGCGTTGTGAGGGTGCTATAACCTTCTTCACACGAAACCGAACTCCCGAACTCTGTTCTGGTTAGTAGACCCAAACCTATTCTTTTAGGGACCCTTAAACTTAGGTGTTCTCTGAAAGGACAGATTCCTTAGGTGGCCAATTGCACCTAGATAAAAAAGATTGGTGGTGACTCCTTTAAGTCAATGTCTAGCGATAGATCCCCGAATCTAGACGTTATGATAGCTTGGCGACTCCACTGGGGACTCCGAGAGTCAGGCCAGCAAATAATTTGTGTTATCCAAAAGCCTAATAAAATTGAACCTTTTTGTATATATGTGTTATTATTCATTCATGTTTATTTACCTTGTCATTCATATGCATGTACATAACATAAGCTCTACACCCGAGCTCCGTCCCTCTAGGAGGGAGTAAAGTATCTATTACTTTCGTGAGGTCTAATGCCTCCGCAGTGGCTAGCGAAATACTCCCACTTAAATTAAACCTTTTTCGCTTGTAGCCTATAATGGGTGAGGATTAGGGTGCCTTACTAGTCTGTGATGGACAAGGATATAAGGAGCAGTTTAGGAACCTTTAGACTTTGACCTTAAAATCGCATATAGTGAACCTTAAGAGCGCCTAACCTATAGATAGAGCCATCACTCTTCCCTTTTAGAATTGACCAAAAGCATAGGATTCATTGCTTTTACTCTGTGTGATGTTTAAATTTACTTAGTTATTTACTTATTCTTTTTCTGGGTATACTAACTTTTTTCTTATTCTTTTGCATTGGTTCATACGCATATCATAAAGTTGCATAAAGAACATTTGCTTGAAAAACGATCTTCAACAAATTTTTTTCATGGACTCCACTGAACGACTAGTTTGTTCTTCATCCGTATTAGCACATTGTGGGACACCCAATGAAGTAAGGGCCCAGTCAGAAAAAATTCAACTGAAGATAGAAAATTGCTTGCCAATCAGGTATGATTCTACTCTGTCTCAAGAAACATCTATCCTCCTTAAACATAACAATCTAGAGGATTTGGTTGATATCTGGAAGAAGATAAGTCAGTCAAGACAAGAGCAGTTTTGCCAGAGACACGAGCATATAGCACACCTTCTAGCAGTAGTTATCGATGATCAACTAATCAAAGCTGCAGCATAATTCTGGGATCCTGCATACAAGTGTTTCATCTTTAATGAAGCTGATATGACTCCTACCATCGAAGAATATTCGATCTTGTTGGGTTTGCACCTCAAGGCTCCTGACAAGATATATGTCAAAAAACACAAGTCAGGATTTTGTAAAAGTCTGCCTCAACTCATGGGGATAGATAAAGAAATTATGGATTCTCATACAAAAAAGAAGCAAGAACAGGTTTGCCTACTTTGAAAGTTCTTTCATGAGTTTCTGATGCAACATGCCAATGAAGAACGTGGGTTAGATGTATTTGCCGTGGCCTTATACGGACTGTTGATCTTTCCAAAGGTTTTGGGATATATTGAGATAGCGGTGGTTAACTTCTTCGAGAGTGTGATCAATGGTTGTAATCCTTCAATGGTAATATTAGCAAAGACTATCAGATCTTTGAGTTATTGTCATCGAAATAGAGGGCACTTCATAGGTTGTATACATGTATTGTACTTATAGATGAAAAGCCATTTTGAACAGGGAAATGGTGCTTTCTCGAAGCTTTATATCCGTAATCGAGCTCTGATTAAGGAATTCTGTGAAAGTGGATGGTCAAAATGAAAGTCTAAACAAGAATGGATAACTTTCCTACAAAAGTTGAAAAGCGTCAAGATGAGATGGTTGGCCCCATGGATGAATCGTGAGCCTATGTTGTATCAATGTGAGGATAGTACAGTGGTCCCACTTCTAGGTTTTTGAGAAGTGACAAATTATGCACCACTCCTAGTGAGAAGGTAATTTGGGGGAGAACAGTTCATTCCTATGACTTATGGGCTTCATCAGTTAGATTTCTCTTACAGTGAGCCTAAAGCATTTCAAAGGATGAATGAGATGATTAAAGCATGGAAAAATCCTTGAAGAGTGAGTCCTGGACCATTTACTAATAAAATCACCCTAGGGTACTTGGTTTGGAGAACAAAAAGAAGACAAGAAATGGTATTCACTTATGAAATCTCTCAACCACCAACAGAAGAAAAACTCGAAGAGACACCATCAGAATTAGAGCTTGCAACAGAAGATTTTGAGTCTAAAAAGGGTAAGTTAAAGCAAGAAATCCAGAAGCTTCAAGAAAAAAAAGCCCAGTGGAAAGATAGAGCCAAAAGTCATGAAGTTAAAGTTCATAAGATTGCTAGAGAATGTGATACAGCTATTAAAGATCTAGCAAAGCTACACCAAGAGCATAAAAGGTTATGTATGAGAGAAAGGGCCAAAGAGATAACCATTGTCGAGCTGACTGAGGAAAATACAAGATTGAAGCAAGAGTATGCTGAATTGGAAGAAGAAAATATCAAAGCACAGGCAGAGAATAACATGCTAAACAAATATTTGAGCAGCCTAAGTCAAAAGTTGAATTAACAATGAGACCACATCGCTGCATTGGTTACAGAACATAGAGAATTATCATACCAAGTCTGGTGTGGTAAAAGAGAGAACTTAGGAAGGCAGAAATACATTGAGCACCTAACGACCCAAATCTATCAAGGGGTATGCAAGGCAAGAGAGATGGTGGAAGAGGCAGAGGCATTGAGACAAATGGTGACCCCAGTAGGAGAACATGGACAGCGTCTGTTGAACTTCATCGAAGAAGCCAAGGCCCAGTATGAACAGATCAAACAATTTTATGGCTATAATTCTATGATGATAAACTCAATGTAGATAAAGTTTTTTTTTTAGAATAAATGAAATCTTTTAGTTGAATACCGTTTTTATGGCAAATGTTCTTTGCATGCATGCATTTTTCATTCATTGCATTCTCATTCATTACACTTAACAAAGTAACCATGTGATAGTCACACAAATTTACTAATTCTAAGATATGATACTTAAGGTTCAAGGATAGCTCCATCTAGCGAGAACCCTGCCCATCGATATAACACAAGATCTAGAGCAAGGCAAATAGAGTAAAAAAATTCTCACAGATTTGAAAAGATAGAAAAAGCACAGCAGAAGATTGAAAGTGAGTTGAGTAAGATTCTGGATGCTCTTAATAACCTGAATAAAGAAAAGAGAGTTGAAGAAAATGCAAGCCAACAAGTTCCCCCGTTGCAAAAAGTGCTTGACCCTTTATATCCTCCAGGTTTTGGCCAACCTCAAGCCCAGTCTGCTCAAGAGATTTCACCGCAGCACTTCACATATCCAACATATCCCGGAATACTGTCAGCCTCCAACCTAGGGCATTATAATAGCTATGTAAATCCTGTATTTACTGAAAGGCGATAGAGCCAATTCTTGATCTAGATTATTTAAAAGAGAAGGAGAAAGAAAAGATAAGAGTGAAAACTCAAGAAAGCTCCAAGATTAGTATGCTAAAGCAAAGGCTACGGGCTGTGGAAGCATTTGGTTTTTATGGGTCAATTGATGCTGCTGGGCTCTGCCTAGTCCCTGATGTGGTCATTCCTCATAAGTTCAAAGTACCAAAATTTGAAAAATATGACGGTACGAAGTGCCCCAAAACTCACATCACCATGTATTATTGAAAGATGGCAGCTCATGCTCATGATGAAAAACTCTTAATGCATGTCTTTCAGGATAACCTTACAGGCTTTGCTACCAGGTGGTATTTCAGCTAGATAGAACCCACATTCGCTTTTGGAGTGATATGGCACATGACTTCATCGGTCAATATCGACATATTATCGATTTGGCCCCTGATCGTTTGTCTTTACAGAATCTAGAGAAAAAGGCAAACGAGTCTTTTAAAGAGTATGCTCGAGGTGAAGGGATATTGCTTTTCAAGTACAACCTCTTCTGACTAAAAAAGAGACTACAGTGCTGTTTGTTAGCACTTTAAAATCTTCATATTATGAAAAGATGATAGGAAATGCAACGAAAAACTTTACTGATATGGTAATTTTAAGAGAAATTATTAAGAGAGCCATCAAGAATGGCAAGCTAAAAGGAAATGAAGCATTTAGCAAGAGAGTCCTAAAGAAGAAAAAAACTGAAGCTCAGGCTGTGAGCTTTTGTGATAGTAATTTGGAGGCTATCAACCTTACTCACCACTAGGATATTTGCCATATTATCCTATTGTAAATAACACTTCCCTTCACCCATACCAACCATTTGTACAATCACCATATCCCTAAACATATCAAACCCCTCATAGGCCTTAAAATACCATGTACAGTCCTAACAATCAGCCTACCCCAAGACCCCAAAATTGCCCAACTAACCCCATTAGTGGTTCATGGGAGCAATGAACTACCCGTGAGAAACTTGTGTTTGACCCAATTCCAATGACTTATACAGAATTATATAAGGAGCTTTACAATAGTTATTTGATTGCTTCAAGTTAATTGGAACCCCTCAAGCCACCTTACCCAAAGTGGTACGATCCCATAGCCCACTGCGACTACCATTATGGGATTGCTGGTCACTCCACCAAAAATTACACCACCTTGAAACACAAAGTGCAACAGTTGATCAAGGATAAAATGATTTGCTTTGATACGAGAGGGGTGACTGCATCGAATGTTAGTGGCAATCCTTTGCCGAATCATAATGTGAATGCTATAAGTAAAGAACAGGAGCGCCATGTGAAGAAATGAGTGACAGATATTAAGACACCTCTCAGCCAACTGTTCGATGTTTTACGGAGAGCTGACATGATACAACTAATAAGCCCATATAGTTATCATGGAGCATATATAGTGGTACTAGTTGTAAGTATCATAATGGGGCAATAAGTCATTCCATTGATACCTATCAGCAGTTTCACCAAGAGGTGCAAAAACTCTTGGATTCACATTAGATGGAGGTCTATGAAGAAAGAGAAAACTTAAAGAATGTTGAGGTGTCCATGACTGATAGGCCTGTAAAGCTATTTCTAAAACCAGTGACAATTCAATATGGGAACAAACCGAAGTCAATCATAAACAAACTCATCCCTAGGTTGATAACTTTTAAAGTCCCAACTCTTTTTTCGTACAAGGATGATAAAGCTGTACCCTGGAGATATGACTGTGACACTGTAGTTTAAGGGCAAGAAGAAGATGTCTCCAAAACTGACACTTTTAATATAACTAGTGTAGAAGGCATTACTCAAAGTGGGAGGTGTTACACTCCAAAAATGTTAGAGAAGGTTAAAAGGGAGAAGGTTAAAAAAGAAGAAAGATAAAATAATCCTAAAATAGAACCTGAAGAAGATCATTTGAAGCCAGTATCAAAAAGAGAGGTTTGTGAATTCTTAAAACTGGTAAAACATAGTGAGTATTCAGTTGTTGAATAGTTGAATAAAATGCCAGCCTAAATCTCATTACTATCACTGCTGCTAAACTCAGAGCCACACCAAAACGCCCTGCTGAAAGTGTTGAATCAAGCATACATGACACATAATGTATCTGTTGAATATGTGAACCACCTAGCTGGAAATCTAGTCATGCTAAATCACATTTCATTCAATGATGATGAGATTTTTTTGGAGGAAAAAGGAAATGCCAAGGCTCTACATATGACAGTCAAGTGTAAGAGCCATATCATAGCCAAGGTCCTTATCGATAATGGCTCTGCTATCAATGTCATGCTTATGTTAACTTTGGCAAAACTACCCATTGACTACTCTCATGTGAAGACAATCAGATGATTGTGAGAGTTTTTGATGGAACCAGAAGAGAAGTCTTAGGGGATATCGAGATGTCCTTACAAATTGGGCCATGCACTTTCAATGTAAAGTTTCAAGTGATGGATATCTCTTCATCCTACAGCTATCTGTTAGAAAAACCATGGATTCACATGGTAGGAGCTGTGCCCTCTACTTTGCACCAGAAGATCAAGTTCAATGTAGAAGGTCAATTAGTAGTGGTAATTAGGGAAGAAGACATGCTAGTGACCCAACCATTGAACACTCCATATGTAGAGGCTGTCGAAGAAGCATTGGAATGCTCCTATCGATCTTTTGAATTGGTTAATTATGTAGGTGAAAGATTTCAAAATCAAATTTTTTCAAGGATAGTGATAAGCCAAGTCATCAACAAGGGCTGGCATCCAGGACTAGAGCTAGGCAAAAACTTGTAGGAAATAAAGGAACCCCCGATAGTGATAGACAATAACGACAGGGTAGGCCTAGGCTATGAGATGGCAGAATGGAAAGTCAAAAGAAGGCCATCAAGAAAGATAGCAACACTGATGTTTATCCCACACTTGTATGAGACTTTCAGACCTGGGGGATTCATGTACCCGAGACGAGAAAAAGTGTGGAAAATGTTTTTGCCCAGCTAGCCATTAATGCTATTGAAGATGAAGTGGGACTTAATCAAGAGGAGTGGGTTCACCTTTGTTCGCCAAATTATGAGCTAAATAATTTGAGTGCCATCAAGATGCCTGTGTCTTTTGAGACTAATATAATGTAATTGTAACATCCCAATAGCTATTGCCTAAGGCATTGGGGTGATTTTTCTTGTTTGGGCCGTTTGTCTTTTATTATTTTTAATAAAAAATAAGAAGGATGCATTTTCATTCATTTTTTCTTGTGTTTTCATTATTTCCATCTTTCCAAGCACATCTTGCCAATATATCCCATTTCATTCAATTTCAGGTCTTTAAATGAACATAAAGATAATCATGATAACAATCAAGAGGTTAGCTTTGAGAATTCAATTAACACTGATGAACTTGACAATGAAGAGAATTCTGAAGAATATGTTATGCCTCCGGACCTAATGAGATTGATTGAACAAGAAAATAAGCCAATTGAGCCTCATCAAGAGGTAGTGGACTTAGTGAATCTGAGAGATGAAGAGAATAAGAAAAAGGTCAGAATGGACACTTCACTTTTATCTAGAGATAGGCAATGATTGGCAAACCTACTTCAAGAACTAAAAAAACAAAAATTTGACTATTGAAGGCATAAATAATATACTAAACTAAAAAAAAAGACTTACCGGTTAAAACAGAGGTTCACAGCTATGATTTGTGGAATGTTGATGGCGAGGAATGGGAGAAAGAAAACAATGGCCTACTAGAAATATGTTTAAGGGTTTGGTTTGTTTGGTTGAATAACACAGCTTTTAGTCATTCTGTGTACCAAGCTTCTGCAAATTCCTATGTTCAAGGTAGGGAAAAGAATATAAAATTAATTATTGAAAGTATTTCCATGGAACAACACCTTCAATAATCACCTGAAAATTTTATTAGAGATTATTAAATGCATTTTTTACAAAAAAGACGCCTTTAATTATAAGCCTTTAAAATTGTCCAACCAACATATTAAAGACATTTTTTATTAAGAAATGCCTTTTATAATTCTTAAAAATTATAAAAGACGTTTTCAGTAAAAAATCACCTTCAATAATTATGGATTTTCAAAGCTTATAACAATTTATTAAAGGCGGTTTATACTAAAAAATGCCTTTAATAATTCACGAAAATTTTTTGAGGGAAATTATTGAAGGCATTGTTTTTCTGCATCCGCCTTCAGTTATTATCTACAAATTGTTATAGGAATTATTAAAGACGTCTTTCTTGGATGCTCACCTTTAATAACAGTGTTGGAATTTATGTGGCGGTATATAGAAGGCATTTTACAATAGAAGATGCCTTTAATAATTCTCAAAATATGAAGTGGAAAAATTTTGAAGGCATCTGTTATTAACAAATGCCTTCAGTAATGGATTACTAAGTTTAAAGGTATATTGAAGGTGCCTTTTCTAATAAACGCCTTCCATTGCCATCGTGGTATATTAAAGTCAGTTTATAATAAAAGAAGCCTTTAAAAATCTATGAAAATTTTTTTAAGGAAACTATTGAAGGTGTTATTTTCTGTAACTGCCTTTAGTAATTAACTACAAACTATGATAGAAATTATTAAAGGCGTCTATCTTAAATATACGCCTTCAATAACAGTGTTAGAATTTATGTGGCGGTATATAAAAAGCATTTTACAGTAGAATATGCCTTTAATAATTCTCAAAATATTAAGTGAGAATATTTTGAAGGCGTCTATTGTTAACAAATGCCTTTAGTAATGGATTACTAAGTTTAAAGGTATATTAAAGGTGCCTTTTCTAATAAACACCTTCCATTAATATCGTGGTATATTGAAAGTGTGTCATAACAAAAGATGCCTTTAATAATCTAAAAAATTTTTTTAAAGAAAATTATTGAAGGCATTGTTTTCTACAACTGCCTTCAGTAATTAACTACAAATTGTGATAGGAATTATTAAAGGTGTCTTTGTTGGATATACGCCTTCAATAATAGTATTAGAATTTGTGTGGCGATATGTTCAAGGTGCCTATAATATATTCAAAAAATATGTAGGATGGAATTATTGTTGACATTTTTTGTTAGTAAACACCTTCCATAATCCTATCCAATAAAAATCTTTCAAAACTTAGCGCATCCAATCACCAACTTCAAGCTTCATCTTCATTATTATACTATTTATCTTTCCAGACCAAGTACAATTTACTTTCCCTTTCCTTCTGCTTTTAGTATTCGAGCATTTTCTTTTAGAACCCTATTTCGACTATTCATAACTTTTTGACTTTAGCTTTTACTTCATTTGACTATTCTTTCAGCTTTTGCAATTCGCGATTATCTTTTTGCTGAAAAAAATTTCTACAAAACCTACCTTATTTCACCCTATGTCAACCCTAAGTACAAATACTCTTGGGTACTGTCTACATTAGCAATAAAGTTTTAACAATCATAATATCTGGTAGCTGATAAATTACTTCACAATAAGGAGTTCTCGTTTTGTGTAAGTATTGGTCTTGTTATTATCTTTTGTTTAAAATTTAGTAAACTATGCAATTCTACATGTTCATTTTCGTATTAATTTTTTATATACATTTGGTCTAATAATGTAGCAACTAATAAATGGATAAGAGTTGGATGCAAAAGTCAAGATTAAGTCAAGAGTACAGAGATGGAGTGAAAAATTTTCTTAATTTTGCATTTGAGAATACAAGTGAAGATAATATGATATTATACCCATGTGTGAAATATGCTAATATCAAGTGGCAAATGCGTAAAGTTGTTTATGGGCATTTAATTTGTATTGGGTTTCTATCGAGATATGTTAATTGGTATTTTCATGGAGAGTCTGTATCATCAAGGTCTTCCACTATAGTTCCTTTAACATCAAAGGCTCTCCATCACCAACATGTTCTCTTTATAGCAGATGACATTGAAGGCATGTTGTGAGATGCTTTTAACATTCATAACCAAAATTTTTGTAATCTTTCTCCCCAAAATGAAGGATTTAATTAGTCCAATGTTGAAATGCATAAATTTGGTGAACCTGGGATAGGTGTATGTGACCAACAACCTAGAGGAGAAGCATCTAAATTTTATAGGTTGCTTGAGGAGATGAATGAAAAACTTTTTGAGAGATCAAAGCATTCAAGGTTATCTTTCTATGTTCATCTTTTTCACTTGAAATGTTTATGTGGAAAGACGGGAAACTCTCTAACTTTATTATTACAGTTTATGAAAGAAATGTTTTTTTTTGCAAAAATCCCTAAATCTTGTAAAGAATCAAATAAGATGATCAATGATTTAGGTCTCGGATATGAGAAAATTCATAGTTGTCCCAATGATTGCATGTTGTATGGGGGGATAGAAAAATCAAGAATCTTATCATTTGTGTGGTATTTCTCATTGGGTCGACAAAAACCTCGATGAAAGGTTGAATGATGATGATGATGAGGTATGTGTCAAAAAGAAGCCTGTTAAGGTTTTACATTATTTTTCATTAATACCAAGACTTTAACGACTCTACATGTCTTCCAAAACTGCAAATTCAATGAGGTGGCATCATGAAAAGTGGATGGATAATGGATCATTGAGGCATCTCATAGATTCTTTGGCATGGAAGTCATTTCATTCTAGGTTTCTAGACTTTGTATCTGATCCTTAAAATGTTATGCTTAGACTGGCATTTGATGGATTCAACCCATTTCAAATGATGAGTACTTCTTATAGTACTTAGCCAGTTGTATTGATTCCTTACAATTTGCCACCATGGATTTCTATGAAGCAACAACCATTTATATTGTCTATGATAATTCCCGAGGAAAAAGGTTCAGGTAATGATATAGACATCTACTTACAACCTCTTATTAAAGAGTTAAAGCAATTATGGGAAGGAGTTAAGACCTATGATGCATCAAAAGCAGAGAACTTCAATATGCATGCTACTTTATTATGGACTATCAACGATTTTCCTGTATATGCGAATTTATCTAGTTGGAGTACAAAAGGTCATTATGCTTGTCCATGTTGTGCTGTATAGACATGTTCGACGTGGCTACGAAATGGTAGGAAGTTTTGTTATATGAGACATCGTCGATGGTTAGATGATAATCATCGATTTAGATTCCAAAAACATCTCTTTGATAGAACTAAAGAGTTAAGGAGATTGCCTTTACCCATTAGTAGGTCTAATATCTTGTTAAAGTTAAAAGATATCAATCTCACATATGGAAAAATGACTCCATCAAGGAAAAGAGTAAGAGATGTCTTTAAAGGTGTCTAGCCTCATATTACGCAAGTTGGTGATAGTTATATAGAAGTTGGTGATCTTGATATTCAAAGTGATGAAGAAGACAATGAAGTAGATGAGTATGAGTTGTGGAAAAAAAGAAATATATTTTTTGAGTTGCCTTATTGAGAATATAATTTATTATGCCATAACCTTGATTTGATGCACATAGAGAATAATGTTTGCAAAAATTTTATCAAGACAATTCTCAATGTGAATAGAAGATCCAATGATGACTTAAAAAGTTGGCTTGACCTAGTTGATATGGGGATTCGCCCAGACCTTCATCCGATGTTGCTTCCTAACGGTAAATATCGATTGCCTGCTGCTTGTTTTGGGATTTCTAAAGTCGAAAAAGATGTGTTTTGCAAGGTTTTGAAAACTGTCAAAGTTTTGGATGGCTATGCGTCAAATATATCAAGATGTGTGAATATGAAGGTGCGAAAACTTTCTTCATTGAAGTCACATGATTATCACATTTTGATGCAAAACTTACTTCCAATTGCTTTACGCTCATCAATGCCAAAGCAAGTGACTTCTGTGGTAATTGAATTGAGTAACATATTTAAATCTCTATGTCAAAAATGTATGAATATGGAAGAGCTTGACAAATTTCATGATCGAGCCATGATTACTTTATGCTATTTAGAGAAGATCTTCCCTTCAAACTTTTTCACTATTATGATACATTTGATTATCCACCTTTCATATGAAGAAAAGGTTAGAGGGCTGGTTTATTATCGATGGATATATCCTATTGAAAGGTATTTTTTGTTAATAGATTGATTATGTTTTTATTGATTATCAAGCCAATCTACTTAAATTAACATATGACTAATGTTTTATGCTCTAGGCTTTTAAGGAGGTTAAAGTCTTATTATCGTAACAAACATTATCCAGAAGGTTCTATTGCTAAAGGATATTTAGTAGAAAAGTGTATGACATTTTGTTCTCGTTATTTGAAAGATGTTGAAATGAGATTTAATAGACCTTCAAGAAATATTGGTATGTAGCATACAGACTCGGCCTACAATTATCTTTTTCAAACTTTTGGACAACCCATAGGCAAAGCTAAATTAGTGGAGTTAGAAGATAAATCTTGGGCACAAGCACATAGATATGTTCTTATTCATCATGACTCAATTAAATCGTTTCACACGTAAGTTGTTTAGCAAGGAAATTATTCATTACATTAGGCATAATTTATTGTGTTTTTTTTTAGTGTTAATACTCTATCATGATGCTTTATAGTGAGTATAGAAATAATTTGAGAGATCCTGCACGTTATTGAGGATCAAACCCTCGAGTGGTTGATAAGTTGTTCGCTAAAAACTTTCATTAATGGTTAGGAGCAACTATAAGTAATGCCATACTTCCCATTATTTTTTATCTACATAGAATGCTTATGGTGATTATAACATTAATAACATATATATATATATTTATTCCAATTTTATAGGTTTGGAGTGGAAGGCTTGTTAGGCTTGTTAGTGAAAAGGTGAAATGTCTTTCACACGGTCTGAACCGGATTGTGAAATGATACAAAGGTTTCATCATCAATGGATTTAGATTTCACATAAAATCCTATCAGAGATTTAGAAGTACATAAAATTCAGGAGTTGTTGTGACTTCATCAACTACTAGCTATGCTAGTGCTAGGGACACAAACCCTTTAGAAGGAAATGTTGACTATTATGGCATGATTAATGACATCATTAAGTTGGATTATTATGGCAAATGGAAAGTTGTCTTATTTCGGTGTGATTGGGCAGATATGAATAGTGCGAAGGATATTAAGAAAGATCAGTACAGATTTAAACTTGTGAATTTTTCTTGATTAATACACACTGGACAACAACTCATCGATGAACCTTATGTGTTTTCATCTTAAGTCAAACAAGTATTTTACTTTGAAGATCTGAAAGAATTGGGTTGGTTTGTTGTTCTGTGAAACACACCTAGAGACTTATTTGATATGGTGTAAGATACCAAAGATGATGTCGAACATGGAACTAAATGTTATCTTTTCGCTAAATAAAACTTAGATGATAATATCTCCAATACCTACACTCAGTGGGTCCACGAAGATGTTACTGAAGACATTTATGAACCATGATTCTGTGCACCTATAATTCGAGTGTTTAAGACATAATGTAGTAAATAATAGTATGTTATAAATGTCACATTGGCTATTGTATAATTATTATCTTCTAAATCATATATTATATTTTGATTTAATTAAATCAAAATGTTCTTTATATATCGTAGGTTTTGATTTCTTAAATTGTTTATGTCTTTATATATCTTCTGAACTAACATTTTTTCTATATTGGCTTTTATGATGTAGGTAAGCTATAATGTGGAGAAGTATGTTGAAAGGAAAACATATTAGAGATATTAGTTCAGAACCATCTGCGACACCTATAGATGTTGGCTATGGACTGAATCTTTTGAAAGCAAATGAATGTACTATTAGATCTAACTTTATCACTTCTAACCCTTCAACTGATATTGGATCTGGCAATATGAGAGGTCCAGGTTTAGATAGTACCCTATCAATTGATTATGCTTTAAATTTGAATGCAGGTATGATGTACTCCAATTTTAGAATTTGAGTATATTGATAAAAATATTACAATTTTACAAATATATTTTATATTTGTTGCAGTTGATAGCAATGGTCAATGGAGGACCAAAGGCTAAACAACTTTGAAGGAATTGTTTGCATTACCTCCTAATAAGCATATTGTAGTGTCTGCAAACTCTGATAGGCAACCAATTGGTGAAGAGGTTTAATTATTGGCTAGATTTCTAGGCATGCTAGCCCATAATGGAATGAAATTGCCTATTCATTATGAAACATGGCATAATATTCTAGAAGAAGTTAAGGTCGATGCGTTAAACTTTATTGAGGTATTAGTATAATTAATTAGATATATTCAAAATTTTTATTTTACAATTTGTTTACTTATTGAAACTTTTTTTTATTGTATTATTACAGTCAAGATTTGTACTTGAAATACCAACTTCATTTGTGCTTAAGTCATTGGGAAAGAAATGACAAGATTATAAATATAGTTTGAAGAATAAGTATTTTGATTGAAATACTACTATAGAGGTGATGATGCAAAATCTACCTCGTAATATGATTAGGTGGTAATATGAACAACTAGTTAGATTTTGGTTCTCAAGAAAAGGAAAGGTACTAGTTTATAACTTTGTATAATAGAATTAAATGATAAAGTGTTTGACGGTTACAGTTGGTAATATTTGTATTTCTATCATATACCTAATTATTTTTTATGACAAGAAAGAGAACAGATTGGGATTGTTAATAGAAAGCAACAGAAATATAGCCACACAAGTGGATCAAAAAGTTTTGCAAGAAAGCAAAAAGAAATCGTAAGTTTATGATAATTAACTTATTCCAATGAATGAACTTTTTATGCCATTAAAAGGTAAATATGGAAATTAACATTTATTGTTATGTTTTAATAGATTTGATTGTTTCAATACATGATATTAAACTTATCAAAAGTTTTAAACTTAGTTACACAGATGATATGTATGAAAAGTTACTGTTTACATATATTTATGCCTTTATATTATCTGGTTGTTGTTATTGTTATATTTTAACACTTTCGATAGCTTCAATACTTGATATTAAGCTTGTCTAATTGATTGAACTTGGTTTCTATGGTTGATATGAGAGAAAAAGTTGTCAGTTATGTCTGTTTGGGAATATTTTTGCATATAGAAGGTAAATCTACAAATAAATTTTGAATGCCTTTCAACATATTAAATGGCTTCAATCCTTCATATTAAACAGGGAAAAAGTAAATGAATTTCATTTCCATGATCAATATTTGTGAAAGCCTAAAATGCTTTTATTCTTTGTGTATATTTAAGACTATTGTGTTGTTATAGGGCCAAAATATAAATAAAGGAGATTAAAGTTATTCAAAATTTTAATACTTGATTGACAGGATTGATATGCATAAATAAGTTGCGATTGATATGTATCCTATCAAATAACATATATTTTTGTATAAGAGAATGAGATGGGTGGTATAATTAGACGTGTGAAACTTTTTTATGTAACACACACAAAAGAATATGGATCTTACATGAATGTCGAAATACAATAAATTATGGTAATTTGTATCATCTATTTTAACATACAGTAAAAATTAACTCTTTTTAACATATAATCAATTAATCATTAAACTTGATAGTTGTATATGACAAATTCACAAGAGAAAGCGAAAGAGAAAATGGCTACTGAGATTGAAGTAGCATTTGAAGGTTCTCTTAACATGCAAGAAATAAAAAATTAGATATTTATAGAAGTTGCTAAAAAAGAAAGGCATGGATGGGTCCAAGGCCTTGGATTGGGTCCATCACCATCTACCTACTATGGACATAACTCTCCGTAATTTACACTCTCAGCAAGCCAATCTTAGAGAGACATTTCAATAATGAAAGGGGAGTTGCAAACTATGCAACAATATTTTTAGCAAATGGAAGAAGAAAGAGAACAGAAGCATGCCAAAATTGAAGAAGAACGTGCTAGAATGAAGGTAGAGCGTGCAAAATTTTGGCAGTTGCATGATGATTCGATCATCTTATGAATTTTATGCAACAATAATTTCTAGCAAATGATCTAGGTGCTCCATCAACTCTGGTACTATATTTAGTAAATATTAAAATTTTTAAATAAAAAATAAGCTTACAATGAAGTGTTAAAAATTGTTTGGTATTATACAATAGGTTGTTGAACATGCTAATGACCAAGGTGGAAAATTTTTTTCATTAATTGGCAGTTAGCAAAATATATGTAGTCATCTATTTCATACAATTTAATTTTTTATTTGGTTAATGTATTTATCATATTTGAATGTTATTATACTAATTATTAAACTTTGTATTAATTAGATGTATATTTAAACGTGAATGAAGTTAATATTAATATCAGTTTCTAAATTTAAGCTCTTTACTGAAAATAAAATTTATTATAAGAAACTAAAAAAAATACATTTTTACATAATGGCAGCGTTTGTGTTGGGCAATGCCGCTAAATGAATAATTTAGTGGCATTTTATGCTACAAATGTCACTATAAGTAGGGGCACTATTTCCAGCAAACACCGCTAGTTAGATGGCATTTTTTATAGAACTACCACTAAAGCAACGGCATTTTTCTCATAATAATGCAACTGAATTAGCGGTGCTTAAAAGATACAAATGCCATAAATATTGAGACGTTTTCAGATTCAAACGCCATTAAATTAACGGCATTTTCTATTACAAACGCTGTCAATGCAATGACGTTTTTCTCATAAAAATGCAACTGAAATAATGGCGACTAAAAGATTCAAATGCCGCTAATATTGAGCCATTTTCATATTCAAATGCCTCTAAAATAACAACATCTCAAAGATATAAATGTCGCTAAAATGACAACGCTTCTGATATAAATGCTACTAATATTAAGGCATTTTTTTGAAAACGCCACTATTTATCGCAACGCGTGTATAGGTGGCACCATTTTTTTGAAAATGCCGCTAAAAACCAAAACTCATGTAGTGCCTGTGTGCTTGTAGAATTATTCAATCAAGTTTTTGGCACCGTTACTGAGGATTAGGAGTAAAGAGTCTTAGGTTAATATCGTCATTCACCATGATCTTCTATAGATTGGTTTACCCTTAGTGTACTTTTGTTAGGCTAGTTACTAACTTGCCTTGTTTTTATTTCCTTAGGTTGTACACAACTAACTTTTTTTGCATATGATTTTTGTTTAAGATTTTTTTTTTCACATCTGATCAAAAAATTTGACTCTATAAAAAATCTAATAGAGGCTATTAAAGCTAAAAGTGGTCCTAACTCTACTTGCATCCATAACTTTCCAAGCCAACATAATAATGGTCAAGTGTATGGTGGAGTTTACCATAGGGATAGGTGTACCTTTGACCAACAATTCCAATCTTACATAAACATCTACAATGGTGAAACTTTGGAGGGTTATCTTAAGCACATGTGGGATACTAATTTGGGATAATCCTTTAGTTCTCCATTTAGTACACCTTGACTTATCTTACCGAGCATTCATTTCTGAAATACCTTCTAACACCCCAATATTCTCCATCGTCATTGTCAGTTTTGCAAGTGTGACATTATGTTCTGCCACAACAATAATTTTCTCCATCACGGTGCCATTCATCGTCATATCACTTTCCATCCACACCATATTCACCACCACCTACTCCATGAGAAAGAAACCATCCTTTGAGGATATGTTCACTAAATTGCTCCAAACTCAAGAAAAATACCAACAAGACCAAGAAACATGCATTAGGAATTCTAATCAATATGCTCGAAATGCACATACCTTAAATACTTACCTTTTAGATCCTATGCATAGGACTATAGAGTTAACACTTTGTTGGAAGGAGAAGGAAGAGCATATATTAGGGAATCATTTGAGGAAAAGAGGTCCAGGATGGATTGATGATAATGATTAGCCCGTTGTATTGGTGACACCACATTTTGTTAAACTTGTGGAGGAAAAGATAGTGGAGGCAAAAGATATGCTTATGGCTAGGAAAGTTAATAATAAAAGATCATTCATGGGAGTTGAGACAGAGGATAGCATTCAATAAGAAGTAAAGCTTGATATTCCACTTGTGCCATTTCTTAAGTTTCTTAATGATCACTTACCCAATTGTGTGGATATACATGAGGTGGATAAATGTGTTAATAAGGCAAGCTTACTACATAGATCACTTAAACCTTTAGACACATTTCTTCTTGAATCTAGTACTAAGCTTAAGGATGAGGAGGAACTCATTGGGAAAAAACTTATTTGTCTAGTAGCTTTTCCATTCATTGATCCTATGCCTGAAGCTATAAACATCTCATTCTTAGAATTTCCTCTAGATAGACCATCCATAGAGGAAAAGGTGAGTGAAATTGATTTTGGAGAGAATGGCTGAATTCCCTACCTTGATTTGTAAGAAGGTCCTAGCAATGGTCTTAATCAATAAGAAAGTGAACCTTATAGTATAACCATGCTATTTCTTTAGTGCTTTAAAAATCCATTATATGATGATTTGGAAATGCATGTATTTGAAAACCCACTATTTAATGATTGTGATGAAGGTTGTTTGACTTCACCATTTGATACAATCCTTGTTAAGTTTACATCTATAACATTTATGGAGGATTCTTTCATTGTAAACCCTATATCCATATTCTCCATGGTGCTACTCATCTTATTGCTATTAGAGCCAATGACTACCTCTATTACATCATATTGTAATATTCTTAGATTTTTCATAGAGGTGGAACACAATTCTACCCTTAAGCACCACATTCACCTAGAGCTTATCAGTACATATTTGGTGTAAAGGAAAAGAATGAAATGGGTAGATTCGAAAAAAAATATGGTGCAATTCTCTAACATATTTGTATACACCTAATTTTGTATGGGATATTTTTTTTTTACTTTAAATCAGGTTTGATTTGTAATTAGGCTTTGACTATAATTTTTTAAGCCTATTACACTGTCCATTTTTAAGTCTAAAAAATGAGGCCCAATGCATAATCCCAAATGAGTGCCTATAATGGCCCAATAAATACCCATTCTTAAAGCCCATTTATGGCTCGTTGTTGGTTGTTAAATAAATAATAAATAATAAAATAGTATAAGATAATAAAATAATAAAGCTTGAAGAGCCCAAATGAAATTATAAACTAGGTAAATAAAATAGGCCCAAATAAAATTCAAGAGAAAAACACATTGAATTCTTGTTAGAAACCCAAGACATGGCCATAAATGGAAAGGCCCACGTGTCCTTATTAGATGATTTTGCATGAAATTAAGCCATGCATGCAACATGTGAAAAGAGGAAAATAAGGCAAAAAAAAAATTGCAAAAAGGCCAAAAACATGGGTGGGAAAGAGGCTATTTATGGAAAGAGGATGCAAATTGAAACAGAAGACGTGTGCTTATAAAAAAAATTGATCAAAAAAGAAAGAGGGCTAGGCAATATAGAAAAAGATAAAAATTGAGAGAAAAAGGAAACAGGCAGCGAAAAGGAAACAAGTAGAAAAAAAAAAAAGAAAAGAGGGAAAGTAGGAGAAGAATGTGAAACCAAAACAAAAAGAGAAAGGGAGGGGAGTTCATGAAAAAAGAGGAGAGTAGTGGCAAAAGGAAAAACTGGAAAGGAGAATGACCAAAAGAAAAAGGGGGGAAATGGGATTTAGAGAGGCATGAGCTGAAGGCCAAAAAAGCAAAGAAAAGAATATACAAAATAAAATGAAACAAACGCAAACGGGAACTTAAATGGGAAAGGGCAACGAAAGAGGATAGGAAAAGGAGAAATAAAAAACTAGAAAAGAGAGAAAAAAATGAAAGATAGGTGAAAAAAAGAAAAGCACCAGAAAAAGTAGAATACTAAAATAGGTCGCATGATTCAGTAAAAAATGAAAAAATAAGCAAAAAAAATAGGGGAACCAAAAAAAACAAAAAAGAAAAAGAGAGAAGTTGGTGAGAAATGAGAGGAAACCAAAAAAGAAAAAAGCAAAACAAAAATAGAAAAATGGAAAAGGAGTAACCTATAAACAAAAAGAAAACAACAAGAAACTGAAAGAAATGAACTAAGGGAACCATGCATTATGGCCTGAATCATAGAGCAAAAAAATTAAACAAAAAAAAGAACTAGAAGATAAAAAGAGAACAAAAATAAAAAAAAATAGGAAAAAGAAAAAAGTTGGTATGTTACAAGTTGAATTGAAGAAGGCCATGTTAGTTATCTGAGTCATTTAGTAGTCATTTATATTTTTTTTTACAGTCAATATATATGAGTCAACATGTTAGTTATTTTGTTGAAAAATTGACAACTGGTGTAACATTGATTAGAAAATGATTACAAAAAGAGTTGGTTACAAGACAAAATACAATTTTTACACTTTTTTTCTACATTCTAAAAATTTTATATCTCTTCTTTCTTTTTTTCTTATCTCTATTTTTTGAAATTTTAGCTACTGAAATCTTAAGTTTTCATAAAAGAGCTTTAACTGATAGTGGTTCAATTGAGCAGCATCATTCTTGGTATCAAAGCCTTGAATCTTGGTCAATGATAGAGGGTATGACTTTTAGGTTGCAGAGAGACATAGGCTAGATGCAAAAAGAGCTAAGAGGGTGGAGGCCAAA
Organism: Durio zibethinus; assembly: GCF_002303985.1. The sequence continues at coordinate 15,822,550 of NW_019167871.1, read as the reverse complement.
ATTGACACCTCTATCAAGCAACTTAATGATAAGATTGATTTCTTTGTAGAAAAAATGCATGGCATGTTTGAAAAGATCATGAACAATAGGCAAAGCTCACCTTAAGAAGTTGAAATGAGCAATTCAACAACACCATTGGATAGGAAATAGAAATCTATCATTGGTGATGTGAAAGGTAGCAGGGTCATTATTCATAGACCTCTTCCTACTAGTGAACCAGAGGAAGTTATAAAGGTACCAACCAAGTACTCTAAGTTGGAATGCCCAAATTTTGTTGAAGGTAATTTCAGAGGATGAATGTTGAAGATCAAACAATTTTTTATAGCTGATCAAACTAAAAAATATGAGAAAGTGAGGACTATGATGATGCATTTGGAAGGACAAGCCTTACAGTGGCATCAGAGGTTCATGAAGAATCAAGAAAGTCTTCAAGAGGTAAGCTGGCTCACTTATGTTACTGAAATAAAGATTAGATTTGCTGAAACTGAGTTCATTGATCCTATGTTAGAAATAGTAGTGTTAAAGGAAAACAATACTATTGATGAATTTTATGATGAGTTTGAGAGTTTATTAAATTTACTTTCAATTTCTGATGACAATACTCTCAGTATATTTTTGGGAAATTTTAAGCCTAAGATTCCTAAGCCTGTTAGAATGTTTTATCCTATATCCTTAAGCCTTGCTTACTAGTTGGCCAAACAGATAGAGTCCTTAATATACAATGTGCCCAAAAAAACTTATATACCTTACAAGAATCTTGTAACAACCCCTCCTGTATCCCATAATAATCTTTATACCTCTAAATCTACATTACTCCCACTGTTACCAACCTCGAAAAGCCCCTTCTTAAATTACAACTAGCTTACTAAATCAACCAACCCCACAAATACCTACAAAACCATAACCAGTAAACTTAAGTCAACTTTAGTAAAATCCAATGTTATCAAAATACCAACCTGTGAGGAAAGAGATGACAGGAGGAAGAAAAGACTTTGTATTAGTGTGGGATTAAGTTTACAATAGGCCACAGGTGTGTCAAGGCTCAATTGTACCATATGTTTACTAAGGAAAGGGAAGACAATAATAATGATACTGAGGAGTTTTATGACTATGTAGACAATCTAAAAGAGATTAGAGAGGAAGACCATGAAGTATAGAATAGGCATGTCATCTTTTTACATGCTTTAATTAGAGTTGAAGGTCATACAACCATGAGATTATATGGTCAAATCAAGAACCAATCAGTAATGTTCATGGTAGACTTTGAAAGTACCCATAATTTCATTGATCAATCCTTGATTAAGAAATTAAGACATAACACTCAGAAGATTGCTATAATCAGTGTCACTATAGCTAATGCTAACAAATTATTGACTCAAGATGTATGTCAAGCATTAACTTGGGAGGTTTAAGGCCTAGTCCAACATAATTATTTCTTTATGCTACCTTTAATGGGCTATGAAGTAGTACTTAGGGTGCAATGGCTCCAGACACTAAGGCCTATTTTATGGGAGTTTTCCTTACTGACCATGCAATTTGCTATAGTAAACAACTAGTATAAACTACAAGGAATAGAGGCTACTCAGGTACATATGGCTATAAGTAAGTAGTTTGCAAAATTGAAGGTGGTTAGTAAGACAAGTGGACTAATGATGATATCAGGTATTAGAGTTTCTTAGTCTTAAGATGAGTTACACTAGTTTAGTCAACAAACTAATTTACAACATGATTTACAAGACTTGTTACTACGATGCGATACTCTCTAGTATTTAAGACACTTACAAATTTACCTCCATCATGGCTTCATGATCATAAGAGACCTTTGATAAATGAATTTTAACCTATAAAGATTAAGCCTTACAGATACCTAGTTGTACAAAAAAATGAGATTAAAAAAATGTAGTAGAAATGAAAGAGGCTGAAATTATAAGAGACAACAATAGTTCATTTGTATCTTTAATGGTTTTAGTGAAAAAGAAAGATAGCTTATGAAGGTTTTATGTAGACTTTAGGCAGTTGAACAAGATCACACTTAAAGATAAATTTCCCATTCCTTTAGTAAAAAAGTTATTAGATGAATTATTTATTGCTTACTAGTTCTTTAAGCTGGATCTTAGATCTGGTTATCACTAGATTTGAATAGATTCTATAGATGTTCATAAAATAGCTTTCAAGACTCAACAAGGGCATTATAAGTTTTTAGTCATGCCCTTTGGATTAACTAATGCACCTTTTACATTTCAAAGTTTGATGAATAATGTATTTTAGCCTTTTCTTAGAAAATTTGTATTGGTGTTCTTTAATGATATCATGATTTATTCATTAAACTAGAATGATCATTTAGCACATTTGCAGCAAGTGTTTGATGTCTTAGTTAGCAACCATTTATTTGTTAAGCTTTCAAATTGTGACTTTGGTGCTACTCAGATCGAGTATTTAACGCATATGATCAGTAAGAAGATAGTTGTTACGGATAGTACCAAGGTTGAATGTGTTAAACAGTGGCCAAATCCTAGGTCTATTAAAGAATTAAAAGGATTTTTGGTTGTTACTCAATATTATTATAGGTTCATTAAGGGATATAGAACTGTTACAAAACCATTAACTGTGTATTAAAAAAATGCCTTTAATTGGCAAGAAACAACAACAATAGCTTTTGAAAAGCTCAAACAAGCTGCAATATCAGCTCATGTTCTAGCAACCCCAAATTTTGACTCAACTTTTATAGTTGAGTCAGATGCTTCAAGTTGTGGAATCGATACTGTGTTGAGTCCAAATGATAGGCCAATTACTTATTTTAGCAAAGCTTTATCTCTTAGACAATAGGCACTATCTCTTTATGAAAATGAGATGTTGCCCATATTAGCTGCAATGAAGAAATAGAGTGCTTATTTAACTAGAAGGCATTTTTAAATAAAAATAGATCACCAAAGTCTTAAATATTTATTGGACCAAAAATTAAATATTCCTACTCAACAACTTTGGGTTGTCAAGATGCTAGGATTTTATTATGAACTTATCTACAGGAGGGCTCTACCAATATGGCAACCGATGCTTTTTCTAAAAATCCTACAACCTTGTTATATGCTTTATCTTTCATAACTATTAATCTAATGAACATGATTAAATAGTCTTGATTGAAAGATCCAGTGTTGATACATTTGTTCATAAGCGAAAGAATAACCCAGGACAATCTTTTAAGTACACCTAGTAAGTAGGTTAGTTGAGAAGGAAGGGAAAGCTATGGTGGGAGCTGATTCTGAGTTAAGGAATGACCTATTAACACTTTTTCATGATTCAATGGATGGACGGCATTCTGGAGTAGAGACAACTATAAGAAAAATAGCTAATGTGGTATTTTGAAGAGGAATGGAAAAGGTAGTTTGGTAGCATGTCAGAGAATGCACAATTTGTCAAAAATGCAAATACAAAACTATCTCTCCAGGTTTGTTATAACCTTTACCAATTCTTGATACATGTCAGAGAATGCACAATTTGTCAAAAATGCAAATACAAAACTATCTCTCTAGGTTTGTTATAACCTTTACCAATTCTTGATAAGATATGGGCTGATGTGTTTATGGATTTTATAAAAGGTTTGCTTAAGTCATTTGGGAAAGATGTTATGGTGGTGGTAGTGGATAGGTTAAGTAAACATGCCCATTTTATCACTCTAGCTTATCCTTTCACTACCATTACAGTTGCTCAAGCCTATCTAAACAATGTGTACAAGTTGTATGAAGTACCTAATACCATTGTCTGATAGAGATAGGATTTTCACTAGTTTATTTTGGAAGGAATTGTTCAAATTATTAGAAACTAAGCTAAAAATGCCTACTGCTTCTCACCTTCAAATAAATGGACAATCTAAAGTGCTCAATAGATGTTTGGAGACATATCTAAGGTGCATGATAGGAGAACAACCTAAGCACTGGTCCAAATGGATCTCTTTAGCAAAATGGTGGTATAACACTAGTTTTCACACTTTCATTTAGACTACACTATATGAGGTAGTCTATGGTCAACCTACTTCCATTCATCAACCATATTAGATTGGAGATTCTAAAGTGGATGAAGTGGATAGAAGTTTGCAAACAAGGGAGGCCACAATCAAAATTTTGAAATCTCATTTGGAGAAGGCTCAAAATAGAATGAAGTAGCAAGCTGACAGACATAGGGTTGATAGGTAATTTAAGATTATTGATTTAGTATATGTTAAGCTTCAACCATACAGACAACAATTTGTCATCAATAGGTCCTGCTTTGAGCTAGCTACTAGGTACTTTGGCCCTTATAAAGTGTTAGAGAAAATAAGACCTATCACTTACAAACTATAATTGCCTACTGAAGCCAAAATTCATCTTGTCTTCCATGTTTCATAGTTGAAGAAGCACATTGGGAAGGTTCCAACACAATCTAATCTTTCTATGATCGATGCAGATGAAATGGTGGCCAAGGAACTAGTGGTAGTTCTAGATAAAAGACTAAGTAAGAAAAGAGGTAGAGTAATAACAAAGGTTCTAGTACAATGGAGTAATAGCTGTCCAAAAAATGTAACCTGGGAAAGATTATATGAGCTAAAAAAAAAGTTTGCTTACTTTAATCCTTAAAGACAAGGATTATTTTGAGGGGTAGGTAGTTGTTACAAGTTTAATCGAAGAAAGCCATGTTAGTTATCTAAGTCATTTAGTAGTCGTTTATATTTTTTTTTATAGTGAGTATATACGAGTTAGCATGTTAGTTATTTTGTTGAAAATTTGGCAATTGGTGTAACAATGATTACAGAATGATTACAAAAAGAGGCGGTTACAAGAGGAAATATAATTTTTACACCCATTTTCTACATTCTAGAATTTCTTTCTATCTCTCTTCTTTCTTTTTTTCTTATCTCTATTTTTAAAATTTTAGCTACTAGAATCTTGAGTTTTCACAGAGGAGCTTGAGCTGACAGTGGTTCAATTAAGTAGCATCACGGTACCATAAACTTAAAAAAGAAACAAGAAAAAGCTTTCTACGGCACCATATGGTTTAAGCCAGAAGTTCCATGTTGTGCTATCCTAGAGTCAAGTGCATGAACTTTGTTGCGATCTCTATAGCAGGGTTGTTCTCTCAGTCAAGCAAGAAAAGTAATCTTTTACTCCTTTCGATTAGATTACATGCATAATATATTTGGTGCATAATGCAGATTCCATAATTTCTATATAGGGTCCACAGGCATAGAATAGTTTCTTAATTTTCCATTTTTTTTCTTATTTTTTTCATCACCTAGGAAAGATGGAGCTTAAGACAAAGTATGAATGGCTTTGGGGCATCTTAGGAGCTTGTATTCAAGTTTTAGTTTTCTCTTATTATAATTTTTAAAAAATGGTAAAAGTTATGATAAGGGAAAAACAGTTTTACCTAGGACACCTTGGAGTGGTCTTCGTTATTGTATGTGCTTGATTAGAAGTTGTATTTCTTAGTTTAATTTTGGTGTTGTTTGTTTTAATTTATAAAATTAAGATATGCATTATTTTAAAATAATAATGAAAAATTAAAGATTTTGAAATTCTTATTTAGATGTTGGAAGGCATTCAAAATCGTACTTTAAAAAATAATAATCATATAAAATATAAAATATAAAATAATAATTTCATTAAAATATTGAGAAATTATTAAGTATTAAAAATAATAAAATAATAAAAGGTTGATAAACAGAAAATAATAATAAAATTTTAATGAAAAGGAAAATAAATAAAAATATAAAAATTCATTTTTTAGGAAAATAGATAAAGGTAAATAAATAATAGTAATTTTAAAGAAAAAGAAAATATATGAAAATATGAAAAAAAAATTTGATTTTTAGAAAAATTTAAAAAAATGAGTTTGTTTCAAAAATCTATCTAGATATTGGAGATTTTTATAAAAGTTTGAAAATTTGTAAAACCCTAAGAATGAAACCGTTAAATTAAAACCTTAGGTCAAATCCTAAATGGAATCCTAAAATCAAAACCCTAAGTGAAACCAAAAACTCTAAATCCTAGGTGGAATCCAAATCTCTAGGTCTTAATTGAAATTGTAGATTAAACTTTGCAACCCTAAATATACCTAAGACTCCATAAATCATCTTAAATATTGCAAGGATTTGTATGAAAACATTTTATGAAATAATTTGTTTTGGAATACCGCCTAGATGATGGGATATTTAGGAAATCTTATTTTATTAAGAATTTTTGTATATTTCTATAACTTAAAAATAAAAATTTAATAATAAAAATAATTAATAATAAAAAATAAAATAAAATATAAATATAAATAATCACATCCAAATTCTGCTTAAAGGTTAAAGTGTCTATGTGTTAAGAATTTTCGTATATTTCTATAACTTAAAAATAAGAATTTAATAATAAAAATAATTAATAATAAATAATAAAATATAAATATAAATAGTCACATCCAAATTCTGCTTAAAGGTTAAAACGTCTATGTGGTCTCCTTATATTTCAAAACCCAATTCCTAAGTTTGTATTTTATGATCATTTGCATACATCTCTTTTTTAGATTAATATATGCATTTATAATATGTATATATATTTATTTTAATTAATAATGTTTAATATTAATTATATCATTTTTTCAATTTTACTTTATGAAAAGTTTTTAAAATATTAGTTTTAAACAAATAAAATTAAAATAGCATCCCATTAAATATAATTGTTAATATTCTGTCTAGATGTTGGAAAGTTACCTATGATTATCAATTATAAAAAAAGTTATTTTATTACTTTTTAAAGGATTGTTATGATAAATCTTAGATGAAAGGATTATAATTGAATTATACCTTTATGTCAGGGAATTTGAAGGTATTTCTTTAACTTAGAGATTTCATAATATTCCTAAATAAAGATATTTTTTTAATTGATTTTATTTCTTAAAGATGAAGGGAATTATAATTAAATTTCATATAAAAAACTATTTTTGTCCAAAATTATAAATAACACATAATTAATTGCTACCAATTTTGTGGGCGTTGTAGGGATGCTAATCCTTCCTCACACGTAATCAACTCTCGAACCCAATCTTGTTTTTGTAGACAAAAATTATCTTTTCAATAAACTCCAAACCCATTTTATTAAAAACATAAAATCTTTGGGTGGTCAATCACACTTTAAAAAAGATTGGTGGTGACTCCCTATGTTTTTCATAATTTTAAATTTTTGTGTCTAGTGATCGAGTCTCCAGACTGATACATTATGACAGTTTGGAGACTCCACTTGGGACATTTTGAGAGTTAGGCAAAAAATTTTTAATTATGAGCTATTAAAAATTTTGGATTTAATTGATTTTTGATATTTAATTTCACTCCTTTTATTATAATTTTTTCAAAAAATATATATATGGTAATAAACAAAATAAATTGCATGATTAGTTATTATCTTATTTTGATTTTGTCTTTGTGATTTATTTATTTTGTTTTAATTAATATATCACTTTGGACACCTTTGCATATGGATTTACATGTATGAGCTCTAGGTCTAGGCTCTATCTTTATTAGAAGAAAGTAAAGTAGCTACACTTTTGTGAGGTAATAACCTTCGCATTTTCTAGCGAAACATTTCCACTCAAATCGAACCATTTTCATTTGTAGCTTGTAATGGGTGAGGATTGGTGTGCCTTATTAGTCTCTAATGGGTAATGATGTAAGGTTTGATTTGGGAATCTTTAGATAAATAAATCTTGATTCGGCATATTGAGAGCCATAGGAAGCCTACTTAGGGTAGAGCCATGCCGTTTTTTTAAAAAATCACCAAAAGTTAGGATACTGTATATATTATGTTGTATTATATGATTTTTATGTTGTTTTTATTATTTATTTGTTTTGGTTAATTGATTCATTTTTATTTGTATAATCTTTGATTTTGTTGCTTAAATTATATAGACATTATATTTTAAGAGGAGGTATTTGTTTTAAGTCAGTCATTGGCAAAAAAATAAATAAATAAAAGAAGTTCTCATGGAGCCATCAATGGTGTCAACCTTTTGAAGAAATTATTTAGAAATTCAAAGCAATGCCAATCTCTTTCATAGAAATTACCCAAAAGTAGGATATATGGGGCATTCTGATGCAACTTATGTTTAAGGGTAATAATAGTGCAAATAAAGTTAGGATCAAAAAAAGAGAAAAAAAAAAAGGATAAAAGAGGAGTCCAAATAAAAAGAAGGAAAAAGCAAAGAAAAAAAAAGATTTAGGATAGGTAAAAAGTTTTTTTTTTTTTTTGGAATTCAATTAGTGGGTTCTACATTCATCGTTATCGTGATTTGTATATTTTAGGCTGTTCCATTTTTGTATATATCTTTTCATTATTATCATATTCAAACATTCATAGACATATTTTATATAGCATACAAATTAGGAATTGTGTTATTCATTCAGCAAAAATAATAGCATAAGGATTTTGGTTTAAACTTTGGAAATAAAATATTCATTTTAATGGAAAAGAAGCTAAAAATATGGATGATTAATTGAAAGCTCAAATTAGTGCATTAGAATGCAATCAAGAGGAGTTTGGTCATGATATTTGAGAGATGGCAAAACAGCTCGCTGAATTGACGAAGACTGTTGATAGATTCAAAGAATATATTTTGGTGCCTATTCAAGGGTCTTTACTAATTTCAGCAAAGTAAGTCCTTATGGCTGGCCACTCTTCTTTATTTGTAGGAAAATGAGAGGTGCTTCAGCCCTTAAGAATGCAAAAAAAAAAAAAAAATCCAAGTAACTACCATCATTCTAAAGTCTTCTATCTCTATTTTTTGGAATCCTTTGTTTACTTGTTTGCTTCCTCTAGATTCCCTTTACTTCAAGCCTACTTTTTGTGATCCAATAAGCTCCAAAAAGTTAAAATTATAACCAATAGGAAGCATTCAAATGACCAACTCAACAACTCTAGTTAGTCCTCATTAAATCTCCCAAAATTGGTGCCACAATTCCAAGATCACATGGCATAAACATCAACAGCACAACTTGAACTTTGCTCCCTCTTTTTAGCACCAATAGCAAACAATTCTCCTTTCATTTTGGTGCCAAAATTTATACCGTTAAGTGGACATTTTATGCATTATAAGCCCTAAAAAAATTTTGAAAAATTGCAAGTGCAAAATAGTTTCCAACTACACTAATGCACCTATTACCTTGCAAGCACTTGTAAAAAAACTCTAAAGGTAATAATGGATTAATGAGCTAAGAAAAACATTTCCTACAAAAAACATGAGAGTTAAGACATCAAATAATTTTCCATTAAGTTCAATTAGCTAAAGAAATCATAGAAGAAAAGGTTAAGAAAAACTCCTAGAGATGTTGATATAGCATAAACACACTAGTTTTGGTCTTTTCTAGCTTTTAACACCAAAAATCCTCCAAAATGAATCCAAAATCTCCAAAATTCCTCATTTTCCATATTTTCACCTATACACCGAATATTTATGCATTTAGAAGTATTTTTGCAAAATTTATAGGGATTAAGCCAAAATTCAAAAGAAATTACACTAAAAAAAAGAGAAAATGCTAAAATTTTAGTGCAATCAACTTGGCATTATTATTACCCCTAAATATAGGTTTTATCAAAATGTACTTCATGCATCCTAATTCGGGTAATTCTATAAAAATGATCGACATGGCTTTACCTAAGGTTGGTCTTCTAAGGTTCATGATGTGCTTGGTTCAATTTTAAATGTCTAAAGATTCCTAAATTGTTTCCCACATTATTTTTCGTTATAGATTAGTAAGGCATCCTAATCCTCACCCATGATATGCTATGAACCAAAAGGTTCAATTGAAGTGGGAGTGTTTTACTACCAAATACGAAGGTTATCACTTCACGAGAGCATAGCTACTTTACTTTCTACTAATAAGGACAAATCTTGAGTATGCCTATTAAAACAATATAAGAGAATAAAAAATGACTAAATTAAAGTAGAATGTTAACTAATCTTGCAACATTTTTGGAAGAATTAAAATGAAGGGAATTAAAATTAAACATCAACTAAAACCAATAAATCCAAAACTTTAGATAATGCACGATTAATTTATGCTTTGACTTTCAAAAATGTCTCTAATGAAGTCATCAAGCTATTACAAGGTGCAGGTTTGTGGACTCAACCACTAGACATAAAAATTTTAGAAATAAAAAAAAATAGAAAGTCACCACCAATCATTTTGTTAAGTGTGATTGGCCACCTAAAATAGTTTATCTTTTTAATAAAACAAAAAAAATGAATTTCAAGTTTATCAAAGAGATATTTACGTCTTTGAAAACAAAGCTGGATTATGCATGGAGAAAGACTAACATTTTCATAGCATCCATTAAAAATAGTACCAATTAATCATGCGTTATCTTTGGTGTTAGATAAAAATGGTTACAAATTGAAATTTAATAATAATTCCCTTCACTTTTTAGGAAAAGAAAATCAATTTTATTAAAAATCTTTATTCAAGAATATTCTAAAAATCCTTAGGTTAAAGAATTACCTTACAATTCTCTAACATCTAGACAAAATTTAAAGATAACATTTTTTACCAAAGATTCACCACAGCATTCCTTTAAAATGAAAAAAAACGTTCTTTGCAGATGATAATTGTTGGTGACTTTCCAACATCTAGGTAGAGTACTTAGAATTATTTTCCTCATAACGTTATTTAATGTTATTTCAAAATTCATATTTTTTAATAACATTTTCCATGAAAAACATTTTTATGCAAAAAATGGTGATGCTATAATTAACGAATAAGCAGTAATAATTAAAAAACATAAACATGTGAAATGAATGCAAACAACAATCTAAAAATAAATATATGCTTATAGATGTTACGCATGATGATGAGATGCAATTTTGAAATCAAGTTCTTAAATCTAAAGAGACCACCCAGACTCCTTAACTTTTAAGTAGAGTTTAGGTGCGACTATTTATACTTAAGATCCCATTTTTATTTCTGTTTAATCTTATTTTTATTGGTTAAGGATTCATATGACAAACTTAATAAAATAAAATTTCCTAAGTACCCAAGTATCCCATCCTCTAAGTGGCATTTAGGAATAGATTATTTCATATGAGATTTTCATACAAATCCTTTAAGTTTTGGGGTGACTTTAGGTGTTGAAATAGGTTCATAGTTTTGGGTTTAGGGTTTGTTTTAGGGTTTGAGTAAGTTTTAAGGTTTGGTTTAGGGTTTAAGGTTTGTTTTAAGGTTTAAGGTTTGACTTTAGGGTTTAGGGTTAGGCTTTAGGGTATTTATGAGGTTTTGATTTAGGGTTAAGGTTTAAGGTATTTAGGGTTTTGGTTTAGGCTTTTTTAGGGTTTCCATGATTTTTATGAACCTCTATAAAAATCCCCAACATCTATTTGATTTTCGAAGCTAGCTTGCTTTTCAACACTTTCTAAAAAATTGGATTTTTATTGATTTTCTTTAGAAACATTTCCAAATGCAAGTGACAAGTAACATACTTAATAGTAAAATGTAAATGAACACGAATATAGTATAAATAAATATGCATGAGATATATTAATCATGAATGAGAATGAGAATGAAATATATGAAAATTATGGAACATGAAATTTAAATACCATAAAACAAAAATTATGCAACAAAACTAAAGAAGAAAAAAAAAAAGCTATCAATAATGATTTTTAATTCTTACTCAAACCAAGAAAAGTGCTAGGTAAAGACAACGTAAATAGACCAACTATTACCCAAGCCAAAATCCAAGAAAATGAAAGCCAAGATGATGCATATAGCTTCCATGTGCGGTACCAAAAAAGGAATCAAAATATTGTTTGAAACTAATTTTTTTTCTTAAGCCTTAAAAACTTCCTTAAACCTTTTCTTTTCTTTATTTTTTAAAAACTTTCAAATTTCCACAAAAAAAAGATTTCTCATTTTTTTAAAAAAAAAGGGCATGAAGACTCAAAAATCAAGCTTGGAACTTTTATAGGTAGCAAAAAGAAATAAAACCAAAACTCAAGCATTGAAGATAATTTTTGAACTTCAAGTCTCTTCAAACTTTTACCTACTCTATACCTTGTAAAGATTTTGTTTTCTAAATGGGAAGACCCTTTTTTTTTTCATCATAGATACTAGCAAACACTAATAAAAAATAGAGTTTAAAGCACCCATGAACAAGCAAAAACAAAATAAATGAAAGTATATCTAAAAGACACATTTACAAGCTTAAAACCTACTTCATGCTTTCAAAAGTTTTCATTTTCTATATCAAAGCACATGAAATGAAGAGTAAAATAGACGCGTTAGAACCATATGCATGAAGATCATCAAGGAAAAAACATGAATAAGACCATAAAAGAGCTACATTTTTTCCTAAAGCGCTCTCCTTACCTTTACTTTCTCTATTTTTTTTCTAATTTTTTCCTCTTTTTTCCCTTTATTTTTTGCCAACCAACACCACCTCTTTCTGCTTTAAAACCAGGAAAAAAAAAAAACCTAATGGCCTTTAGATTGGATCCCATCGAATGATGCAAAATCATTTGTCCTTTTTAATCAAACTTAGTGGCCAAGCTCATAATGTTGACCATTAGATTTAAACCTTTTAGGATCAATGGCTCTAAAAAAATGTAGCACTTATCTTGGCCTTTAATGCAATTGTCTTAATGAAACAAGATCATTTTACCCTTATTAATGTTTTTAAGTTTTTTCCATGATTTTCTCTAGAATCTTATGACCCAATATTTATTTTCATGATTTAATGGACTAAAAATCATAAATAATATTTAATTATGATTTAGAGCTCTTCGTGAAAAACTAACATAAAAAGGTTAAATTACGAAAATACCCCTAAAGGTTATTTTGGTAATTTCACCCTTTTATGTGCAATCAAGATTTTCAATTCATCAAAATTTATGGATTAAAATTAAAACATGATATGGAGCTTTTCGCAAAAAAGCAACCTTGAGAATGTCAAATTACAAAAATACCCTTAAATGGTATTTTGGTAATTTCACTCTTTTTAAGGTATAACCAAGGTTTTTAATTCATCAAAATTTGTGGAATAATACCAAAACATGATCTAGAGCTTTTGTATAAAAGCTGTCTTCGAAAAGGTCAAATTACAAAAATACCCTTAAAAAACATTTTGGTAATTTCAACTTTTCTAAGGTACAATCAAAGTTTTGAATGCATCAAAATTCATGGAATAATATCAAGACATGAACTAGAGTTTTTCACAAAAAACTAACTTTGAAAAGGATAAATTACAAAGATATCTTAAAAAGATATTTTGGTAATTTTACCCTTATGAAGTGCAATCAAAATTTTTAAGAATCCAAATCGTGATTTTATTTATCTCCAGTCTTAATGGTCCTATTCAATTATGAATTCCAAGGGTTGACTTAAGTTCGATCAAGTTTGATTGAGTTTGACTAAGTTTTATTACATTTGACCATGTTTTATCACTGGACAGTTTGGTCATTTTAACTCAAAATTTAACTTTGAAAAGTCATGAATCTTAAAAGAAGCATGGATATGAATTGAGTCTCGATCTTAACAGCATCACAACTGACTAGAACATATAAAAATAAAATTAGGTGTCTACAAGTATACATGAAAAATTTTTTGGAAACATGTACGGGCTAGAAAAGTGAAGTTTTAGTTAAGGGTATTTGGATGCGATCTTAGGGCATTCAAATACCAACTTTATGTTTGTGGCTATTCTAATATCCATTCACTGTATCAAGATATTAGGTAAAAAATCATTAGGGTATTCGAATACCTAAGAAGGGAATTCAAATACCATCATATTGTTTAACCAAAAAGCGTGATTTTATGAAATAATTTCTCTTAGAATGAGATATACTCTTTTATATATGATCTTTCATTATCAGAAAAGTGAATAATTATATTCATAACTATTAATAAAGGAATATTTTGGTTTAAAATTGTGTATATTAAATGAAATGACACAAGTAAAGAGACACTACTCTTATATAAATGATCATAACCTTTTTTTTTTTTTATCTCTATAAATAGAGAGGACCAAAACATAATCTTGGATTAGTTTTTTGTGTGCTAAAAATGTGGAAAAACTCTGTCAAATTCTTTTTTCCTCTCACTCTCAAAAGAAGACAAGTCTCTTAGACTTTGTTTTGCTATAGTAAATTAGTCTAAGACTAAACATTTTCATGCCTCTTCAAGGGTGTTTAGTGGTTTAAATCTCATTAATGCAAAATAAATTCAAACAATGCTTCATTGTATTTCATAGCCTATCTGAGCAATTCCATTTGCATCCCAAAAAATGATAAAGATAAATAAGTCTAGAGGAAAGTGTTTTCCTAATATACCTTGAAACCATTTTCTTATAGCTTTCGGTTCTCCATTTAGTGCCAATATTCAACAACCGGTATATAAAATGCACTTCAACAAATAGGAGACTCAAAATTATCTTCATCAACATGAAATAATAGTGATATCAACAATCTTTAAGCTTATTTAAAAGTGGAAAATCTACAATAAATAGATTGGTTGATTAACAAAATTTGCTCATTTTAAAAAGGGTTAAACTTTTGCTTCAACCTATTCAATTAAATCGTGTTGCAAGAAACTTAAAGTACATGAAATTTAAGTGTAGAAACAGTAAATTTTGTAGGAAAATTAAAAGTTTTCTCTCTAAATAGCACTCTAAAAAAATAAGGAGGAAACTACCTAGTGTAAACATTGAATTTTGTCTAAGCAAATTTTAGCCAATAATAAGGCCTTTTAAAGTCTTTCTTAGTTCAAATCCAACCTTTTTTTTTTTAACATTGACAAATTTTCAAAAGTGAATTGTAGATCAAATTGGCCCAAATGTTTCGAGGTTAAACAAAGTCAAACTTGATAAAAAGTGATCAAACTCAGTTGGATTTGGGTTAACCCTTGGAACTCACAACTGAATGGAATTATTAAGGCTTGAGAATAATAATTTTCAATTTTAATGAACTAAAAGTCATGGTTGCACTTCGAAAGAAATGAAATTACCAAAATGCCTTTTAGACATATTTTTGTAATTTGACCTTCTTGAAGTCAGTTTTTCACAAAAAGGTTCGATTATGTTTTGATATTATTTCTTGATTTTTGATACATTAAAAACCCCCCATCACATCTTAAAAGGTATGAAATTACCAAAATGCTTTTTACTAGTATTCTTGTAATTTGACCTTCCTAAGGTTAGTTTTTCTCAAAAAGCTTCGCATCATGTTTTGATATTATTTCATGATTTTTGATATATTCAAAACTTTAATTGCACTTTAGAAGGCATGAATTACCAAAATACCTTTTAGGAGAATTTTCATAATTTGACCTTTTTGAGATTGGTTTTTTGTGAAAAGCTCCATATCATGTTTTGATACTATTTCATGACTTTTAATGCATTAAAAACTTTAATCGCACCTAAGAAAGTATGAAATTACCTAAATACCCTTTAAAGGTATTTTCATAATTTGACTTTCCTGAAATTGGTTTTTTGCAAAAAATTCTAGATCATGATCAAATATTATTTCATGATTTTTGGTTCTTTAAAATCACAAAACAAAGTTGGTATCTTAAGTTTGTAAGAAAATCATGTAGAAATGGCCAAATTTCTAATGATGGTAAAATAGTATTTTCTCATTGTTACAACTGCACTAAAAGTCAAATTTTGTATTGTACTCATTAAGCCTTTGATATTTCAAGAGGTTAGATCCTAAGGTGAAAGGTGGTTGCTTGATGAATAAACTTAAGGAATAATATGAGCCAATGGATAAAGAAATGAGTAAAGGCTAAAAGATCATTGCTTAGCCTTTTTATTCATCATATAGGGCTAGAAATAAAAGAAATGAGGCAATAAAATTATAGCATTAAAAAGGAGAAAAGGAGGGGAAAAATGAAAAATTAGGAGGAAGCTTTGAAGGTATAATCCTATCCTTACTTCCATGCATTTTCATGCTCTTTCATATCAATTTTCTTTGATTTTTGTGATTTTTTAGGAAGGAACAACTCTCCATGCAATTGCTTTCCTCCATAACTCCATGCTTGATCCAATAAAGGCAACCAACTAAATCAATAGTATGGTTTGAAATGATAAAAATCAAGAAACTCAAAAAATGTCCACCATTGAAGGTTCGGTGAAACCCTCTCATGCCATGGCCAAACCTCATCTTCATTTATTCATGAGGTTTTCTTGCATGGATTGATGCATGTTGATTTGTTTGTATTGGTATTGATTGTTAATTTCATGCTAGTTTATTACCTTGATAAGTTATATTGGTTGTTTGGTAAGTATGCTTGTTTCTAGTGTTTTCCTTTTTAGTAATTTCTTACATTTTTGATGAAATTCTTTTAATAATAAAATGCCTTCATAAGTTATTTTTTTATGTGTTTGATATATGTCTTAACTAAACAAATGAAGGACCATTTGTGGAGAGACCATGGGAAGCTCTCGACCTAGCACTCTCGATTGCTTGGCTGAAACTTTTCAAGACTAAACATTAGTGTTTCATGCATGCTTGATTTTATTCTTAGTTAGAGCTTTATGTTTTCTATTTTCTTTTATAAAACTATTGATAAATAAATGTGTTAAATGGGTGGTTTTTTAGTATATTTGATCTTGTTTCTCATGTGTTCATATTGAAATTAAACCATGGATACATTATTCCATAATCTTAACCAATATAATAAAAGCTCAAATTGCCTTAAAGGTTTCAGTCTAGCTACTAACCATGGCTTGGATGAACCTTCATCCTTCCCTTATTCCTTGGTGTTTGACTTTATTTTGGTTAAGTTTTTGCATGCATAATTAGTTTATGATATGTTTGTGCAATTGCTTAAGTTTTGGCTTCCATGTTTAGTCCAATTTCATGGATTAAATGTTACATTTTACATTGATTTACTGTTTATTTTATCACATGCTTAGTTAGTTTATGATATGTTTGTGAATTTGCTTAAGTTTTGGCTTCCATGTTTAGTCTAATTTCATGCATTAAATGTTACATTTTACATTGATTTACTGTTTATTTTATCACAAGCATTGCTCATTGCAAACCCTTAAACCCTTATGCAAACCCCTAAACACTAATGCAAACCCTCAAACCGAATCTAAACCCTAAACCAAATTCAAACCCTAAACTCTAACCAAACCCCAAACCAATCCCAAATCATAAACCAACTCAGACAAAAAAAAAAAAAACCTAACCAAACCCCAAATCAAATCGAACCAATCCCTCTAAAATTGAAACTAATCATATCTCAAATTGAACCAACCCTAACCCAAACCAAACCAATCCCTTTAAAACCCCAAACCTTAACCAAACCCCGAACCAACCCAAATAGAATAAACCTTAACCAAACCCCAAATCAATCTTAAACCCTAAACTAACCACAATCGAATAAACCCTAACCAATTCCCAAACCTTAAACCAAAACCCCAAACCTTAAACCAAAATCCCAAACTTTAAACTAAACCTTAAACCCTAAACCAAAATCCCAAAACCTAAATTAATAGCCAAAACCTTAAACTAAACTATAAACCCTAAACCAAAAACCTAAATCAACCTTAAACCAATCCCAAACCCTAATCGAAACCTCTAAACCCTAACCAAACCCTAAATCTTTACCACATCCCAAACCATAGACCAAGATTAAACCATAAAAGCCAACCCCAAACCCATTCTCATGCATTTCCATTTCATTTTAATAAATTGTTGCATGCATTTAAATTTTGGAATTGTCATTGCATTTATACATTCGCATTTGTCATTTACCTTTGAATTGTCATGCACATCATTTGAATGTTTTATAAACAAAGCCTTCTAAGAAAATGTTGAAAAAGGATAACAAAATAAGGTAACATTTCAATTAAAAACAACCCTTAAAATTTGGCTTAAATATAGAGAGATTCTCAACGATTATCATTTATGCAAAATATTATATGGTAGACATAGTGCCAGATAAGCTATCCCTACATAATATAGAGAAAAGGTCTATTAAAACTTTTAAAAAATATGCACATCGGTGGAGAGATATAGCAACTTAGGCCCGACCATTGTTAAAGGAAAGAGAGACTACTATACTTTTTGTGAATACCCTGAAGGCCCTTTACCATAATAAATTGGTAGGTTATGCCATGAAAAACTTTACCAATATGGTTATATCATGGGAGATGATCAAGAATTTAATTAAGAATGGTAAGATTGAAGGGCAAGAGCCCTCAGGTGCCAAGAAAACTCTAATCTCTATGAAGAAATAATACAAAACTCATGTTGTTACCTTTGAAAGCCCTTCACCTAGACCTTTTGTCCTATACTACCAATACCCAACCTATTCCCTTATTACCCATCCTCAAACCAAGTATCTCGAACACTGCACCCATGCCTACCAACTCCATAACCAATGTACCAACTAGGTTTTTGAACTCGAATCCCTTAATACACCTCAACACCAACCATGTAACCTTTTACCTAATAAAACAACTAGACACTTGACCCAAAAAGCCTTTGTAACAACAATAATCATGAAAGAACCCTAATTGACCCAATACCAATGTCTTATATTGATCTGTATCTACAACTTGTCAAGAGTCACTTCGCTACCCTTGTCCCATTAGAACCTTTCAAAGTTTTGTGTCCCAAATGGTACAACCCTAATACTTGATCCAATTATCACTTCAGTAATATGGGCCATTCTCTAGATGATTGCATAGTTTTGAAATATAAAGTGCAGAGTTTGGTTAAGGCTGGGTTGCTAAACTTTGATATCAAGACAAAGCCAAAAGTCAGTGGGAACCCATTACCTAACCATGCTGAAAGGGCAACTAATGCAATAGAAAGGGATAAAGATATTAAAAGCATGAGATGGGTAAAAGAGGTGAAAATCCCATAGGATAGGTGTACGATTATCTAATCAAGACCAGTATAATTCAACCAATAGCTTTAAAGGTTAGTGTTAGCTTTGGTTTGATTTATAAGTGTAGACACCTAATTTTGTACGGGTTAATTAAAATCAATCATGATTTTTATGTCCATTTAAAACCATTTAACTCATTATTGGATTTGACAATACGAGCCTATTATGTGGGTCATTTAGGCTTGAAAGCATGGAATAGGCCATTAGGCTTGAAGGCCTACTACCCAAATTAAAAAGAGCCCAATTCAAAAGCTTTTGTTTTTCAATTAAAAATTAACCCAAAAAAAGAAAAAAAAAACTATAGCTCGGTGCCTCACATGGCACTACCTAGGCCAAGCTACCCTGCACCTCTACACTAGGACCAATAAGCCTCCACTGGTGCCCAGCCACCCTACCACCATAGACAGCTCCTGCCAAGCCACTTCACCACCTCAGATAGCCACTATAATAGCTAAATTTTAGCTGCCAACAAAGCTCCATCTTACCCATAAAACTAACTACCTTGCATCCAAACCCATAGACCCATCATCGAACACCATAAAAACAAAACTAGAAATTAAACACATCTCCTAGGAACAGGGAACACTAGTTCCAAAAGAATTCAAAAAAAAAAGTTATAAGAATGAAAGGAAAAGGTTTTGGTTTAAGATCTTTAAAGAAGTGTTGAAGCTTGGTTTTTGGTGAAATGGATAGTTAGGCTTCGAGCAATGACATTGCTTAACCTTAGACCATTTTGGTGGTGGCAAAAAAGGTTTTTGGTGGCTCAAAGTTTAGGGATAACTCTCTAGATCTAGGGTATTTTGAGGCTTTTTAGGAAAAATTGAGTCAAGAAATGAGATGAAAGGGTCGAAAAGAGCATGGGTTTTAAGATTTAGGGCTCAACAGTGATCAGAGGTGGCAATGACTAGTGGTTGACTGGCATTGGGAACTAGGTTTAAGGCTACCAATTTATAAGTTTTTTTTCTAGAGAGATAAATTCTCAAATTTAGTGAAAGAAAATAAGATGTGAAAATGAATGGGATTTAAAAAACATCTTGTATTTTATAGTAAAGGGATTTATTAAAACGACTTAGTTTTGTTGGAAGAAGAAAAATTTAGAGTTAAGTTAACTCAAACCGTGCATTTTTGGAGCTAACCTAACTTGTGTGCCAATTAACCCACCCAACTCACATCTATTAGCAACAATTAATGGTTGACCAGTCCTTTTGATCAATGTTGACAGGTCCAAAGTTGGTTTTTTTTTTCTTTTCTCTAATTATTTTATTTATTTGCTTCTTTATTTATGGATTAAGTTGCCTATTTAAAGCTAAAATTTTAGATAAAATGGATTAAATGGTAAACTTATATATAAATCAAAGAAATTAAAAAAATTATTGTTATTAAAATAGTAATGGGAGAAATTCCTCCAATAATGAAATTCTAAGATATTTCGAGTAGTGATGCCTAAGAAATTTTTAGGAGAAAAGATTTTTTTAAATACTACCAGCATATTAAAGTATTTATAAAAAATTTTCAATATGATAAATTTTTTTCTTCTAAAAAAAATATAAAAAAAGAAAAAAAGAAATTAATAAACAAATTTTCATCAAAAAGAAGGGAGAAAAATAAATTTTTATCCAACGATGAGATTCTAAGATAATCGAAGTAGTAATGTCTAAGTAATCTCTAGATAAGAAGATTTTTTTTAAATGGTACTAGCGTATTGGAGTATTTATAAAAAAAATTCAATACAACAAAAGTTTTCTTTTTCTTTTTCTAAAAATGTAAAAAATAATAATCAAATAAAAAGGAAACTAATAAATAAATTATTCTAAAAGAAAGGTAAATAAAATGTGTGTACTAATCTTTATTATTTACATTGCATGCATGTCTTTATTTTTTGAAAAATAAATACAAACCTTCGAGGATAGGATTTTAAGGTATTCCAAGTAGCGATGCTTAAGAAATCTCTAGATGAGAAAAAATTCTTCTAATATTACCAATGTACTAGAACATTTTAAGAATTTTTTCAATAAAAAAGTTCTAATTTATTTTTCTCGAATAATAATAATAATAAAGAGCAAAATTAAGATGAATAAAAGAAGTCAAGGAAATTATTTTAAACATTAAAATTAAGATAATTTTTGTTAAGATTAATTAATAACACATAATTAATTGGTATCGCTTTTAAATAAGTGTTGTAGGATGCTAATCCTTCCCCACACATAACCAAACTTCTAAACGCAAACTCTTTCGCAATCCCTAAAATCATATTTTTAATAAATTTTAATTACTTTTAAAATTTTATTAAAAATATCAGTTTTAATAGGCAACCAATCACACCTAGCCAAAAAATATTGTTGATGACTCCTTTTTATTTTTAAATTCACCTGACAGCCTCTAAAACTGTTACCACAATTTGGCGACTCCACTAGGGAAAAAGTTTTTTTTAGAGTCAAGCCAAAAATTTAATTATGTGTTATCTTTAATTTTGATTTAATAATCTTAATTGATATTTAATTTTAATTTTCTTGATTTGGTTTTTGTTTTCTTAAAAAATATTAATAAAAAAGAAAAGAAATCACTTACATTTCATTTGTTCATTATTTATTTTATGTTTTTGTAGATATTATTTTTAATAAATTGTTGGGCATTTAGAATAGAGGTTGTGATGTTATTTTCCTTCACACACCCAATGACAAAGTGATAACTTTCGCAATGGCGTATGAAATACTCCCACTCAAATTAAATCATTTTTGTTCTTAGCTTATACTGGGTGATGATTGGGGTATCTTATTAGTCTAACGAGGAAAAAAAATAATTTGGGAACCTGAATTATGATATGTGAAGAAACATCTTTTTCTTTGACAAATAATGAAATTATTATATTACAACCAAATTTTAAACAAAACTTTCACAAAAAAGCCTTTTATTTATTTTTTTGTTTAATTTAAATTATTATATGTTTGTCTAAATTTTTTATCTTTTGTGATTTTTTTAAAAAAATATTTTGCATTAAAAAAAGTTACAAAAAATGGGTTTTTTTTCTTTTTATTTCCTAACAATAAAAGCAAAAGGATAAATTTTTCTTTTTCTAAAAAAGATTGTTTTAGATCTTTCCTTTAAGTTAAAAGAATAAGTGTTATAGTCCAAAGAATGGGTAGAATTATTTTCGTTATTTGTCATTTGTTTGTCCAAAACACAAAATAGAAAAAAAAAAAAGAGTGGTTTATTGAAAAAACTGAAATAAGAGGATTTTAAATTACTAAGATTTTTTTTATTCATGTATATATGAAAATTCACTATTTCTAGATTTTATTTTTAAGATTATGCATATATGAAAATTTATTTTGCTTCACTTTACACTTTCATGCACAAATTCATCGTTGCGTCCATGCATATCATGCAATAATTGTACATTTGTAAATAGCATTTTTTTAAAAGTTTACACCTTTAAAGTATTTTGTAAAAAAAAAAGGGGGGGGTTTAAGTTCTCTCAATTTTTTTTGGGTCATGAAAAATAAAAAAATCTTTTTGTCATGGCATGAATAAATAAATGAAATAAGAGCTTAATTTTAAAATTATGGTAATAAAAGGTCCAAGAATAGCTCAGCCATCCATGGTTTCAAATCAACTTGTCCAGCATTTATGTCATACTCAAGCTAGGACTATGGAAGAAGAACGGACCAATAAGATGGATGAGATCAAGAATGCACGAGATGAAATAAAGGAACAGCTTAACATGACGATGGAAATGATAAGGAAAATAGGCAAAGAGACATAAATAGTGAGGGAAGAAACTACCCAAGAGGGGCACCAATAACAAGATTATGATGATGACCCCCTATGTCTACTAGGTTTCACCGCATGTCAAGCCCAGACTTCTTGATTGGTATAGATGCAATCTATGCCCTTTGTTGGCGAATGTCAATTCACTTACACTACCATACCAACAACACAAGGTCCTACTTAGTTTCTCAGGTTTGATGTTTCAGCCACAGGGATGAAGTTATGAGATCTAATCCATGTTCCTAATTTGGATGACCCAAGGAAACAAGAAAGGCTCAAAACGAGTATGGTAAAGTAAGAGACAACTAGAAGTCCCAACACAAGATAAAACCTATAGAAGGAAAACTACAGGCCTTAAAGGGGATGGATATTTATGGATCGATGGATGTAACTAGATTATGCTTGGTGCTTGATGTGGTCATTCTACTGAAGTTTAGAGTTCCAAAATTTAAAAAATATAATAGGAGTAAATGCCTAGTGACACGTGTCACCATGTAGTATCAGAAGATGGCTACTCATGCCCATGATGATAAACTATTGATCCATGTCTTTCAAGATAGTCTTATGAGATTTGTCAAAAATTTGTATGTTCAACTAGATAGAAGTCATATTTGCTCAAGGAAAGAGTTAGCTAGGGCATTCATTGTGCAATACAAGCATATCTTAGATTTGGCCCCAAATCGTTTATCATTGCTAAATATAGAGAACAAAAAAGCTATTGAGAACTTTAAAAAAGTATGCTCTAGGTGTGGAGATACAGCTACCCAAGATTAGTTGTCACTCATTGAAAAAAAAATTATTGTTTTGTTCGTTAACACTCTTTGAGCACCTTATTATGATAAGATGATTGGAAATACCACAAGGAATTTTACAAACATGGTGATTTCTAGCGAGATAGTTGAAAATGCAATTAAGAGTGGAAAGCTTAATGGCAAAGATGCAAAAAATGATGGGGCATCTAAGAAAGAAAGAGACATGCAAACTACAACTCATGAGGGACCACGAGGTAATGGTTTTACCCTATATCATCCTCACCCAGTTTATCACTCCTACTACCCTGCCATAAACAATGTTTTACTAGATCCCTACTTAGGCCAATTAGATTTCGACTAGGCTTTGACCTCTAAATACCCGATCATGCACCTACAACTAACCAGTCAATTAGCCAAATGCCTTTGGGAATAACAAAAAAAGGTAGCAAAAGAACAAAGGAAAGAATCATGTCAACCTAATTCCTATATCTTACACTGAATTGTGACCCCAACTTATCTAGAATCACTTTTTGGAACCTGTGCATCTAGAACCCCCTCTACCCCCTTACCTAAAATGTTATGATCCCAATGCACGGTATGATTACTACTATGGTAATCAAGGTCATTCGACAGAGAACTACCTCACACTGAAATACAAGGTCAGAGATCTCATTAAAGCTGAGCAACTTAGTTGGGAACAAAAAGGGATCTTTGTGCCACTGAAAACTCTTTACCCTGATATATTGAAAAAAAGGTGAATTGAAGGTGTTAAGGCATCAAATTGAATGATTTTTTATGCAATGGTTAGAGGATGGATTGAAGAATGGTTTTATGAGCTTTTGTGAGGAAATGGGACACTTCAATTAGTTTTGCAAAAAGGTTGATTGGTTTAGGCTACCCATTAGGATTATTGTAAGTGTATGGGTCGCAAAAGTAATAAGATCATAAGTTTTCTGGATTATTGTCTCCTAAGGAATTGGGAGTTCTAGACCTAGGGGTAAGTACCAATGTTGACACTTTGAAAATATCTGGTCAAATCAAAATTTGTCTTTTGTTTTTATTTAGTTATCCTATATGAATCAATCATTACCAAATATTTAAAAATCTAGCTACTAAAAACTATAAAAAGGTAACTAAGAATTAAAGCTTACTAAATATAGAAATTACTAAAAAAATGGAAAGTTGCTAAAAACAAAAAATTACAAAATTAAGCAAAAATTAACTAAGGCATGAAAAATAATTTAAACACACTTAAATAGTAAATCAAACATGAAATCTGAACAATTTAAATGCTGTAAAATTAAAATAAAACAGGAAATTAAATCTTCAAGTAAGTTAACTTAATCTCCTACATGACCTATGTGACTAATTACCACCTAAACATGCATTAAATGTAAATAAAAATAAAAATTGTTTCACATGGTTAATTTTGACCTAAAATGGAACCAAAAACCTATAGGAAACCTTATGCATAAACTGAACAAAAATGGAAATAAAAATTCATGCAACCGAAATACTAGAGTACATCAAAACTAAGACCTATGAACCAAGATGCTAGGAAAATGCAGCCCTACCTAAGGAATTTGTAAAAACTGTTTGACTAACTTAAAATAGACATGAAAGCAAGCCAAAAAGGTGTAGGAAAGCTTTGCCTAAAACTGATCAGAAATGCTTCAAAAAAAATACACAAGATGTAGCATGAAATCTAACCTATGCTACTGTCCTAATGAACTAAATGCAACCAAAACTTAACCTAGCTACATGCCACGTGAAAACCATGAACATATTATCAAAATAGACTCAAAAATGAAAAAAAAATGCAAGACACTCAGACCAAAAACCACACACAAAGTGAAGAAAAACTACTTGAAAAAATGGATGAAGAATGGGAGGAAAAATGCAAGAAACAACAAACCTATGTCTAAGGCATTTAATGAACCATGCAATAAACACTTAAACATGATTTAATAACATAATAGAAGCATAAAAACAATATGTAAACAGCAACAAAAATTAAAAGGCAGAATATAAAAACTGGACAGCAATTTAAACAAACAAGTAATATAAACTGCAAGTAAATAAACACACAATGAGTCAAGCTCAGGGAGCCCTATGATGTTTCCATCAAAATAGCATCCAAGGCCATCCTCCTTATGCTTCAAAGAGCTCAAATATCATGGAAAATTGCTCAAAAAATCAAGGAAATAAAACCTGGAAATTGGTAGAAATTAAATCTGGAAACTGGCAGAAAATAAAATTTTCAACTTGCATAAACAAAATAAAAGAGAGCTGGGAATGTGTTTGCAACTTGAAGGAAACTTAAACAAGCTAAAAGATAACTGAAAACAACAATTAAAAAAGAGCTTGAAAAATGAACTAAAAAGGAAAGAAAATGAAGTCTTAAGGGTGCGGCTGGTCGACCAGCAATTTTGCTGCCACCAGACCCCAAAGACGTCCTAGACTAAGCAAAGGAAAAAAAATGATAAGGAAAAACTTATAAGGCTAGCCCTCTCTTCCTTTTTTATAGCCAAAAGATAGGACAATTTACAGCATATCCACCATCCAAAATAAGCCATCTTAGCCCTCCATTCAATCATCACAGCCAAGGTAATTTCTGGGTTGTTTTGAAGGCTACCAGACGTGACTACATGAGCTAAAATTTCTAGCTCAGCTCCATCTCATGTGATGCTTGCTTGGTTGGTGCAATGAGGTCTTTTTATGTCTCCACCTAGGCCACATGTTAGCAGCTTGGTCCTCTATCAAAATGTCAAAGAAAATAGCTAAAATAGAACCATAAAAGTCAAGATTAAGGCCAGCAAGTCTGCTGCCTTGCCAGTGACGTGAAATAGAAAAATGAAAGAAAAAAGTTGCTACAAGAAATCAGAGGTTCGGTTCCCCCTTTTTGTCCCCTTAATTTATCCTATTTTCCAACCCTATCCTAGGTCTTTTCTCAGCGTTTCTTGAACCATGCAAACCAGCAACCATGTTTGACTTTTTTTATTTCATCGTGTTCTCACTTGTTGCTTGACTTGTAATTTGTTCCCTTTACTCTCTCCGTCTTTGCCGATTCTTTTTGGTCAAATTTGCTTTATTTTTTTTGCTTGCTTTTAATCCTCATTTCAGTTCTAAACTCCTTCAAATCAGTTTGTACAGTAGCTCTTCTTAAGCAAGCAATCTTATGCAAGAAAGGAAAGCTCCACATGCCTTTGTTGGTGGCTCACAGCTTGGGGCTTCATGGCCATGGCTTGGCATTTTTTTCTTCTTCTTCATGGCTCCATTTTCTCATGGAAATTGGCTATCCTCATCTTCTAAGGGCCCTTGAATTGACTTGGCCATTTCCCATTAGATTCGGCAATTGCTTGTATGATGACACTAGGTGCAAGCATGGTGTTTCAGTTTTTCCTACTCATGAAATTTGGAGAATTTAGGTGGATAATCAAGCAAAATTAAATCAAGTTAAAATTTAACTAATTAAGTACATGATAATTCTAAAAAAAGTAGAATTATCATGGGCCATTTTGTTTCCCTTTTAATCTTTCACTTTTGTAGACATGCATATGAATTTCATGACTTGTACGGAAGCTTTGATTATGAATACTGATTGAGAGAATATTTGGAAGTTTCATTTCTTTTATGTCTAGAGGTTTGCATCTTTTGACTTGGCTTTTTTTGAAAAATTTAAGAAAAGAAGATTTTGAACATTTTGCATCTTTCGACTTGGCCTTTTTTTTTTTTTTGAAAAATTTAAGAAATTAAGATTTTGAGCATTTGCATCTTCTAACTTTGCTTTTACATCATTAACATGTCCATCATTGGTATGGAAGTATGTATTTGCATCTTTGTAAGAGGCATTTGCATCATAAAAGGGGGCATTTGCTTTTGGATTATTTGTAAATATCATTGGCATTTGCATATAAGCATGTTCTTCTACTTCATCATTTTAAGAATAGACATTTGCATTGTAGTGGCATTTGTCAATTAAAGAAAAAAAGAGAATTTGAAAAAAGGGGCAAAATATCCAAGAAAGCAAGAGAAAAGATTAGGAACTTTTAGAAATTTCAATGAGATTTTAAGCCTAAGATGAGAGCTTTAAGCCCAATCTAGCTAACATAAAATTTGCAAGCCCGGTGAAATTGGCATCAATCAAGAAAAATGTTGTGATAAATTGTTTTCAAATGTTTTGAAGGTGATATTCAAGTTTCCTTTCGAATTTTTTCTGGTGATACCAAATTTCTTTTCGAGGCCTTCGGTGTTGACATCCAAATTATTTTCAAAGTTTTCAATGGTAATATCCAAATTTTCTCAAACTTTTAGTGGTGACATCCAAATTATTTTCAAATTCTTCTATGATGATATCCGAGTATTAAAGTCTGAATGTCATTTTTTCGATGGTGATATCCAAGCCTTTTTCAAAATCACTCAATGGTGATATTTGAGTTATTTTCAATAACAATATCCAAAGTCATTTGCATTCACTAGGTGGTGACATAGGAGTTTCTTTAGTGGTGATATCCAAAGTCATTTGCATTTTCTTAGTGATGGTATGGAGTTCCCTTCGATGGCGATTTAGTGATGATATTTGAAATCATTTGCATTTTCTTGATGGCAATATTCGAGTTCCCTTAAGTGGCAATATCTGAAGTCATTTGCATTTTCTCAATGGTGATATCCAAGTTCCCTTTGATGGTAATATTCAAAGTCATTTGCACTCACTTGATAGTGATATTTGAGTTTTTTAAATGGTAATATCTGAAGGCATCTACATATTTCTGTTCGTTGGTGATATCCGAGTTTCCTTCAATAGTGATATCAGAAGTCATTTGCATCTTTACTCAGTGGTGATATTCGAGTATTCATGTTTGCATATCATTAAAGTTTTCTTAGTGGTGATATCTTAGTAGTTATGTTTGAATATCATCTGTATAGTCACTTGGTGGTGATATCCAAGTTCTTTTCAGTGGTGATATCTAAAGTCTAAGATATCTTAAAAATTGAATCCTTCTTTTTTTACATGTAAATTTTTAGAAAATGATTTGTAAGTTCTTTGAGCATAATCTCCAAGTCCTACGGGTACGATTCATAAGTCTTCCGAGCTAAATCTATTTTAGTGTCAAGATTTGTAAGTTCTTCGAGTAGAAATTTTAAATTTTTAAAATGGCAAAGTCTCTAATGAGAGGAGCCTTTCATTTAATTTCTAAAGTTGTCGAGCCTCTAACAAGAGGAACACCAAAAAAAAAAAAATGAAACTAAACTAAACTAAACTAAAAACAAAACAAACAAGCAAACAAATGGAAAAAAAATGTTTTGAGCTATTAAATCAAACAAAATTATTATTTATATCTTTACCCTATTCTTAATTCTCAACAATGCGTAAAGATGGGCAACTATAGATGTCTAATTTTATCTAGGTTAATTAAAATCATTCATAATTTTTATGTCCAATTTGAGTCCATTTTAAACCGTTTAAGTCATGATTGGATTTAACCATATGGCTTATGATATAGGTCATTCAAGCCTAAAAGATTAGAGTAGGCCATTTGGACTTGAAGGCCCACTACCTAAATTGAAAAGAGCCCAATTCAAAACTTCTTCTTTTCAATTAAAAATTAACCGAATAAAAAAAAAAAAACTACAGCCTAGTGCCTTACATGGCACCACCTAGGTCAAGCTACCTTGCACCTCTGCACTAGTACCCATAAGCCTCCACCATTGCCCAATCACTCTATCACTTTCGATAGCCCCTACCAAGCCACCCTACCACCTCAAACAGCCACTATAATAGCTGAATTTTAGTTGCTAACAAAACTCCACCTTACCCATAAGACATTTACATGTTTCGATAGTTTTTCCTACATTCCCAAAAGCCTTTTTAAGACTAAAAAATTTTTAACATAAAGGAGGCCAATTGAAAAATCCTAGCAAAAAAAAAACCTTTTACCAAAATTCCCACAACCTCTACCAAAAGCCATCATTAGCCAATCAAGCTCAATCACATGAACCACCTACGTAAACACCCCAACCGAAAACCTTCCCCCAGTTTACATCCCACACCCAAAAAATTAAAAATAATAAAAAAAACTAACCACCTTGCATCCAAACTCATAGATCCATCATCGAACACCATAAAAACAAAACTAGGAATCAATCACATCCCTTGGAGATGAGAAACATTGGCACAAAAAAAGCCACAAAAAAATGAAGTCATAAGAATGAATGGAGAAGGTTTTAGTTTAGGATCTTTTAGGTAGTGTTGAAGCTTAGTTTTCAATGAAATGGTTTGATAGGCTTCAAGGAACAACATAGTTTGACCTTAGCTTGTTTCAATGATGGCAAAAAAGGTTTTTGGTTACTCAAAGTTTTGGGATAACTCTCTAGATCTAGGCTATTTAAAGGCTTTCTAAGAAAAACTGAGTTGAGAAATGGGATGTGGGATTGAGAAAAAGCATAAGTTGAAGATTTGGGGCTCAACAATGGATGAAGGTGGTGGTGATAGATGGTTAACTGGCATTGAGAACTGGGTTTGGGGTTGCCAATTTTTGAGGTCTTTTCTAGAGAGATAAACTCTCAAATCTTGTGAAAGAAAATAATATGTGAAAATAAATGGAATTTAGAAAACATCTTATATTTTATAGTAGAGGGGTTTATTAAAACGACGTAGTTTTGATGGAAAAAGGAAAGTTTGGAGTTGAAGCTGACTCGACCCGTGCATTGCTAAAGCTAACTTGATCGATGTGCCAACTGACTCAACCTATATCTATCACAAGTAATTAACGATTGACCAATCCTTTGACCAATGTTGACAAGTCCAATTTGTTTTTTTTTTCTTTTCTTCAATTATTTTATTTATTTGCTTGTTTATTTATGGATTAAGTTGCTTATTTAAAGCTGAAATTTTAGAGAAAATGAATTAAATGGTAAACTCATATATAAATTATAGAAATTAAAAAAATTATTATTAAAAAATAGTAATGGGTGAAAATTCCTCCGATGATAAAATTGTAAGATACTCCGAGTAACAATGCTTAAGAAATTTTTAGGTAAAAAGATTTTTTTAAAATACTACCAGCGTATTGCAATATTTAAAAAAAAAATTCAATATGATAAAATTTTTTCTTCTTAAAAATAATAAAAAAAATTAATAAACAAATTTTTATAAAAAAAAATGGTGGAAAAGAAAGTTTTATTCAATGATGAAATTTTAAGGTAATCTGATTAATGATGTCTAAGTAATCTCTAGGTAACAATTTTTTTTAAATGCTACTAGCATTTTGGAGTATTTATAAAAAAAAATTCAATACAACAAAAATTTTCTTTTTATTCATCTAGAAATACAAAAAGTAATAATCAAAATAAAAAAGAAAACTAATAATAAATTTTTCTAAACAAAAAAAGTAAATAAAATGTGTGTACCAATCTACCATTATTTGCATTGCATAGATGTCTTTATTTTTTAAAAAATAAAAATGAATTTTCGAGAATGAAATTTTAAAGTATTTCGAGTAATGATGCTTAAAAAATTTCTAAGTGAGGAAAAGTTTTTCTAATGTTACCAATGTACTGGAATATTTTAAGAAATATTTCATTAAAAATTTAATTTATTTTTCTCTAATAAAAATGGAATAATAATAATAATAACAATAATAAAGAGAAAACCAAAATTAAAATGAATAAAGGAAGTCAAGGAAATTATTTTAAACATCAAAATTAAAACCATTTTTGTCAAGATTAATGGATAACACATAATTAATTGCTACAATTTTTAAACGTGTTATGTGGGTACTAATCTTTCCCCATGCATAATCAAACTCCTTGACCAAACTGCTTCACAAACTCTAAAATTATCTTTTTAATAAATTTTAATTAATTTTAAAATTTTATTAAAAAAATAAGTTTTAATAGGTGACTAATCACACCCAACCAAAAAAGATTGGTGGTGACTCATTGTAGACACCTAATTTTGTCCATGATACTTTATCTTTTAATTTAGGCTTGTTTTTGCAATTAGGCCCGATTTTCATTTTTTTGAGCCCAATACATGACTTACTTTTAAATGCTCTTATATAAGACCCAAAATGACCTAATAAAAGATATGATAAAGGCCTATTCTTCTTAAAAGCCCATTGTTGGCCATTAAACAAATAAAGAATAAATAATAATAATAATAATAATAAATATATAAATTTTTAAAAAATTAATTAATTAAAAAATTAAAATGATTAAAAAAATTAAAAAAATTTACGAAAATTAAAATTTTTAAAAATAATAATATAAATATGTTAGCTCAAAGACTTAAATTAATCCAAGAGATGGGTGAATTGGTTAATAATAAATTTTTTCAAATTCAATATCCAATAAGCATAAAATTCACAAATCAATTTTTCTAAGCAAATAAACACAATAAATATGAGTATACTAATAATCTTAAAAGCAAGAAATAGAGATAGAAAATCAAACATCAAAATTTATAAAGGTTTGGCCTTTCTTTTAGGCACTTATGTCCTCTTCTTTAGCATCACTTGCCAAAGAGCTCAATCCACTATATGTTGAATGTTACCTAGCTCTTCAAAAGCTTTATATAATCAACAACATAATCTCTTAAGGGTTATTCTCCCCCTTAAGCTCACAACCTCACAATACAAGCTTTTAAGTGTTTGCCAAAAAAAAGAACCTCTCTAAGGTTGGGTGTTTGCTAATTTGAAGTATAAATCAAGATTAAAAAGAATATCAAGAGAAAAACAATTACAAGAAGAGTTTTTGCACTTTTAACACAGTAAAAAGCTCTTTAATGCTTGGAGAAGATGGTAAATGAAAGCAATAAGTTTTATTATCTCTTGATAGCTTCAAATGCAATAGGAAACCTTCATTTATATGTTGAGAGTGGAAGATAGCTATTGCTTGCATTAATTGTTTAGAGGCTCTACAAAATTTCATATAAAAATAGCGGTTACAAGCATTTTAGGCATAAGAGGATCGATCCTTTCATATGGGGAGATCAATTGGGTTAGTTAGAATTTAAACAAATTCATGGATGAAAAGTCACAACTAATCCATCCATGCATTACCAATCAATCCCTTTTTCCAAGTGATCGATCCTTTAGTTTGGGTGATCGATCCTTTTTCAAAGTCTAGAACAAAATTTTCATTCTATGCAAAAAACCAATCTATCCCTTCATGAAAGGATAGATCCTGTCTTTAGAAACCTTGAAGCAATCGATCCATACAAAGAATCGATTGGTTTTAATGAAAATTGCATGAAACTTCTTTCTGGCCAAAAAATCAATTGATCCCTTTAAGGAGGGGATCAATCGCTTTTATACTACTTTGCCTAATTTTGTTTCTAAACCATGCCTGATGGATTGAATTTTTTTTTTACTAGATAAAAAGCTAGGAAAGTATTCAAATTAAATTCAAATCATTTTAATTCAATTTTAGCAAATTTTTGTTTTGCATTTCAAAATATTTTATCAATTTAAGGTAATAAATTTCTCTTTTTTGATATGACAAAACCAATAGTTAAAATTTGCTTTGAAAATATTTTTCTCTCTTAAAAAATAAGCTCCCCTTGAATTTAAGCAAGAGCAACAAAATTAAAAAGGCCATTTTTCATTATAGACAAAAAAAATATACAAGGTAAAGGTCTTTCAAGCAACATAACAATTTATCAACTAGTAACATAACAATTTAGCAAACATAACAATTTATCAACAACTTTTCACTAGCAAATTTTCACAATACACAAACTAACTTCTCCCAAGAGCAAGGCAACAATATTATAACCAATGTAAGATCAACTTTTTCAATCAATTCAAGGCAACAATACTATAGTCAACACTAGGCCAATATCATTGAATCTCTATACTATAGTCCATCATAACACCATAATACCAAAAATAAGAATGACCACAATAGCACTTTCATAGCAACACAATCAAGTACAATAAACTTTAAATTTCAAAACCACATAAGCAAGCAAAGAAAAGTTCATGCCATTATAAAAAAATACCAAAGTTGATGCTGCAATAAACTATCTTGAAGAAAATTAAAAACATAAAAAAATGTAGGAAAAACATTTAAGCTTGGCTCAAAGGATAGGTCAAGGTGGAGGAGGATAAGGAGAAAAATGATGAAAATGCTGCTCCATTTGCTCTTGTGCAATTCGAGTTTGTCCAATGTCAGTTCTAACTTGTTGAACTTGTGAAACCATGTCATTTGGGTTAATTCTGTGTTTTTCAATCTAGAGTTCATATCCCCAACCAATGAGTGTAAACTATTCATTTAAGTCATAAGAATTTGCAAAGCTCCTTGGGTATCAAATGGTGGACTAGAAAGACCTTCTTAAGGAATATCTTGTAAAACTTCTTGGGAATATCTTGAACCTTATGCTCATTTTCATGTTCAATTCCAAGTTTACTTTTCTTAATCCATACCCCAGCAACATTTTGAATGTATCTCATACTATGAAATGTATGAACTTTAAGAATACTAGCAGGATTGAACACAATCTCTCTATTCTTCTAGTATTGATACCCACCCTCCTAAGTAGATTGCTAATGGTATCCCATATACCAAATTGTAGTCCTTGTTTTGAACAACCCTTATCATATCATTAAAAATGAAGTGCACAAGATTGGTTTCTTCTTAGGATTGATCTTTTACATTCACCAATAATCTTGCCTCCTAATGGTGGAGTATTGGGTTCTAAATGGTGCTAACACATGTGTGATGATAAGATAAAGCAATCTATCATGCATGTTTAAACTAAAAGCCTGAATTGGAGCAACCCTCAAATCACTATTCTCAAAAGTATCTTTGTCCAATCTAAGCATATCACACCTAATGTTTGTGTCTCTATTATTTTCTAACATGAAAGCTTCAGCCAACAAGTTATTGTCCACAATTATTTCTCTACCCATCACATATGTTCTAAATTTATCAATACAATACCTATTCCTATGTCCATCAACTTCAATACAGTTTACATTACTATAAATACCCTTACTAGATTCTCAAAGACAATGCCATCCATGGGAAGATAATTCATCCAACCACTATTCTCAAAAACTTGTAAATATGGAAATTCAATGGATTAGAGGAAATTAAAATTGATTACATTTCCTTGCTTGACTTCTTTATGAGCAAAATGAGTCTTATATCTCTCCTTTGCTATAGGATTGTCAAAATTTTGGTTGAAGGAAAGCTTGATTGATGAACTAGAGGCTTTCCTTGGTGGATTTCTCCTTGTGGCAAGAGAGGGTCTTGTTTTAGATGCCATGGAGAAAATGAAATAGTGAAAATAAATAGGCTTATGAGAAATTGATGAAGAAATTTGTGAATGTAGGTGACAAGAAGTGATATATATTTATGAGAAGTGAAAAGATTTAGTGAATGAAATAGTTTCAAATGGGGATCAAATTTCTAAAAAAAGAAATGAAAGACAAGAAATTGTGATGATTTTGAGATAATTTTGATGAAATTTGTTGACAATATTGCAAGAAATCAAAGAACCATGACAAAGGTTTCAAGATTCACACCAAAAGGGTTGGAAGTCACACCAAGATTTTTTAAAAGGTTTGAGATTCACGCTGAAAGGTTGGGATTCACTAGGATTTTTCAAAAGGTTTGGGACTCACATCGAAAGACTGGGATTCACACTAGAATTTTCAAAAAGTTTAGGATTCACATTGAAAAAGTTATTATTCACACTAGGATTTTTTTAAAAGGTTCAGGATTCATATCGAAAGGGCTAATATTCGTACCAAAATTTTTCAAAAGGTTCAAGATTCATACCGAAAAGGCTGGGATTCACATCAGAATGAATGATTCATGATTTGGATGACTCCAAATTCACAATAGAAAAACGATTCACAATTTAGAGAATTTTGCACTTAGAAAAAATGATTCACAATAAAGAAATGGTTCACGATTTAGAGATTCTAGATTCACATCAGCGTAAATGATTTACAATTTAGAGACTTTGGATTCGCAACAAAAGAAATGATTCATAGTTGGAAGACTCTAGATTCACATTAAAGTAACAATTCATAATTGCAAGACTCTAGATTCACAATAAAGTAAATGATTCACAGTTTAGAGACTCTGGATTCATAGCAAAGTAAGCGAGTAATAGTTTAAAAAACTCTGGATTCACAATAGATGCAATGATTAATAGTTTAAAGACCCTGGATTCACAATAGAGTAATGATTCATAGTTTTTAAAAATTCGCAATCATTAAAGATTTGTAAATTTCAAAGTTTTGTAAGAAGGGTTAAAAACTTATAAATTTCATAATTTCAAAAAAGTCAAAGATTTCAAAGATTCATAAAAGGGATCAAAGATTCACAAATTACAAAGATTTTTAGGAGTCAAAGGTTCACAATTTTTGCATATTTACAAGAGTCAAGGACTTATAAGATTTAAAATTTTGCAAGAGATTTTTAAAAATTCACAAATTTCAAAGATTTGTAGTCATAAATGATCAATCATTAAGATGAGGAATGCCAATGAACTCTATTATGATGCAAATACAACTATCCCTTGGCAAATATGGATGTTTTTTATAAGATGTATGTGCAATATGCAACATGCAACATATAACATACATTTTGGATTTAATTGTGAAAGCAAGAAGACAAACCATCATCTCTGGAATTTTTTTTTTCATTTTTCAACAACAACAACAATTATTCCATGAAGAAAACATTTTTCTTTCTTAAATGCAAATGGGCTTAAAGATTCTCACATGATTATTTTTGTCTTTCACAAAATGTGTGATTGGTTATTTAAAATTTTTCCAAAATAGTCAACAAATTTTGCCCCATATAATTAAAAGGCATAATCATAGAGAAATAAAATATTTGAAAAAATGTGACTTTGGAAGCACTATTTTTGACTAGGTGAGAATGATAGGCATTGCATGGGGTAAGGCCCTCTAATAATTTCCTTTCATGTGTTGCCATTTGCACATCTATTTTCTTTGGCTGAATTAGTGGTTGGGGAGTAACAGGCTGAACAAGTGGTCAAAGACTATAAAGTGGAGTAGGAGGTTGGGTACCTCAAATCAAATATGGGATTCTTAGAGGCTGCACGAAAATTAGGGACCTAATTTTACGTGCTTGGAAATGAGGTTGAAAATAAACATGAGAAGAATTCAAGTGCAGGTTTAGGTATTGAGTAGTTGGTAAGGGTTGTTTGAAATCTGATGACTCAGTCTTGGAAATCAAACTTTTAAGTTCAGTCATTTGTGTGGTCAAGTCATTCATCCCTTTTATGAGCTTGTTAAAACTCTGATCTTCATTCGAGACATGGTGTGCATCAAGATTTTTTTGAAAGATGTTTGATCTAGCAAGAACCGATTGATCTTGATTTGATTGAATTGGAAGAAATAAAAATCCTTGAGGAGCAACAAATCTTAAACTTTTCATGACTCTTAACCATTTCCACCAACTGGGCAATTTGTTATTTCATTTCATTAAGCTCGTGCTTGAATTCTTCTTGGTTCAACTCCAATGCACTAATCTTTACTTCCAATTGATCTCCCATTTTTACCATTGTAATACTTACCAAAATAGACATTTTATTTCAAAGGCTTTAAACCAAAAGTCTATAGTATTATTCTTATGAATGAATGCCTCCAAACATATGCTTATTTACAAGACACATAGAACATGTTTATGAATACATGATTATAATGATGATGTAAAAAAGTCATGCAATGTAAAAATGTCAAAAGCAAAGGATTTCCATATGTACAAGGCACCAAATGATAAAAATTTCATCACCCATAAATGTGTATGCAAGAAATGTAATGTTCTATTGTAGGGGTGATGAGTTATGAAATACAATGCATGTTTTATGAAATCCTATTATTCATGAATCCATATGCATGAAATGTAATGACATATTTACATGAGTGATGAGATGTATACCTATACATTAACATATTATATGCATGAGACATATTTACATGGAACACAATATATGTGTTGTGCTGATGTAATAGGGTTGATACTACCAATAAGATGTGCATGAAATGGACTGCATGTATTACCTATGTACATGAAATAGAATGCATGTACTATCTATTGATGTGGATGAGTTGGAATATATGTATTATCCTATTATAATGTGCATGAGATAGGTACATATATTATTTTATTATTTCCAATCATGATAAAAATGTATGAAACAATGAAATGAAAAACATGAAACAATATTCAAACTCAAAGCTTTTTTTCTTCTTTTTTTATTTTAAGAAGAAGAAAATTTCAAAAACACACATGAAATACAATGACATAAAATGACGAGGATTCAAACATTTTTTTTCATTATTGTTGTTTTTTTTTTTTGGTTTTTTTGTGTTTTTTTTAAACAAGGAAAAATTCAGGAATAAAGAAAGAATCACTCAAATTTGACTAAGATTCAAAGATTTTTTTTTTATTTACGACTTTTATTATTAAGCCACCGAACAAATAACTTAAGAAAAATGTTTCATTCTTTTTTTTTTGGTTGCCAATTTTGGACACAAATCAAATGAATCAAATTACATGAAAGAAGAAATTTTACTGAAAGCATTTTTTCTTTTTTTTCTCTTTTTTTTTTAAACACTAAGGATTGTTTTTATTAACAATTCTTTTCTTTTCCTTTTTATTAAGATAAATAATACGAACTATCAAATTAACACAAAATCAAACAAGAAAAGTGAAGGGTGTTCCTTTTATGTGACTTATTCAAGGTAATTATTATGAAAGGGGTATGGCATATCTCTACCTAGGGCTAGCTCCCTCAAGTTCATTATATGC
This sequence comes from Durio zibethinus, assembly GCF_002303985.1. The sequence continues at coordinate 15,784,333 of NW_019167871.1, read as the reverse complement.
TGGGTCGAGAATTGATGCATCTAAGGTTCCCAAATTGCTCCTCACATCATCATCCATTACAAAAATAGTGTGGCATCTTGATCCTCACCCATTATAGGCTATAAATAGGTTCAATCTGAGTAAGAGTGTTTTACTAGCCATTGTAGAGATTTACAACTCATAAGGGCGTAGCTACTTTACTTTCTCCTAATTAGGGTTATAACCTAAGTGTAGACCTTATGTATGAATGCAAATGTGAGTGTGTGCGAAAGAATAATCAAACCTTTAACATTTCCTAAACTACCTCTATCCTAAATGCCCCATAAATATTTAGAACAAAATAAAGAACAATAACATATAATAAATGACATAATGAAAATATGCATGAAATAACATAAGTAAAATATGCATAAAATGACATAAGTAAAATATGCATGAAATTAAATAATTAAAATATGCATCAAATGCAAAACATGGACTTTTTAAAAAAATTTTATTTGATTTTTATTTGAATTTTTTCTTTTTTCCTTTTTCTTTTGAAAACAAGGAAATTAAAATCAAAACATTTTTTTTGTTTTTTTCAAATTTTTTTGAAAATATTAAAAAAAATGTAAATGAGTCAAGGGCAAATATTTTTAAAAATAACCTAAACCTGAAGGCAAGTTGACCTAAAAGCCGAATGAATGGAAAATTTTTGGAAAGCAAAAGGATTAAAAATATTTTCAATAAAAGCAAAACTAAAAGAGTCACCACCAATTTTTCTTAGGTTGTGATTTACCACCCAAAAATTTTTGTCCCATTAACAAAACATTTTAAAATGGGTTTAAGAAGTTTTAGAAAAAGAACAAATTTATAGTCTATGAAATCAGAGTTGAGTATGAGAATTGGTTATGCACAAGGAAAGATTAGCACCCTCACAATGCTCATCAAAGATGATACCAATTGATTGTATGTTATCCTTTAATTTTTAATTAAAGTGGTTTTATTTTACTTAATGTTTAAAATTAATTCCTTTTTTTCTTTTTTTAAAAATTTTTTTCTTTTTTTTAAACAAAAAACAAATCAAATTTAAAAACAAAAGTTTTTTTTTTATTTCTGAATCAAGATAAAAACACTTTAAATATCAAAATACTTTTTCTACTCTCCTATAATCAGGTAGAGCTTTAAAAACATTTCTAATTTAAAAGTTTTCAAATTGTTCCATAAAACCAAGATAACACCTCTCATAAATAATTATCACAAAAAGTCTTCCTATAGTTAGGATAGATCTCAATGATTGTATTTACTTGAGATATTATGTTATTTGAAAGTAGTTTACTTTAAAAATCAATTTTTGAAAATAAATGCATAAGATCATGAACATAATAAAATGTGATGAAAACATGACAATATAATATGAATGACAGGGTATGAATGCATGATAATATAAAAAAAAATACATGTGATGATAAGATAATACGAAATGCGAATATATGATTCGCTTAGGGTTTGAGGATTGGTTTAAGGTCTAGGTTACGGTTAGGGCTTTAAGGTTTAGGGTTTCAAATTAAGGTTTAAGGTTAAGGTTTGACTTTAGGGTTTAGGGCTTAGGGTTAGGGTTTAGGTTTACATTTAAGGGCTTAGGGTTTGGTTTAAGGTTTCAAGGTTTAGGGTTAGGGTTTAGGGTTTTGGATTTAGGGTTTGGATTTGGGGTTTCAACTTATAGAATTGGACATGAAATGCAAGCAAATTACAAAAATACCATTAATGAATGCATGTGCAAAATGCATGACCTAGAAACATAATTATAAACCAAGGTATTTTTAAACTTAATATAACAAACACGTAGTGCATGAAAATTTTTAAAAAAAATGGATTAAAAATAGAAAACTTTAAATTTTTATTTGAATGTTCCACCATTATTCATCATTTACCACAACCAAACAACTTAAAAAATTCACCAAAATCCACCATCAAACAACATTTTTTAAATGAAACTTCTTATTTAAACATGTTAGAAAATTGCCAAACACCATAAAAACATAGCATAAAACATGGATCAAAGAACCAAAAACATTCAAGGCATGAAACAAGGTTCAGCCAAACCAACCACCACCATGGCTGAACCTTCATAATAATTTCTTACCTCCATTTTTGTGTCATTTCATTTATACAAAACAATGATCACTTGGAACTTACTTCATGAAGACATTTATGGCTTTAAAACAACTTCAATAAACATGTAATGATACAAAAATGACAAGGAACTCATATGAACAAAAATGGTAGCCAAACAATAACACATATATCTAATCAACCACAAAGCATGCTAAACAAACATATAATCATCATTAAGCATCACAAGCTAACATTTGAAGCAACAAAAAGATGGAAGAAGCCAAATGGAAGTTCAGATATGGTGGAGGAAGTTGACTAGCCTCCAACTTGGTTATCAAATGGTGGATTTCTTTGTTTTTTTTTATCCTTTAGCTCAAATTCAACTATGGAGTAGTTGTTTGAATGCTTGGATCAAACTTGGAATTATGAACAAAAATAACTATGAAATGTTTAAAAAAAATAAAAATGAAGAGAATCAATGCTTAAATGCTGTGAAATGATATCAAAATGCAATGAATGCAAGGTAAAAAAAAATAGTAAGATTATACCTCTAAGCTAGCAAACTTAAAGAAATGAATGAATGCAAGGTAAAAAAAAAAATAGTAAGATTATACCTCTAAGCTAGCAAACTTAAAGAATTTTTTTAAATTTTCTCCCTTTTTCATTCACATTTTCATTTATTTTTTCACATTATTTTTCCTCTGGTTTCATGCAGCAAAATCCCCCCTCTTAAATGAAGATGAAGATAAAAGAAAAAAAATATTGCAAGATTGAATATGGTCTCTCGAATCAAAAACCATCTAATGGCTCATATTTCTCCCTTGTTTTCATTTCAAGAAACCATATTTCACTATTGGATCTGCCTTTCTAATAAGGTCTAATGGTCCACATTATTCATTGCAAAAGTAAGATTTTTACAAGCCTTAAATCTCATGAAAAGACCATTTTACCCTTAGTGTAAAGTTTTCAGTATTTAGGTTATTTTCTTATAAATCAATGTTTTCATACTCATTTTTAGGATTTTAAAGTATAAAAAAATCAAATCATATTTTGAATTTGAGATCTAAAAATTTTTGTGAAAATTCGATCTCAAGAAGGTCAAATTATGAAAGTACCCTTAAAGTGGTATTTTAATAATTTCACAACTTTCATGCTACTTTGTGATTTTGAATGCATCAAAAGTCATTAAATATTATAAAATCATGATCTAAAAAGTTTTGCAAAAAATAACCTTGGGAAGGTCAAATTACAAAATTACCCCTAAAGGGCATTTTGGTAATTTTACACATCGTGAGGTACTATCAAGTTTTTCAAAATTGTAAAAACATCAAATAATCGCAAACCATGATCTAGAGCATTTAATGAAATTTCGACCTTAGGAAGGTCAAATAATGAAAAAACCCTTAAGCGACATTTTGCTAATTTACACCTCCTAAGGTGTGATTTGGATTTTCAATAAAAAATACTCAATTATGATCTAGAAGTTTTCATGAAAATTTGACTTCCAAAAAGCCAAATTATGAAAAAACCTTTAAGGGGTATTTTGGTAATTTAACACTTTTCAAAGTGCAATCAAACATTTTGGTCCTTTAAAATTCACCAATTTCCATTTTAAACCACCTTGATTTCAATTTGGTTGTGAATTTTGAGGATTGTCCTGATTCTATCGATTTTTATCGAGTTTGACCAATTTTGATCAAGTTTGACTAATTTAACTTTCTTCGACAAAGTTTGACTAGAGTTGACTTTGGGCTATTTAGGTCAAATTGGTCTAATTTTGATTTTAGAAACTTGTCAAAATTCAAGAAATGTTGGATTTGAATTGGGTTGGATTTTAAACACTTCACAAATGGCTGATATTTTGCTCGCACAAAATTAGGTGTATGCAAAGCTTATTTATTTGATGCAAACATTGAAACCCACAACAACATTCATAAGAAAATTTGTCCTACTTGGTGTTCCAATCCTTAGAACTTTGACCCTTGACATTTTCATTATTCAACTATCATAGCCACTAATCTTGACTGAACAGAATTAACCTCTATGGCTTCATGAGTTTCGAAGTCAAAATACCATCTTTGATAAAATCATTAATCTTTTCCTTCAATTGCTTGTATTTTTTTGTCAAATGGTCGATTGTCCCCATATGATAAGCACAATTACCCTTGGGATCATAACTTCTTACTAATGGATTTGGACCCATTTTGCATTAGTTCAAGCATGAGGTACTGATTTTTAACAACCAAATGTAAGAGATTAAGAATGGCAATTGGCAGCTTTCCATGATCATATTTTAGCCCACTTTGGTTTATCACTGGCTTAGTAGTATCTTTAGGTGCCAATCCAAGAGTAGTGTCAATATAACTAATGGTCATTTGAGGATTTTCTTAAAGCACTATTTGTGACTGGTGAGAATGATAAGGGTTGCATAAGATGAGGCCCTTCAAAAATTACCTTTTATGTATGGCCATCTATACCTCTATTTCTTTTTCTTATATATACCACTTATTTCACCATCATCTACATCACTTCTTTTAATCATGCCACTCTTTATTTCCATGCTTTGAAAAATTAGCCTATTTGGAACCAAATTAGCATCAACTAAACATTTGGGTGCATGTTCTATTAGGATCACCATGTCCCCACTTCTTTAGTCTTGACTAATTTTACTATTGCCTACAGCATTGTTTGTTAATTGAGATAGATCAATAAAGGACTTCTATAAACACTTGGCTTCATTCTGGTGTCAAAATTCAACAAGTCGACAAGTTGACAATGATCAAACCTTTTATGTTGTATTTTAAGGCCTTGTAATTCTTTATAAAGTGTCCCACATTACCATAGTGATAATCACAGTGAGCATTAGCAATACACCATCTAGGGTTTAAAAGGTTCTATTAGGATAAGGGCAATGAGGTGGGCCTTTACCAAGCGAGGGTATAAGTTAGGGTATGTCATGGGAATGAGGCCAAGTTGAGTTTTGTCTTTTTTTGTCTTTCATTTGAGGGTTTGACCTAGAAGTGTAGAAGTAAGAATTTAGGACATCAACTGAGTAAGTGGTTAGGGAATAGCAGGCTAAACAAGTGGTTGTGGAATATGAGGCTGAGTAGGTGATTGAGAATATGGATTTAGGTGTGGGACATTTTGAGGTTGTACAAAATTCAGAGGTCTAATCCCAAACATTTGAAGAACATATTGAAAATAGACATTAAAAAGATTTGAGTGCAGGTTTGGATTTGAGATAATTGGTGAAGGTTGTATGAAACCTGGTAACTCTATTGTAGACATCAAACTCTTGAGTTTGATCATGTATGTGGTCAAGTCATTCATCCCTTTTATGAGCCTATTCAAACTCTAATCTTCACTCGAGACACCATATACATCAAAATCTTTCTAAAGGATGTTGGACCTAGTAATGATTGGTTGATCTTGATCTAATTCAAATGGAAATGATAAAAACCCTTGAGAAACAAACTTATCCCTACCACAAACTTTAACCTTTCTACCAATTGAGTGATCTATTAGTTTATCTCTCGAAACTCATGCCCAAATTCTTCTTGATTTAATTTTAATGCATCGACCTTACCTCCAATTGCTCTCTCATTTTCATCTTTCCAATGCCCATAAAGAAGATGTTATATTTCAAAGTTTTAAAACAAAAAGTCTATGTTATTACTTTTATAAATGAATGCCATAGAACAAATGCTAATTTACATGACACACAGAACATTCTTATGAATGCATGAATATGACAATGACGCTAGAGAATGTTATGAAATGCAAAGATGCCTAAGATAATGGATTTTCATATGTACAAAGTCACAAATGATAAAAATTTCATCACCCATGAATGTAAATGCAATAAATGTAATGTCCTATTACAAGGAAGGTGGGATATGTTCTCCTGAAATGCAATTTATACAATGCAAGTTTTATAACATCCTACCTTTCATGGATCCTTATGCACAAAATACAATGACATACCTTCATGAATAATGAGATGTATACCTATGACTGATGCAACATACTTAAATAAGATGCACTAACATATTTTATGCATAAGATATGTCTATGTGAAATACAATGCTTGTGTTATACAAACCTAATGAGGTTGACACTTACCATTAGAATGTTCATGAGATGAAATGCATATACTATCTATTAAGATATGCATGAAATGGAATGCACGTACCATTTATTAAAATGTGCATGAGATGGAATGCATATACTATCTATTAAGATGTGCATGAGATGGAATGTATGTAATATCTATTGAGATGTACATGAAATGGAATACATGTACTATCTATTAAGATGTGCATGAGATGAAATACATGTATTATTTATTAATATGTACATGAAATGGAGTGCATGTGTTATCTTATTATTTTCAACTCCAAAAATATGAGAATGTATACAAATAGGATCAAATTAAGTGCAAGGAATGAAACAACCTTGACTTTTTCTTTTTTTTTTTCTAGAAAGAGAAAATTTCAAAAATACATATTTTTTATTTCACACAAAATGACTAGGATTCAAAGGGTTTATTTCATTTTTGTTTTTTTTATTTGGCCAATATACAAAAAACTTTCCTTTTTTTCTTGTTTTGAAAAAATTTTGTTTTTGTTGTTTTTGTTGTTTTTTTATTTTTTATTTATTTTTTTGGTTTTGTTGTATAGTAAAAAAAATTTTTATTTTAAAATATTTCTCAAAGATGCACATTTTGGACAAACATCAAGCGAATCGAATTACATGTTAAGAGAATTTTTTTTGAAAGAATGCTTTTTTTATTATTCTTTTTTTTTTTAATTTTAGTCTTATTCGCTCCATTACTACCCCTAAATACAAATTATATCAGAATGATCCTCATGTGTCCTATTTTGAGTAATTTCTATATAAAGGGTCAGTAGGGCTTTACCTACGACTAACTTTTTTTAGTTCACTATATGCTATGTTGGGAATTGATGCATCAAAAGATTCTAAAATTGCTCGTCACATCATCATCCATCACAACCTAATGAGGCACCCCAATCCTCACCCATTACAAGCTACGAGTAGAAAGGATTCAATTTAAGTGAGAGTGTTTCACTAGCCATTGTGGAGGTTTACACCTCATGAGAGTGTAACTACTTTATTTCCTCCTAAAAAGGGTTAGAACTTAAGTATAGAACTTATGCACACAATGTAATGTAAGTGTATGCAAAGGAACATACAAACCTTGCACATTTTTCTAAAATACCTTTATTCTAAATTCCTTAAATTATTAAAAATAAAATAAATAATAATAATTTAAAATCAATGAAATGATTAAAATCTGCATGAAATGTAAAAAACATATATTTTTTTGTTTTTTTAATTATTTGGAAACAAGGAAATCAAAATCAAATTTTTTTTTTATTTTTTCACATTTTAGGAAAAATAGAAAATTAAAATTAACAAATTAAGATTAAACACTAATTAGGACCGTTAAACCTAAATTTATGATAATATGCAATCAATTTTTTACTTAAAACTCTAAAAATATGTCCTCAGTAGAGTCACTAAGCTGTTGCGACATATAGGTCCAAAAATCCAACCATCGAACTGGGGAATGAAAAAAAATGGGTGCTCAAAAGCTTTTTCAATAAAAACAAAATCAAGGAGTCGCCACAAATCTTTGTTAGAATGTGATTGGTCACCCAAAATTTTCATTTTTTAAAAAAAATTTAAAACGAGTTTAAAGTATTATAAAATAACATTTTGTGATATGCAAAAATAAAGTTAGGTCTAAGAGTTGTTATATGTGAGAAAGGATTATAACCCCACAACGCCTATCGAAGACGGCACCAATTAATTGGATATTATACTTAGATTTTGATGAAAATGGTCATATTTTTAATGTTTAAAAATTAATTCCTTTTCTTATTCCAAAAATCAAATCTTTTTTTTCTTTTTTCTTTTGAAGGAAAATCATTTTTAGTTTTTTTGTAAAAGCAAAATAATTTCTTTTTGGATAAAAGTGAAAATATCGTAAGTATCAACGTACCTTTTTCACTCTCCTAAATTTAGGTAGAGCTTCAAAAATATCTTTAACTTAGGAATTTCCAAATTGTCCCATGAAAATCGAGATGAAACCTCTCATAAATGATAGCCATTGAGAATCTCTCTATATTTAGGTCAAATCTTAAAGACTATATTTATTTAAGATGTCATCTTATTCGAAAACAATTTTCTTTTAAAGAAACCTCATTTATGAAGATATGCATGGAATGCGTGAACATAATAATATATAACGTGTGCATGATAATTAAACATGAATGATAAAGTATTAATGCATGACAATTAAAGAATGCATGTAATAATAAAATAAAATGCAAATGCATGAATAGGATCAGGTTGGGTTTATGGTTTAAGGGTTGGTTTAAGGTCTAGGTTAGGGTTTAGGGTTATGTTTACAATTTAGGGTTTTGGTTTAGGATTAAGAGTTTGGGTTTAGGGTATAAGGTTTTGGTTTTAGAGTTTGGTTTACGATTTAGGGGTTTGGTCTTACGAATTAAGGTTTGGTGTAGGGTTTGAGGTTTAAAGTTTAGGTTTAGGGATGCATGTAACAAAATTATCAAAATACCATTGATAAAAAATGCAAACTTTGATGCATGTAACAAAATTACTAAAATGCCATTGATAAAAATGTAAACTTTGATGCAAGGGAGTAATGTGACAAAAATTACAAAAATATCATTAATGAAAATGCAAATTTTAATGTATGGACTATGTATGAAAAAACAAACATATTTTAAACTTAGGCATTTTTACAAAGATATTAGAAACTAAACATGTGTGCAAAAATATGGCAAAAATAGATCAAACACCAAGGGTTTTAGAAAGTTTAAAGACATGTTCCATCTTTTTATTTTTTGTTTTGAAATTCATGCAAATAAACTAAACTCCCTAAAAGGTCTACTAATCTAACATTTTTGCCCATTAAAATTTGATCAAGGACATAGAAAACTTATGAACAAACCAAAAACACAAGCATTTGAAAATGAATCAACCAAAACCTAGCCACCTTTCAAACTATGAAGTTTTAGCTAAGCATGGGAGTGGCTTGGCCGAACATCCTTATGGCAAATCCCCAATTACACCTTTCCTTTAGCCAAATCATGCCTCAATCACTTACAAAATCATCATATAGATGAATTTATATGATGAGAGAAATTTTATCAAACATGTAATAAACTAAACTAAGAGGAGTTCATAAAAACAAGAACATTAGCCAAACATTATATGTAAACTACCATGATAATCACCAAAACAATGCAAACAACAAGAAAACTAATAATCCAATCATCCATACACATAATCTAAAGCAAAGAAAACATTAAAAAATGAACCAAGGAAAGTTCGGCCATGGGAGGAGTGGGGGTTGGCCGAACCTTCCATAACCATTTTAATGGTAGATTTGTTTTTTGTTGCTTGAATCATTTGGTTTCAATCCAAACTATTAGTTAGTTAGTTGAAAATTTGGTTCAAGCTTGGATTTAAAAAGCTAATCAACTATGAATTTCTTCACATAAACAAAAAAAATTAAAGGATGAGCAATATGAAAACTATGGAAATTGATATGAAATGCTATGGAATGTAAAAAAATATAGTAGAAATTATACCACAAAGAAAGCATTCAAATTGTTTCTATTTTGTTTCTATTTTCCTTCTTTCTCCAGCAATAGCTTCCTTCCTTTTTCTCCTAGCCCTAAAAGATGAATAAATATCCATGCAAAATGCTTACAAGCACTCAGATGCCTTTTTCATCTAGTGGCCATCCTTTCTGCCTTGTTTTCTCTTGTAAGAAGTCACCTTTCACCATTGAATTCAGCTCCTCAGTAATGGCTCAAAATGTTCATGGCCAAAGTTTGCATTTTTAATATTGCTGGAACTAAGTAAAAAGATCATTTTACCTCTCTTTTGAATGGTTTTGCTTTTTATGCAATTTTCTTCCAAAATCATTATCGTTTCTTCTTTTTTTTATTTTAAAGCAACAAAAATCTTAAAATAATATGAAATTATGATCTAAAAGTTTTTGTGGAAAATCGACCCTGAGAAAGTCAAATTACAAAATTACCTCTTAAAGGCATTTTAGTAATTTCACACCATTCAAGGTGGGATCAAAGTTTTAATGCACCAAAATTAATTAGATAATATGAAACATGATCTAGAGCATTTTGCAAAATATAGACCTCGAAAAGGTTAAATTATGAAAATACTCCTAAAGGTATTTTAGTAATTTTACACTTTTCGAGGTGCCACAAAGATTTTTAATGTGCTAGAAACCATGAAATAATATAAATGCACAAAAATTCATAAAATAATATTTTAATGCAATCTAAAAGTTTTCATGAAAATCCAACTTCTAGAAGGTCAAATTATAAAAATACCCCTAAAAGGTATTTCAATAATTTTACCTATTTCAAAGTGTGATCAATGTTTTTTGGTGCATTAAAATCACAAATATCATTTTTAAGGCCCAGTAGTCCTATTTGATTTTGAATTTTGAAAATTGACCAAAGTCCAATATGATTTGACTGATTTTGATCAATTTTGATTAAGTTTGACCTTTTTACTAGACTTGACCAAGTTTGACCCTAGAGCATTTTAGGTCAAATTGATTCTAAATCGATTTTAAAAACTTGTCAAAATTTAATAAATGTTAGATTTAAATCAAGTTGGATTTTAAAAGCCTCACAACTATCTAGAATCTATTCGAACAAAATTAAGTGTCTACACTTCCTTGTCTAGTAGCTTCTCAATTTCATAATACTAATAGCTTTAGACACCTCATTCTTTGAGCTTCCTTAATATAAACCGTCCATAGAAGAAAACTAAGTGAAAATTATTTTAGAAAGGATGGATTATTTCCCTACGCTAAAATTCATAAAAGTCATAGTAAGAGTCCTACTCAAAAAGAAATTGAACCTCATAGTATACATGTCATTTCATTGATTTTTCAGAAACCCTTATTTGATGAGTTGGAAATGCATGTGTTTGAAAACCCAGTGTTTAAAAGTAGTGATGAGGGTTGTTTAACTTCACCTTTAACTTGTGCTTAAATGCTTTAGCTTGAATCATGAGTATTCTTACTTTGGTTAATTCTTCATGAATCCAATTATAAATAGAAGTTAAGAATGAATATAGTTTTTGGAAAAGATTGAGTAGTGTGTGAAATATGAGATGAATCGTTGAAATTAGTGACTTTTTATTAAGAGTTTTCATTTGTAAGTTGATATTTTGATCATTGAATTGCATTTTTTTTATCTAGTGCACGATTATGTGAGCATGGAATATTGTTTACACTAGTCCTTAAAGTAGTGTTTCAATTTCTAGATTTTGTTTGGATCATCTCTTGAGGCAATAGGACACATGATTCAGGAAATGATATAAGCCATTTTGGATTGATTGAGACTTTTAAGCCAACCTTGAATTAATTCTTCCATAGTTACCCCTTTTGAGATTAATGACATCTTCCTTTGTTATGAAACCATATTATGAAACCAAGCTTTTTTTCTTACATTACCTATTGTGTGGTCCCTTACTTTATATGCTTAAGGACATTCATGCATCATTTTTGAGCCATGCATCATTTCGGATGAGAGGTAGAGCTTGGAAAAAAATGAAAAAAGAAAAAAAAAACAAACAAAAAAGAGAAAAGAGAAAAAAATGAACCAAGTTAAAAATAACTTGTATACCAAAAAACAAAAATAAAAGAAAAAAAAGTTATGAAAAAGAAAAGAAGCAAAAAGAAAGAGAATAAAATGGTACAAAAGCAAAAAATAAAAAGAAAAAGATATGAAAAATGCAAAGTTTAAGGACGATTCTTTTGAAAAACTTTATCTTATTTTTCCTTGAAAGCTCTTGATGATTGATCCTAGAAAATGTAATGCATCGTTAAAGGGCGTTTGGTTCATAGAATCTTAGATTCTAGGGGAAAGTGTGGATTCTTAGTAAAGGTGATTCTTGATGATTAGATTCCTTTGTTTGATCAAAGAGAGAATCAGATTACTTAATCATGTATTTTGACTATAATGTCCTTCACTACATATATAACATAGCAATCTGTCAATAAAAATAGTTGAAAAATAATGCATTTCAAATCGTAAAAATACAATATTTGAGTGTCGAATTATAGAAAAAAAACTTAGACATCAATTAATGTAATAATTTCATGCATTAATTGATTATTTTAAAAAATTACAATGAACAATTACTATGTTTAACTTTAAATAAATGCAATAATTGATTATTTAAAAAAAAGAATAAATACTATGTTTAGCTTAAAAAAGCAGTATTTGATTATTTTAAATAAATTACAATGATTAATTACTATTTTATCTTCAAAGAAACACAGTAATGAAGCTGTTTACGTGTTTTAAATAGGTATAGAGAACAAGTACTATGTTTAGCTTCAAAACAACATAGTATTTGATTATTTTAAATAAATTACAATGATCAATTACTACGTTTATCTAAAGATAAACGTAATAATTAAGCTTTTCAACTTTTAAAAAATTACAGAAAACAATTACTACGTTTAGTTTCAAAAAAAATAGTTTTTGATTATTTTAAATAAATTACAATGATCAATTATTGCATTTATCTTTAAAGAAATGCAATAATTAAGCTTTGTACATGTTTTAAAAAATTATAGAGAATAATTACTGTGTTTAGCTTCTAAAAACTATAGTATATGACTAATTTAAATAAATTACAATGATAAATTACTATGTTTATATTTAAGGAAACACTGTAATTAAGCTTTTTAATTAATAATAACAATAGAAACCCTAAACCCACTACTTGATTAACCTTTTCTATAAAGGATTAACCTTGAACCTAGGTCGAACCCCTTTTCGCTATGTCCCCATTGTCACCACTGTCACCATCATAACATTTTCATCCCTTACCATTGATTGAGGTAAATAAACTTGAACTGATATTATGGGTTTCGTTTCTACTTATCCCTACTAAATTATTGTCATTTAAATGCTAAAAGTACATAATGTTAGATAATGTTAGAATGGGTTTCGTTTCTACTTCATCCTTATTAAATTATTGTCATTTCAATGCCGAAACTAAGTAATGTTAGATAATGTTAGAATGAAGTGAAAATGTTAGATAATGTTAGAATGACATAATGAATGAATCATTATGGTTTAGAGTATTTGATTAGGGTTTAATTCTTATTCTATATGTTGCCACAGTCATGAAAGGTGGAACTTTTTTAAATTTGATTATTGATGGTTGAGGTTAACTAGTTGTAGGGTTCTAGGGTGTTTGTGGCTTGCCTTGAAATATATTCATTTTGTGTACCATTAATGAGGGATAGTATTATTCATCATTCACTTTCCCCTCACACTGTAGAGTACATCTTGGAAAGACAAAGCTCAAGTACCTTTTACTCTGCTAATCACCTTTTTGGTGCATTCTTAACCAATCTATTTTACTTCATAGAATTCAAGCTTCAGCTAAAATGAAAAGACGCCTAGCATTTCTTTCCCTCTAAATTTTCATTACTATGCTTCACCATCAACAAAATAAGATAAAAACTTCAAGAAAATCAATTTCAATAGTTGAACTCACCTTTTACATAAAGGTTCTTCCCAACTACATTAGTCCACAGTTAAGGCATTTAGATAGGCATGCTACAACAAAGCAGAACTCAATGTAAAACTTGTCTTCCTAACTGTATTTGAATAAATTTAGTTTCTTATAGTTAAAGCCCAAAATATTATCCTTGACTAATTTTTTCTAGAATTCAATTCTTTGAGTGAAAACAACTTCTTAGTTTGTTCCAAAATCCTATCACCTATTTTCCAACTAATTGGTTAATGGGTAACTTAAAATTTGCTTTCTCGCTAAGCTTTTGAAATGCATCCATGAGATTTTGGAGCCTCGCAACAAACTCAATCAAGAGTGATGCAAATGTTAACCTATTTAAATTTTACTTGATTTTACAATATTTGTCCAACTAGATATTTAGTTCAAACCAAATGTTGATAAATAACCTTGGGCTTGTCCAAAAAGGAAATTTTAATGAGCATCTTTAGTTCATATACAAATTTTGTTTTGCTTGATTGCCTTTTGGTGATCATGCTTGCTCCTTGTTTGTTCATTTTCCTTAATGAATTGATATATTCAATCTATGTACTTTATGCTAATCTCATTCCATGTTTAAATTCGCATAGTTTAGTTGATATTATGGCTTCTAAAAAACACATATCAACCTTTACCAAACATGACGAAGAACATTTAATTGATACATTTGCTTTGAAAAAAAGAAAAGCTAGGGGATGTGGTAAGTTTCATGCAACTACCAAGAAAAAATACATGTTGACTTCAATGCAGATGGGCAGCCTATGTTAAGTGGTGCATTGAAGATGACTAACCATATTGAATGTCTCGTCCGATAGATAATAATCATTAACTATGATAGTTAAAAAAAAGTTTTAGTAAATTCAAAAAATCGTATATGGGATTCGATTGTGGTAAGTTATAATAATCAAATAGAAACTTATTAATCATTTATGTCTATTGTTTATGGAATGCAATTTCGCTCATTGTTGACATATCTTTATTTAATATTTTATTAGAATGCTTTGACATCCCAGTTGAATATAAAAAGGTTGTGTTACAATTTACTGGGTTAAAAATCAGAGACTTTAAAAGCAAATTGACAACCAAATATATTTTACTATATGCTGACAATGCTGAATTGTTAGCTCATCCCCCATCGACATATTCAAATGTTATCAATGATGAAGAATGGACGAGTTTGTTTTAGCTTGTCTATCAAATGAATTCAGCGTATGCATAACAATCTTATTTTGTTTTTATAATATGTTATTTAGGGTGAGATCTTTACTCTTTTGTTATTGATTTTGTTTTCTGTAAAAAAATAAAAGAAGCCTAAAAGGAAATACGGGCCTAAAAAGTCTTTCACCATCAAGCGTCAAAAATAGTGTATGCAAATATAAAGCATAAACTTGTAAGTATTTTTAACCAATTATTATCCACATGGTTTATGATTTTGAAATTCATTTAATGAAGTTGCCAACATGTATTTTCATAAGGTTTCAGGAAACATCCAACTCAAACAACGAAATATTAAGATGGGATGTTTGGAAAAAAGTATAATGTCAAAATCTAGAAACTATGGGAATGAAGCAACTGAGCAAATGGCTAAAAAGATTATAAGTTCATTTCATATTATATCTCGTTTGCTACTTCACCATTTATGCAAGTAATATATTGTATTTATTTACATGTGCATGTTGTGTTTTAGGACAACATTGCTATGAGATTTACATTAGATGAAATTTCACCTGATTCTAGCAAAGATGTGATGACCATAGCTTTTGGTTCAAATGACAAACCTAGCAGTGTCAAAGGATTATGAGTTTTGTTTTTCTAAAAATTTATTTCAAAACTTAACATAAACCCTGCACCTCCAAGACTTACTGAATACGAAGCCATAATAGAGCAGCAACATTAATGAATCGATAAGCAACAACAATGAATTACTAAATTAGAGACACAGTTGGCATTAATGGAAACTAACATGATTCAGGGTAAATCTTTTACTAACATTGTCAAAAATGAATTCATGCATCAAGTGTTTGAGTAAACCCTTTCTCCGATAATCATCGTTTTTGTAATATTTGTGATTTTTATGAATTGATTTTTGTGATTTGATTTTATATAAAAATATTTGATTTTTGTAAGTAACAAGTTTTTCAACCTTAGATAATCCTACTTACAGAATCTAATATGCATGCGCTATCCAATTATGCATGTCAGCATTTATATAAAGATTGGTCATTAACATTAATCTAGATGATAGACTGTTTGATTACCCTTAGATATTGTGGATTGGGTAGAAGAAATATTTAGATTTTGTGATATGAAGGAGATATCAGTAGCTAAAATTGTTACATATATGAGGTTGGCTTATACAATTATTTAAATATATATGATGAATATTCTTTTAATAATTATGTATATGGTATGATAACTGAATTTTTTTCTTCATTCAACCTCCTTTAAAAAGGTTTGAAGGAGAAACAAATGATTGATACCTATAGATTCATTGACCTAAATTGTATCAATCATGATGCTGGCTCTATAAATATTTGTGCTAGTGCTTTGGCTCAAGCATTGCAAAAATAGTCTTAATACTTTTTAGTGCTTTATAATCCTATGTATGTTAATTACTTTGTTAATTACTTAACTATATTTGATATATGGATTTTATAATTTTTACAAGCATTACACTCTAACATTGGAGATATAACTATGATTTACAAGGGTCATTGGCAGCTAGTTGTCATTGGGTATGCAACATTTATAGTTTACTTTTTCAACTCAAGAAAAGAAGGGTCGAAGTTATTCATCTATGTTATGTGAACTAATTTCTGTTATGTTTAACGATTTTTTTATGAGTATAATTTATGTTTACGGGTTCTTTTGTGTTGTTTCAAGAGATTAGGTGCTGTTGATAAAAAGAAAAAAAATAAATTGGGTTTAATTTCTGGTAAGTGTCAAACATATTATTTTTTGTATTTATTTAAAAAAACTTTAACTACCCAACAATTTTTTTGCAAGTTCCTCATCAACTAGAAACGACAAAATGTAGATATTATGTATTTCATTTCATGAAGGAGATTATTATTAATGATCTTATGAAAACACCAGATAAGGTTAGCATAAATTTAAACTACTTATACCTATTTCTATTAACCGTAATTATGAAATGCAAATTGATTGACATCATTCATTATCTTTTTTTTCATAGTGGGCTCAAAGGGAACAATTCACGTAAGATGAAATTGATGAAGTCCGTTGTGAATAGTGTGACTATGTATCCACATTTGCACATTGAGAATTGAGGACAATGAGTCACTTGTATATTTATGTATATAACTCCAAATTCTTTGTACTTCCTATGAATTTATATTTTTTTATTAATACAATTCATAATTGTTTCATTTATAGGACTATGCACAATTTGTTCGGATATACATTTACATAAGTCCATTATATATATACATATAATACAAGTCTAAATTGTATCATTTACACAAGTCTATGTTGGCATTATATATATACATACAACACAAAACATATTTAAAAAACTATAACTCATTCTATGTATGTCGTATCCAAATCCAAATTCAATCTATGCTCGTTGCATCCAAATCCAAATTCAAGCTGTCAACCATATGCATAAATTTAAAAATTGTAAATCAATAATACATAACATATGAATGTTGTTAAGATTACAAATAAGCTACATGTGTGTAGGAGGAGGAAAGGCCAAGGATAGGCAATAGGCATTATATTCATATAACTACTTTCGTATGTAATTCTTTCTAAATTCATGTGAAAATGCAAAAAAAAAAAAAAAACCTACTTTGTGAGTATCTTTCAATATATATTCATTAGCAGAGAGCATTTCATTAGTCGAGAAGCTGTTAAATTGCATTATTTCATTGAAAAGTGATATTTTTCTACGACGATTCTCGACTTCTTTCTTGAAAAGAGATGAAATGCTATTGATTTCGCTTATAGTCTCACAATATGCACTTCTCATATTGTCTATTACCTCAACCAATTCAACTAATCCATCGTTAGTTCTAGAATACTTCTTGCTTGACAACATTCTGGTAGCAAACGGATTTGTAGCATAAGCTGAACTCTTCATCCTCCTCTACTCTTTTCCTTTCATTTGCATTATGGGGCTCAATCTCTGAAAAGCCAAAGTCAACATCCTTACTTGCATTGAATGATTCAACTACATCAATTATTGTTTTAGCTCTCTAACGAATTGCTTTGTAAGTTCAAATATAGTCACAAAATCATCAAAGTGAGTGCAAAGCTTTTCCATAACCCTTTAGTATGTGGATGAGTTTACACAAAAGTTAAATTAAATATGTATCAAATATTTTGAATAGAAATCAACATTAACTTATACGTTATGGTAAACTACTTACCTGAACCCACTCATCAAAAACTGACTTCTTAATAGTGATACATTTTTCTTGATCGTTCCAGCCAAATCCACTTATATCTTTCATACTACATATAGCATGATATTGTCTTTTCATTAGCTTAACACTTAACTCAATGTATGGGTTAGCTTTAGGTTAGGATTGAAAAAATAGTGACTCAAACATATTTTCAAGACATCCTAGATATCAACTTTGAACATTCCATTATCAGTTCTCCATCTAGGATCATCTACCAAAACATATAAGCATTAGACAACATATGTATCCTCCTCTTTTGTCCATTAATGGTTACCTACTAATGAGCTTTATATTCTTCTTCTGGATGTATTTCTTACAAGATATCCAAAAGTGGCACCAAATGAAGACATTTTGATATCCTAATCATATGGTTAGACATCATACAACAACATGCATATCAAATCAAAAACCAATAAAGATGAACATATAATTACTGCACGAAGTGAACAATAGACATGGAAACAAAACAAATATTATTGCAAACAATAGTTAAATACATTGTACACTCATTAAGAACAAAAATGAAAATATCGTATAGACATCAATTTAACCAATAAAACAAAAAAAAAAAGCTATAATGTCTTTAACCCTAGGATTGCAACAAATTTGTGAATATCTCCTATGCCATATTGTCTCTAAACTGAGTCCAAGCACCACTTAACTCAACATGCCTAATCAAATCTTGATGTTCAAATCCATCTAGTTAATTATTACTTTCTTCAACAACATCAACTTTAATAGGGTCAATTACCATCTCAGACCTAATAAAATTATAGAGAAGGCAGCAAGCAGAAATGAATCTACATTGTATTTTTTATTGGATAAAATGACTTCCCTTTAAAATTGTCCATCTACCTTTCAATAAACCAAAACATCTCTCAATACAATTTCTTACTTAAGAAAGTTTCATATTGAAGTATTCTTGAGGTGTCATCGATTTATGTCATGGCATTCAATCATTCATGTAGTATCTTTGATCTCTATGAGGTCCCACAAAACCTTCTCCATTTGTGTATCTAGCATCACATAAATAGTAATAACCTATTTCAATGCACAACATTAATACATATAGAAAAATGTGTTCCATGCAAAACTAATACCAAAAGATTAAAGCTAAAACCTTAGGATCCTTAACCCATTTCTGAATAAAATGGCATCTCTTAGCACTCTACCATCTACTGCAAAACCCTCTCATCCTAGTAGAACATATATGAACTACATGTCTAATGTGCAAACAACAAGAACGTTAGTAGCAATTTCATTTTTCCTAGTCCTGTATCTATGCCTATCAACTGAGACTATATTTACCTTTATGTATGTTCCATTTAAGGCACCCAAACAACCCTTGTATCTGTTAAATTTTTTTGTATCAGTTTGAGTTTTTTAAATAATAAAGAATGGAACCTCAAAACAAAATTCAACATAAAATGAAATTGCCTACTAATTGTCTCTCTAGATCTGGCTACTTGACGCTTTATTACCCAATTTTTATTATGATGAGCAATGATGTGAAGGAAGCTAATAATCAGTTTTTCTATTGAAAAATGCCTAGATACATGTAATCCTCCTTGTATTTGAAGCAAATGACATAATTTGGCAAAAGCTATCTTATCGATTCTATAATTATCTACACATTGCATATTGCTTTCAAAAACCATTGCATTTAAGTTTAACTCTCTAACCTGTAGCCTATCATAAGTGCTATTAGCATAAGATAGTCTACATCTTTTTCTAAGTTTCATTGTAATTAATGTCACAACAACAATAAGTAACAGGTGAAATATAGTCTTCAATTGGTTCAATTGCAAAATAAGCATTATTACTAAATGCATCTTCTTAGTAATAAACGAGTCATAACTATATAGAAGAAAGATTTTGGTTAATGTAGAAAACATGTGTCAAAAGCAAATATGTTCATTTGTAGATGGAATCTAAGACACATCTAATAAAAATAAACCAAAACAAAAATCTATAGATTAAGGACTAAAACCAAAATGAAGAACACATATGATAGATCTACATGTTTTCAATCGAGATTTAAATGAGATCTAAACAAATAAAACAAGAACACATTTAAATCAAACAAATAATGCAGAACATATCATGATATAGTAGATAGTACACACACCATTTCATAGATGGAATCTAAGACACAGCTAACAAAAATAAACCAAAAAAAAATCTATAGATCAAAGACTAAAACCAAAATGAAAAACACATATGATAGATCTACATCTTTTCAATTAAGATTTAAACGAGATCTAAATAAATAAAATAAGAACACATTTAAATCAAACAAATAATGCAAAACATATCATGATATAATAAATAGTAGGCACACCATTTATTAATAAATAAAAGATAAACTTAACAACACAAAGATGAAATCACAAAGGTTGAAGCTGATGTTGGTTGAAACAAAAAAGCCTTTGCTTGAAATCTATGATGTTGTTTGAAAAAGAAAGTGGGTGTTGTTATTCAACAAAGTTAAAGACTGCAAATATAGCATTTTTTACATAAGAAACATCGTAATTGTTATTAAAAATTGAGCTTTTATTTGATTAAACATAAGAATGTTATGTGTGTCATAAACTCAGTTTTTTATAAGGAAAGAATTTACGAGTACTCAATTACTGCATTTTTATTCAAAGAAACATTGCATTTGACAACTATTGTTGCATTCCAAATTTTGTCAAATTATCAAATACTGAGTTTCTTTTACTGTTCAAAGAAATGCAGTAAATAATAACCAATGTTGCATTTCAAACCATGCAAATGCAATATTCAAGGGGGACGATATAAAGAAAATAAAAGGGTTATCAAATATTACATTTCTGTGCAACCAAACGTAGTAAATAATCACAATTGCTACGTTTTAACACCTACAAATGTAGTAAAAAAAATTTTTAAAAATATAGTACTCAATTAAATAAAGTAGAGAAAATGATATCACAATCACTACGTTTTGTTCCCTAGAAACGTTATATTTGACTTTAAAAAAAAAAGAAAACTCATATACTACATTAAAGCTTTTCCTAAAACGCAGTATTTGTCCTATTCGCAATACAACATTTGCAAAAAAAAAAATTAAGTTTCTTACTATACATTGATTTTTAAAAGGGTCAAATAGAAAGAAAACATTTTTTATTTAGGTCAAATGTAGGATAAAAGTAACTTTCCTCCCAGAATCTTAAAAAATCACAAAGAGATCTGGATTTCTAATTTTGGGGCTTTTGTGTACTATTGGGAATCTAAGATTACTTCCAAAAATTAGACACTCGTGAACCAAATGTGGGAATCACATTCTCACAAGCAAGATTCCAGGGAAAAATCTT
The DNA here is from genome assembly GCF_002303985.1 of Durio zibethinus. The sequence goes on along the minus strand of NW_019167871.1, from coordinate 15,762,867 downwards.
AGATTCTCTCGAACCAAATGCCCTCTTAGGGTATTTGAGCCTACATGCGTTTTATCATACCATGACCCTAGCCTTACATTACAAGTTTATTAAAGACCTAATTGATTTGTGATTATGAGTTTATCTACATTAGTAGAGAGAGATGAGAAAACTAAACATATGAAACTTGGTCATTCTTTATTGATCTTTTGTTCAAAATTTCTTGTATGATTACAAGGATACGAAAGAAATATTACTTATAATAGAATTCTAATTAAGAACAAGCTTACTTTAGGATGATTCTTATAGATGAGCTTATACTTATTATTTTTCTTTATTTATATCTATTAGGCAATCCTTAAGGAGTTCATGCTAAATGGATCATAGGAAGTGGATAGTGATTCTTGCACATTCTTATTATGCTTGCGGATAAGCCAAAATATAAGTGTGAGGGTGGATAATTCTATATTTTTATAGAATTATCATAGCTTTTCTCTATCTTTTAGGAGAAAATTGTGTTGTTTCTTATGGAATTATGGAAAAAAAAATAGTCCTAATTGGTAGAATTCTCCTTGTGTAAGTATTTTTATGATTTTTGAGAAAAAAAGATGATTTAAATAAGAATTTGAGGCAAATTGGTGCAGTTTCCCCTTATTGGCCAAACATAGTGTACAAATGAGGCCATTGCTTATTTAAAGATTTTTCTAGCTTATTTTTAAATGTTTTCATGTGCATTTGAGCTTAATTAAACCTTCTTCAAGTCATGATTTTTATACTTACCTTGCATATTTTCTTACTTAAGCTAACGGAAGTTGTTTGAGCTTTGTAGAAAAAATGCATTGAGGCTTCAGGAACAAGGTGCAAGAACTTGAGGTTTTAAAGCCTTTTGGGGAGTTGATTTAGAGCTTCATTTTTTTGGAATTTAACTTAGTTGGAATTCAGAATACATGTCATTGGCTAAAAATGTCTCTCATGGATCACCCAAAATGGCCCTTAAAGGAAGGAGTAAGAAGAGATGTAACTAGTTGAATATGAAGGAGCTTCATGGTATCATTTTAGTGGAGCAAATGGTTGCTGTTGACTTGGCACTTCAAAGGCTTCTTTTTAGTTTAGCTTAAGTGCACTAGAAGCTTAAAGAACTTAAAGAGAAGAGGATTTGAAGAAAAGAGAAAATAATCCAACTAGAAGAGCTTCTAGAAGAATTTTAATTGGCTAGAAATGTTTTATCTATTTGGCATCCTACATGGCATTTTGGAGGAATCTCATTGCCTCTTTTAGATCGAGGAACCTCCTATAAATAAGCTAGATAGGGCAATGATTGGAGAGTTCATTTTTATGCACTTTTAAAAATTTTTTTCTTCATTTCATTTTATTTTTCCTATATAAGCAACTTTCTCCATTTTCCTTTTGGACACTGTTTAGGAGAATTTTCCTGTATATTTTCTTGCAAATTTTCTTTCAAGCATTTTAATTTCCTACACATTTAAGTTTCTTTATTGCAACAAACAAATTTCTTGTCATTTATATCTATTTCATTGCAATTTTCCCTAGCATTTATGATAATTCTATAAAAACATATCACCAAGCATGGGCTTAGTAAATGGATTTACAATTATCTCATGCATAGAAAATGTTCAACATGTTGACTTTCTTTTATGCAACCTTGCCTCTCACAAAATTATTCTTGGCATCTTTGTTTTTTTTTTAGATCTTTTTTTGAATGCGATTGTTGTTTGACTATCACAATTCTCAATTCTTAAATGATTAAAAAATTTCATAAGCTAAACAATCTCTTGTACTGTTGTTGAAACTACCATAAATTTAGCTTTCATTGTGGATATTGCCATTCAAGTCTATTTATTACTGATCCAAGATATAACCTAATACTTAGTAAGAAAATATAGCAGAGGTAGATTTCATTTCATCTAAATCTCTTCTCAAATTGGCATCCATTTGGTCCTTTATGGACTTTCAGGACACATTCTTTAGCTCAAGCCATTACTTTTTGCCAAGAGTATCAATTGACTTATAATTTTACAATTAGATTGTTCAAGAATTTTCTTAATATATTACTCTTATGAAAGAAAACAATTTCTTGAAATGATCTATCTTAATTCTTAAACCAAGTATGTAAGTTCCTTCGCCCATGTCATTTATTTCCAATTTAAGGACAATGAATTTTCACCATAATGAAATACTCCTTATCATTCTTAGCCAACAATAGGTCATCCACATAAATTGACAAGACCACAAGCTCATCTTTAACTCTTTTAACATACACATAATGATCTTCATTAATCATGATAAAATCATATTAAATTATCTTTTAATGAATAATAACGTACCACGACATCAAAGATTCTTTCAAACCATAAATTGATTTTAATCATTTGCACACTACTGTGCTATTGAGCTCTGTCAATAAAATCTATAGGTTGTTTCATATAAATTTTCTCTACTAGTAACTTGTTTAAAAAGGCACTTGTCACATCCACTAGATGAAACTCTAAATCCAAACATGTTACAATGGCAAGAATTGCATCTTTTAGTTAAATCAATCTTGGATTCCATCTTTCTTCTTCCATCTACCATTGCTTTCGTTCATTTTTCTTTTGCCTGACTTATGGTTCTTGCAAAACAAATTTAATAAATTCTCAACTTTAATCATGCTTCCACTTGGATGAGATATTGTTGGTTATTGATCAAAAATATGCATTAATTAATTTGCAACTTACCAAATCATTTGCATCTTCAATATTATAAAGAGACATTTTGTGACTCATTTTACCTTCATTTAAAAACTCATTTTCAAAAAAGTGGCATTTCAAGATTCAAAATTTAGCTACACTCCCACTTGATCTTTCATTATTTGGTGACTATAACTGCACAGGATAATTCAAGTAATATAATGATAGAGCAAAGTTATCATCCCACAAAGATTGACTTTTAGGTTACCTAACCAGTTATTGAAATAGTCTTACTATAGTTAGCTCGACCGATATCTTGAAAGATTTCTAAACTACTTATAAGCTAAAACATGAAAACAAAGCATGACAATGAACAAGTAAGCATAAAGAGCAAGAATAATTAAAACTATAAAAGCAAAGCATGAATTAAAATCAAACAATAATTGAACTTCAATCCAAACCTAAGAACAAGTAAAATAATGCATGATTTATATTAAAAAAAATAGAAACTAAAGTGTAAGAGAATTGCACGAACGGAAAATAGAATGTAAAACCTAAACAACAATCTAATGCAAGTAAACTAAAATTACAACATTGAATAGAAATGAATCTAATCCTTATGCTAGGTATTTAAGTGTAGGTGAACATAAAAAATAGTGAATCAAACTATATCTAAATTCATCAAATTGAAATTGCATGAATTAAACACAAAGAATTTTAAATTTACTAAAATTGAATCCTAGATCTGCACGTTGAAATTCAAATTTTCAGAAATTAAAACCTAGATTTATAACTCTAGAAAGTAAAAAAACTTAAACTAAATTAAAAGAACTTAGATCAACATGCAAAATTTAATTGCAAGAAAAGTAATCAGCTCAAACAAGGAAATGACAAGATTAATGAACTTTAAACAAAATTTGGTGCAAAAACAAAGAAAACACAACAATATGAAAGAAATTGACCAAACAACTATTAAAACCAACAATTAAAGTGGAAGCAATTAAAAATTAATAAAGTAAAAAAGTAAATGAACAAGTGCAAATCAAGGAAAGAGTGGACTAATTACCCAGCAAGGAGAAAACCACAGACAACTCTGTCACCACCACTACTTCCAGCTTTGGCTAGCCACCAAAACCTAAACTTCTAAGATTTTTAGAAAAAATTGCAAAAAGAATTTCAAAATACAATTTTTTAGAATTAAGAGTGTGCAAAAAAATTTTGTGTCAAAACTAGTAAGAAATCATAAAAAAAAAAAAGCTAAGAAAACATAAAGTAGTGTAAAGGAAAATTTAGGTAAACAACATTGTAAAAGTAAAGAGAATGTAATTGAAAGTGCAAGAAATCTTAAAGAAACTTAAAGTGTATTGCAAGAATTGAAATTACATGGAATGTAAGTGCAAGAAAATTAAATTTTTCTTGAAAATTAAACAATTTCTCTCCAAATAGCCCTTTAAATGAACAATGAGGAAACTCCCAAGAGAGAAAATGAACAAGAAATTTAAATTGCAAGAAATGAAAACTAACTAACTAACTAACTCTCCCTTATTGGCGACCACCACTCCTATTTATAGGCCAAGTATGATGTGTTCCAACCAATCAAATTACCAGAAAAAATCAGTTAAGATGTCACATAAGCTAGATATTTTCATGTCATGAAAGCTTACTTCATAAGCTTCCTAATTGCACTCTTCCTCTTCTCTTTTCTTTAAGCTTTCTTCCTTTGATCAATTAAGCTCTAAAAAGTCATAATGATAACCAATAAGAAGCCTCTAAAGTGCCAACTAGGCAACTATCCATTGGCCTTCTTCTTGGATTCAAATTAGGCACCGCTTTTATCCATGCACTTAATGATTCATCAAATGGCTAGCAAGCACTTCTTCATGAAATTTTAAGCACTAAATTTTGCTTTAGTTTTTCCTTAAAATTCTAGCCAATGAGAAGCCATCTAGTTTCCAACTCAACCATGAAAAAATTCAAAAAATTCCAAGTCCAATGGTTGCTCAAAAAGACCACTCCAATGGTTTTTTTCCCATTTAGCTCATGCAACTTACTACAAAGGTAGCAAACACTTTAATGGGCTAAAAATGAAAAATAAACAAGGAAAATATAAGCAATAAAACTTGAGTTAAAGTTCAATTAAGCTCAAATATGCAAAGGAAGTAATGAAGAAAAATTAGAAATATCTCTCAAAAGTAGCATTAAGACCAAACACAACACTAGGTTTGACCAAATAGTAGAATTTTTGCCAAAATGCATCCAATTTGTCTTCAAATCATCATTTTTCCTCTTTTCTCATATTTTTACCTAGCATTTGCACAATTAAGAGTATATTTGCCATATTTTCATAAGGAACAAGGATTAATTCCTCATAAAAAGTCTTTAAAAAGTTATGATAATTATATAAGAATATTGAATTATCATTCACTTACAAACACATATCCCTTTGAAATTTTTAGAGTATCTTAAAAATTTACTATTTTTGCATTGTAGACGTAACTTGCCATGTAAATGATCGAACTCAAGAACATAGGCAGTACAACCTCAAGTTCTCAAGTTACTTGATTGGGTTTTGTATCAATCAAAAATTCATAAGGAGTGGTTGTAACTAACTTGGAGGATACTCATTGAATATATAAACAGTTGATAATAACACTTCACGTTAAAAGTGATTTGCAAACTCACTTAGCCAATATTGACCTAATCACTTTTAGAAGGATTTCATTTCTTCTCTTTACAACACCATTTTATTATTGAGTTATTAGAAAGATTAGTTGCTTATCATTACCATTTTCATCACATAACTATATAAATTAATCAAATAAATACTTAAATCCATTATTAGTTTTCAATGCCCTAATGTTTTCATCTTATTTTTCACTAAGTACACATACTCTCTAAAGCACTTTAAAAGCTTTAAACTTTTTAAAAAATCAAATAGGTAAAATCAAAATGTATTTTATCATCCATAATTGAGATGAAATATTAACCTCCACTATTTGCCTTTACATGCATTGGGACACAAATTTTAGAATGTATAAATCGCAATGAAACTTCAACTCTAGTTCTTTTATCAAATGGTTTTCTTATCATTTCCCTTGCTAGATAGTTTACACATAATGGTAGATTAACCCTATCATATAGGGCATTGCAATCCCTCTTTTGCTAATCTACCTATTCTTTGTTAACCTAATTGCCAAGTCTAGCATGTCAAACATTCACATAAATATTCGCATCATAAAACCATTTAATAAACATCCAGATCCATAATGATTTGTTTCCCAAAACAAATCCATATTAGTGTTATTAAAATTCATAACAAATCTTAGACTAAGAAGAATAGTGACAAAAACTAAATTCCATCAAATATCAAGACCAAACAAGACATTATGTAGGATAAGGTTTTTCTAGCAAACGCACTTAACTTATAGGTGTCAATTGATAACTCCATCAAATAAAGTTATTTAGACTTAATTTCGATCCATAAATGAATGAATTTTGCTTAGTTCTTTGTGAAATAATGATCTTTTTACTCCTAAAGTGCTTAATTTGATGTTTTGTAGGAAATAATGAAAAAAAGATTGAATCTTGATGAATCTGGAAAAATCTTGGAGTTTTTTTATCAATCTTGAATGATTCTAGTTACATTAAAATGAATCATAGACTATTTTGTGATGTTCTTAATGATTCTTGAAATTCTTAGAAATTTTAAAGTGAAAAGTGTACAAGATTGGTTTTGCCCAACTTAGAAAAGTTAGAAGTGTACAGTCTTGGTGAATGTTAGAATTGTAATTTCAAGTTAAATGCAAATCCATGGTAGCTTATGTGGGTTAACATGCATGGGATTACTAATTGAAAACATGGCAACAAATTTTTTCACATTGGCCCAGAGAGATGACTTGGAGGCATATGTGGCAAGATAACTTGGCAATTTTGTTTACATTGAAAAAGTCCAGACAGCCCTTAGTTTTCTTGCCTTGATTTGGAATTCCTATTTATACTTGGATTGCATTTATTCCTAATTAGAGTAAAACCTTCATGAATACAAAATTTGAATAAAAGAGGCACTGTATAAGAGAATTCAGAGTTTTCTTTTAAGATTTCCAAGTGAAGGAAATGCTCCAAGAAGTTTCCCTAAAAAAAAAACTCAATTCCTACAAGCAAGAAAGAAAAGCCTAAAAACATTCAACTTCTGAATTTTTAGAAGGTATGTAAGATGATAAAACTCAACCATTCTTCTTTTCAAGAAGAATTTGAAATCCCCTATCTTCTACTCTTAAAAATGCAATATGTCAAGAAAAGAAAAAGGTAGAAGCTAACCATTTTCTAAAAGTCAAGATTAGGGTCTAGATACCTTTCTTTAAAAAGTTTTACTTCAATCCAACCTAGATTAACTTCAAGAAGAACTCTTTCATTCGAGAAGTCTACCTTAATCAAACCATCAAACCAAAAAGTCTGCTATATTAGATTCCAAGACTACCAAACCTATCTTGGAGTTCTTTGTCTATAAATAGTAGTTTTAAGCATTAGAAAAAGCATGATTGGGGTGACAAGCCAATCTTTAGTTGTTTTTGCTTTCTTCTTGATTTTTCTTTAAGTTTTCATTTTTTTTAAACTCTTTTCAATTTAATTTCAATTATACAATTTTTTTGTAAATTTCAAGTTAATTCCAATTTTGTTTTTAAGCTTTTGCAATTTGTTTTTATGGTTCTTGTTTAATTTCAATTCTGATCTTGTTTAATGTTCTTAATTCATGCATTTTTCATACTAGTTTCTTATTAAATTGATATTGGCATGCTCTAATTCATCATAGTAGTTTTGGTTTATGCATTTAGGCTTGGTATTGAAGTAATTTGCTATTTTTAACTCTATTGCATGTTCTTAGGTTTAATCTAATTCAATTCAAGTTCAATTAGTTTAAATTGCATGTTTTAGGGATTAATTAGGATTAGATAAGTTTAATTTGTTTTAGGTGCATGCTGTTGCATTTAATAAGTAATCTAATTGATTTAATTAAAGTTGGTAAATTTAATTTGGCAATCTTGCATGTTAATAGGTTGCTATGTTTAAAGCTTCACATTTTATCTATATCAATTGCATGTTTTCATATTTAATTCAGGTTTCTTAACATCTGTTGCTTGCATTTTCTTTAGTTTATGCTTATTTCATGTTTAATTAAATAGATTGCATATGTTTAAGTTTAATTTAGGTTAATTGGATTTGGCCCATGTTATTCTATCTTTGCTCATTTGATTCTTTTTAATTTTACAGGTTTAGATGTTCAATTTGGTTGCAGCATAAATCATTAGTTATAGTTGTTCACTTATTTCAAATTCATACTAGTTCATTGTTACTGCATATTTTTAAGTTTAAGTGCATTTTTTAAGTTATGTTTTGATTAGTTTACATAGTTATTGCATTCTTATTCCTAAATCCTCCAAATATAAGAAGGGTGAGATAATTTTAGTACTTGAATCACTCTATTTATAATCTTTGTGCGAACGATACTTTTCTTATCACTTCAGTACTTATTTTGATTCTATGCACTCGTAAATTCTTAATCATCAATGCTCTTCAATTCAATCCTTATATTGTTTCTTATATAAATTCATTTTTCTCATGTATCGTGCTACATGGTTTATGGCCTTTGAGTCTTCCTCATCTCATTACATTCACAAGCAAAATGACTTTCAATACCATAATTAACACACTTAAGTTTAGCTTTGTTCTTCTTAGATTGAGCCTTGAGACCATTATTTTTACCATTTCGACCACTCTTTGGTCTTTTAGGAGCTTTTTTTTTATTTACATCATATAGCCTATGCTTGAAGCCCATAGCTTTCCTTGAACTTATGTATGTCATATTCACATCAACACTAGGCTTAGATGCTTGTTATATGATCTTTCTCTAATTGAAGATGATGAAAATCACCATCAAGAGTCTTTATACTCTTATGTTGGGTGCACCTTCATCTACTTTTAGCAATGTGGTAGTGATCGAATGACAACTTGGACAAATTTTTCATATGTCAAAGTGTGTTCAGCATTCTTTTTTAAACAAACTTTGTTGTTAAGGCTCTTGTTCTCTTTTTTAGCAATATCATACTACCTGAGCTCACGCATGATATTATTCTCCATACTACTTAGCAACATAATGCAAGCAATGGAGTTTTTTTTCTATCTAGGCTTTACAACCTTGATCCCTTTTATGTAAGGCCATATTCCTTTACTTAAGCTGCACTAGAACAATGTTTAGAATTTCAAGAATGTCTTGTTCTTCTAATATATACTAAATTTTCATATTCCAAATTCCATAATTATCCTTATTCAGTAACTATGTAGTTAAATATATAAGCTATATTCAAAGGATAACTTTATATTGAGAGACTCTTGACTAATTAATGCATAGTATTAAAAATATCTATTTTGTCACAATGTCACAACTAAAACAATGACAATCATTCACATAAAATGAAACCAAAAAGTCACTATGTTCACAATCAAATTCTATTTTTAATATGTTTGATTTTCACTAATTCTATTCCATTGTGCAAAATTTATCATTCTAAGCTAACTCATTTATTAATACCTTAAAACTCCCACTAACCATAAGGTTACTTTCAATTAATAACACATATCAATTGCATTCACTTAGACAAGCTTCACAAAGCATGTACATATTGAACTTATAAACAAGTTCCATCATTAGACATACACAATGTTTATTGAACTATATTCTCAACCAGTACATATCACTTGTCTAGTGACTAGGATGGAATCCATAAATACCTCATTCTTATTAGCTAACCATGGGGATCCAAGAATTTTGTGTGATCCACTATGGAGACTTGGATCGATAAAGAAAGTAACATTCTTCCTTGCCCCTTTTCTAACAAAATCACAAAATTCTTTATCAAAGTTGTAACATTAGGACATTTCCTCTTGTTAGACATCCAAAGATCTTAAAAAAAAAAATTTTATCTAAGTGTAAGGATTATATCTATTTAACATCATCTATATGTTTAAATCCTCCCTCCATGCATATGGCCTCGCAAGATAAACTTTTTAATCTTGTTGTTAACCCTTGATGATATGACACATAATATCATCATCATTTGGATCCATTCAATGCTATGCTAATTTAATTAATTGCCTTATTGCTCTAAGCAATTGCACATAAGTCCTTATAACAATAAGAGTTCTCACAATACTTGTCATGATTTTTTATAACATATATATAAGAAATTTTATGAACATACACAAGTCTCATAATGATATTAAACATATTTTAATTTTAATACTCCTAAAACTAATCAAAAACTATCAAAAAAATTTTGAATTTTTTACAAAGAAAATGTTATAAGGCTATTGATTGTATTCTTTATTTTTCAAACTATTTGGAAAAACAAAAAGAGCGATTGAATGCTTTAAAAAGGTATTTGAATGCCTTGCTAGTTTTTCTATTCTATTTTAAAAAATTGCATGGGCATTCAATTTCTCTACAATGGGTATTCGAATGCCTACTCAAAAGTTACGATTAAAAAATTGAAATTTTACTTAGGGCATTTGGATGCCCTATCGAGCATATAAATACCCAAGTTTTGAAAACCAAAAACGTAACCCAAAATGATGCAAACAAATATAGAAACTTGCATTTGAATGTTCCAAAACATTCACAGTAACTTTCTACTACAAAATTACACACTTTTGTATAACATTCCTATATATCTTCGTATGCATTCTAGTAAAATCTCAAGAACATGTCAACAATTTCGGTGTTTCAAGACAAACATTGAAACAACTACAAATCATGCCAACCTGGCTTGGATACCAATGAAGAATAATGAATATAAATGTGATCATATATCAAAGTAATGCAAAAGCACAGTGGAAACATTTTTATAAATGTGTTACAGAAGCGATGCCAAATTGATTCACTGTTTGGGACAAAATCATGCATTTGAAAATTGCTTGATATCCACAATGTAAATCCTTAACCACTAATGTAAAAAATTCCTCAAAAATTTTTCTTTCTTGATTGATCTTTTTCTTTTCCTCTCTTATTTTTATGTGACTCACCATACATTCTCACATATATATGAGACTTACTCCATCCTTGGTTTTGGATGAACATTTCTCTCTTTTTTCTATACATGTTTTTGCTATGGCCAATGCCATGCTTGAAGTAAGGAGGAAGAGCAACCATTCTTGTTTAATTTTGATGAATCTTTTCATCCTCTTTTCATAAGGTACGTTGTCATTGTTAATTTTGGGAGAGAGGCATGGCAATTTTATGTTGCTTCAATTTCAAATCTAGAGTTAACTGCTTTAAGCCATTTATTTCTTGTTCAAAACCAAGATATGCTTAAGTGCCCTTAGGCAATTATGTTGGTTTGAGTTCCACCTATTCATAGGGGGACTTTTCTAACAATTTTAAATGTAATTTCTTAAAAAGTATAATTTCTTAAAGTAATTGTGTAACAATAAATTATATATAAAAATAACAATATCTTGATTAACTACTCTAAAAATAACAAAGCTTTACTAATAATCATTTTAAATAGGAGCCATATATTATATATTTAATAAGTCATTTTATGCATTAATCAATATAATTGATTCGTATTCACTTGCTAATAAAAAGTGGTCATTCATTATGTGGGGTAGATTTTATAGGATTTTTATGTAAAAATATTTTTCGTTTATTTTAATATTACCAAGTTAATATATATATGCAAAATAATGAATTATTATATCAATTGTTATGTGATATTTCATGCCCAATCGATTATTTTAAATTAAATTATTTATTTTTTAATTTTTACATATATCTTTTTAGAAATATTTTTTGTATTTTTAGAAGTTACTATTTATATTGTTCAAGAATAGTAAAAAATGAGATATAAGACCAATTAAAACTGTAAATGTATTGTACCAAAAAATATTACAAATTTAAAAAGGAAACTAACATAAAACTAAACAAAAATATTATCATAAAAATTCTCAATCAAAATATTAGTGTCAAGTCAAGAAGATCTTTGGACTTGACATGGTGAAAAAAAGGTGGAATTGTGTTACTTGGAGTTGGATGTCTTTCCACATGTTTTCAAACCGTAGGAATGTATGCATCAATACCATTGGTGGGAGGTAACAGCTCAATCCTTGATGAATCGCTAAGACCAAGAATTTATGAGATAAAATGGCATTAACCCAATATCTCCCCATCTGGTTATACATATTTAAAAAAAAAGTGTATATTTACACTATGAATGTATGGTAAGTGTACAAATTCTATATACTATCAGCGAATTGTACGATATTTTCTCATTAATGAGTAAATACAAAATTTTACAAACTCTTAAAATAAATATACAAAAACTTGATTTAAAAAAATATCTCATTAATGAGGAGGATTTATATGATTCATTAACGATGTATAGAATCTATATTAGGCTAAAAGGCTCCAATCAATTAATCATCCGAGCAAGCAAAGGTGAAATCGAACCATAAACCATCCACACAAAAGACAACAATTTAATGTGATTTAACCCAACCCAATGTTGCTTACATTCATGAATAAGAGAAAATATCCACTAGTTGTAAAGAATTAAAAATTAACATATAACCAAATCAACACTAAATCCCAAACTATTGGAATAATTTTCAAAATAGTGAAAGGAAGTTGATCAAGTATAAGACTTAATCATGAAACTTAACCATCAATTATGAGAAATCAAAGTTAAGTATGAAAAATGTTTTCTAAATATGTATGAGCAAGAAAAGTGAAGTATAGCTAAGAGTATTCAGATGCCTTTCATTAGGCATTCAAATACAAGTTTTTTCCCTAAGGGTATTTGAATACCCTACATAGGGTATATATTATATTATATATTATATCTAACTAATTATATACTTAATATTACTTAATAAATTATATAATATATATTATTATACCTGAATACCTAATGTCCTATTTTCTCATACTAAATACCTAATGTTACCTAAATACCTAATGTCCTATTTTCTCATATTCTTGGGAAGGGTTGACATACGAGTACTTGGTTCGATTTATTTCTTTATCTCCCCGTGAATTGCATGTTTGTAACAATAGGAATAGAATTTCTTCAATTCCAATCGACTAGGCGTATTGTGTCGATTTTTTTGAGTAATATACCTGGAAATGCCCGTTGATTCCTTATTAACGACGTTTCGAACACAACTGGTACATTGCATTTGAACGCCACTCACTATTTTAAGATATTTGAAATAAAATCACTAACACATTCAAATACTCCAAGAAAGGCATCAAATATCACCATTCTATTCATTAAAGCATTTGAATACCCATGAAGGGCATTCAAATACCACCTTTTTATTAGTTAAAAAGTGTCATTTTCTGAAATGATTTATCTTGAAATGAGACATACTCTTTCATACATGATCTTTCACTATCAAAAAAATGAATAATTATGTCCATAATTATTCATAAAAGTTTGATTTGGTTTAAAGTTGTGTCTTTAAAGTGAAATGACATAAATAAAAGGTCACAACTCTTCTCTTTATTCTTTATAAATAAAAATTGATAGACCACAGATTTATATGTCCAAAACATTCAATCAAACTTCTTTCAAATTATGTCTCCCTCACTCTCAAAATAGAATAAAGACATTAAGACTTTGTTTGTAATAGAAAACATAAGCCTTACGTTAGTATTTCCATTCTTTCTAAGGGTGTTTAGTGCTTCGGACTTCATCAATGCAAAAGTGAGTCTCATAGACTATTTCAGTTTTTCATTTTGCATCCCAAGGTCTAGTGGGGGTAAAATAACTCTAACAAAAAATGTTTTTCAAACATGCCTTAAGGCCAGCTACATGTAATAATTTATTGTAACTCTCCATTGGTGCTGCATTATTCTACGTTACAAGAGGACTACTTTAACAAGTAGAGAAAGACTTTAAATCCTTGATACCACATTAATTTCTTGCAACTCTTTAAACTTATTCACCACTAGTTCTTGCAATTCAAATGGAGATGTTCAATTCATTTTAAAAAAGGGCTACCAACTTTTAAAAGTTGGAACACGTTGATTGAGGCAATTTTCTAAAGTGGTAGCAAAATATGCATATCTTCATCACCATATAAAACATAGTATATGCTTTAACAACTGCCAAATCGAAAGAAAAAGAAAAAGAAATGGCTGATGAAGTTCATGAAAAACAAATTAGAGAATGATAAAGTTTGTGGAACACATGTATGAAGTGCATATTGAATGATAGTTCCTATTCTCTTTTTGACACATATATCAATAACACATCAACAAAAAAATTATGAAATAAATTTGATGCAAGATACATGAAAGATGATGCGACTAGCAAAAAGTTACTAGTGTCAAGCTGGCACATGCTCAAAATGGTTGAATCAAAATCGGTAATGGAACAATTTGTTAAAATTTAAGTCATCCTAAACAAATTCAACCAACATAAAATGGAAATGAATGAATCTTTCATTGCATCATCTATTATTGATAAGCTTCCAGTAATATGGAAAGACTTCACGAGAACATTGAAACATAAAAAGAAGATATTTTTGCATGAAATTGACAAAGAAAAGAAGGCACATGTCTTAAAGGTTTATTTGGTTGAAGAAGGAAAGCCTACTCAATCCTTAAAAAGAAAGGATCTTTCTACCAATACTTAGAAATTCAGGAAAAAATTAGCATGCTTCCATTGTGGAAAGAAATGACACTTCAAGAAGGATTATCACACTTTTAAAACGAAAAAAGGTATATCTAATGCGACCAAAGACAACTTTATTGCTACAATTTCTAAAGTTAATATGACTGAAGACAAGGAAGTTTGATGGATTGATTTTGAAGCCTCAAACGTGTATGTACAAACAAGGCCTTATTTAAATCTTTCTAAGAGAAGGAAAAAGCCAATAATACTTGGGAATTCTTCAACAACTAAAGTCAAATGCAATAGGACAATATATTTATAATTCACCTTTAAAAAGACATTAAATTTTACAAATATTTTTTTTATTTGGAAATCAAAAAGAATCTAGTATTTGCTAGTCTACTTAACAAATTTGGTTTCAAATTAGTTCTTGAAAGGGACAAGTTTGTATTATCAAAGGGTGGCAATTTTTTGGGAAAGGGTTATGCCAACAATAACATGTTTAAACTTAATGTATCCCTAAGTATTATCAATAATAAGATGAAAAATTTTATTTATATGGTTCATTTTTTATATATATGGCATTATAGATTAAGATACATTATAATAGAATAATAGAAATGTCTAAGTCTAATCTAATTCAATATAAAAAGAAACATGATGAAAGATGTAAGACATATATGCCTACTAAGATTGCAAGAAAACCATTTCTAAGGTAGAAAGATGTATGCAATTGCTTCGATTAGTACATAATGATGCATATGGCATGCATGAAACTCCTTCTATAGGTAGAAAGAAATACTTTATCACTTTTATTGATGATTTTTCATAATATTGTTATGTCTTCTTAATACACTCTAAGGAAGAAGCATTTGAAAATTTTCGGATCAATAAAAATAAAGTAGAATTAAATTGTGATGTTAAGCTTAGAATCTTGAAAATAGACATAGAAGGTGAGTATTTTGATCCAAATTACTTTGAATCCATTGGTATAGTTCATCAAGTAACCGCAGCATATAGTCCTTAATCTAATGGTATGGCCAAAAACAAAAATAGGGTACTAACTTAAATGGTTATTGCCATGTTGTCTTATTTTGGTTTAGGACAAGGTTTTTAGCGTGAGGCATCATTGACAACAGGCCATATTCAATATAGAGTTCCAAATGAAAGAAACAAAATAACCCTATATGAATTATGGAAGAAAAAAAAAACCCAACCAAAGCTATCTTAAAGTTTGGGGTTATAGAGTAATTGTAAAAGTTTCTGAACCTAAAAAAAAAGAAATTAAGAGAAAGGGAAATTTAATGTATATTCATTGGCTATGCTCAATATAGCAAGGCATATAGGTTCTTGGTTATAGAACCAAATGATTTAATTCCCATTAATACAATTATAGAATTAAGAGATGCCTTATTTGATTAATATATATTCCAGGTAATTCCATATTCTAAGGACATTGCTTAAGATAGTTTAAATGAACTAAAAGATACTTTCATAAATGAAGAAAAAAACCTTGTACTTAAAGCTAGTAAAAAAGCTAGGAAAATTAAAAACTTTAGCTTGAAATTTTACATGTTCTTAGTAGAAAAAAATAGAGAAAGAATAAATAATCATATTGAACATTGTTTCAATGTTGAATCGAATCTTAAGACATTTGATAAGGCAATAAAGTCTCAAGATGTAGCTTTTTGGAAATGAGGTATAAAAGATCAAATGGATTCAATTATGGGAAACAATATGTGGACCTTAGTAGATTTACCTCCATGTTGCAAATGGATATTTAAAAAGAAAATGAAAGTGGATTCACTATAGAAAAATTCAAAGCTAGATTAGTTACTAAAGGATTTACACAAAAGCATTGAATCAATTATCTCAATACATATGCATCGGTAGCAAGGATAGCAACAATAAGAATGTTTATAGCATTAGCCTTAATTTACAAGTTAATAATTCACCAAATGGATGTGTAGACACATATCTATGTCTGGGGTTTATCGAACAATTTTTTATTTATTTACTAGTATTACATTATTATATTATATTATATTATATTATTCTTTTATTACTATTCTATTATTATTATAATATATGATATTGTTATAGTATATTGCATTATTACTCTTACTATTATTATTATTATTATTATTATTATTATTATTATTATTATTATTATTATTATTTTGTTTTTATTCTTCTTTCCCTTTTTGTTTTATCTATGACGGGAATTTTAGAAAGTGAAAATTGAATCAACTGATCAGAAGATGTGTAAGATCAAAAAGATTTAATACAGATCATAGAACTTTTAATTTGATTCTCAACATTAACAAAAATCTAGCCCTAAATCATGCTCGAGTAGAACTCAATTCCAAGATTCAAACCTGGACTGGTTCTATCTATTTCCTAAAGATTCTTCCAAAAGTGCCTATAAATTAAATTAAGAATCAGAGGGACAAGACACAGTGGATTTTGAAAGGAAAAGGCTTGGTGTTTAAAAATTCTCGAAAAGTTTTTTGGAAGTCAAGTTTTTGGGATTTTGGTCTTCGAGTTTTTGGATTTGAGATTTCGATGTTTGAGAAAGATTTGGGTTTCTGGTTTCTATTCTGAGGTTAGGATCAAGGTTCTGGAGGGTTTCTAAAGATTCAAGAAAAATTTTGAGACTTTTGAGATTTTCGACAAAAAAATTGGGTTTTTAGGGATGAATTTTCAATTTTTCGACCACTTTCTAGCCAGTTTTCCAAAAATCGGTAGGTTTCTTTCAATTTTTGGTGGTGTTCTTTGGGTTTTTTAAACAAAGGTTAGAGGATTTCATCTTAGAGAGAGAGAGAACTAGGAACTTCTGAAGAAAACGTTGAGGATCTGACTTATATACTAACTCAACATGATGTAGCTTTTGGAGGCCCCAGATCTGTACATAACCCGTCAACCCACATGCTGACTTGCGCTCTAACCCAACTTGATCGCAGGTTTTCTTTTTTTCATTTTATTTTTATTTTTTTAAGTTTATTTTATTTTATTTTTAGTTTTTTATTATTTTTTTGACTTTACTTTTATTTGAGTAATTTCATTATTTTGTAAAAATTCTTTCTGTTACTTTATTTTTGAAAAGAAACAAAAAAATGGTTTTTTCAAATAACTTTAAAAAAAAGGGAAAAATCTTTTCAAATAAAAGTATGAAACCCACCAAACTATTGAAAAATTTCATAAATAGATTTCAAAAATGAGAAAAATAATTATCATCCTGCAAATGTTTGAAGGATCACTTTTTAAATTAAGCCTTACTAAACTATTAAGAGACTTAATGAACTTGTTAAAAAAAAACATAAAATTTTTGCAAATGTTTTTTTTTATAATAAAATCTCACCAAACTATTGGAATATCTACCTCAAGGTAAGTCTTATCAAACTATTGGGAGACTTACTAATTTTCTTGAATAAAATACATTAATAAATCATACCATAGAGCCTCTTCAAAATAGGACACTAGTCTCCATGAATACTCATTAGGTGAGAAAATTATCTTAAATTATTACCAAACTATTTGGCTAATTTTAAGATTAATTTTCAATACTAAATGCATTGGTAAAATACAAACACATTTAAGGCTTGGATAATTTGGAAACAAACTGGTACCATCCTTTGGATGGACATTGTAAAGGTGCTATAACCTTCATCACACGTAATCGTAATCTTGAACCTAAAATCTAGTTTCGTGGATTAGATTCGATCAGATGGCCAATTATACCTGAACAAAAAAGAATGGTAGCAACTCCTCTAATCCATATCTAACGATAGATCCACGGATCTATACATTATGACATTTGGTAACTCTACTAGATAACTCAAGAGTCAAGCTAATAAATGATTTCTTATTATCCAAGCCTTGCTTAATAAATTTGAGATTATTTTCTTTCTTTGCTATTTCTTTCTTTTCATTGCTTATATTTTGTTTAGTTATTTATCTATAGATATTTGTCATTCATTTGCATGCGCATAACATAAAGCTCTCCACCCAAGCTCTACCCCTATGAGGGAGTGAAACACTTATGCCTTCATGAGATTTCATGTCTTCGCATGGGCCTGCGAAATACTCTCACTCAAATTGAACCCTTTCTGCTTGTAGCATATGATGGGCAAATATTTAGGTGCCTTACTAGTCTGTAATGGACAATAATGTAAAGAACAAGTTGGGAACCTTTTATAAATGGTCTAAATCACATATAGTTAACCTCAAAAGCCAAACCATAAGTAGAGCCATATACTTCCACCCTTTATAGTTAACCCAAAATTTAGGATCATGTTGTTATTTTACTTGCTTTATAGTGTTTATTCTATATTTCTACTAAAGTGACTAACTAATTTTCTTGTCTTCTTTTACTTCTCTTCCTTTTGTGCATATTCATAAGCATACATGTAGATTGCATAGTGTTCTTACTCTAAAAGTCTTTTCAACAAAAGCTCTCATAAACCCCACAGAATGTCAAGTTTATGCCTCATCTATACTTTTCAAATATGACTCACCTACAAATGTGAAAATAGAGTCAAAAAAGAGATAACAAAAAGAAAGAATTGCTTACTACCAAGTTATATATCTACGTTACCAAGGGAAGTTTGCTTGCTCCTTAAACAAAATGATTTGAAAAACCTATCAAATATATGGAATAGCATGGCTCCTTCAAGGCAGCAAGCCTTTTGTGAAAAGTTTGAGCATATTACATATCTCCTATCAATAAAGGTTGATAACTCACTCATTAAAGCCATACAATTTTTGGATCCTTCCTATCGTTCTGTCATCTTTAATGAGGTTGATCTAGTCCCAACAATAGAGGAGTATTCAACTTTAGTGGGCATGCATCTTTGGTCTCTAGACATAGTATATGTGAAAAAGCATAAATTAAGAATCGCAGAAAGCTAGTTCATATTTTAGAAATCGGAAAAGAGCTCGTAGATTCATATATCTGAGAGAAAGGTGATCATAATGGTATTCCATGAGAGGTTCTTTGAGATTTTATTATCAAACATCCAGATAATGATCAGAGAATGAGTGTGTTTGCTCTAGCCATATATGGGTTGGTCAATTTCCCCATGGTCTTAGGCCATAGTGAGATAGAAATGGTTGATTTATTTGAACAAATTGAAAATGGGTGTAATTCTTCACCAGCTATCTTAGTAGAAACCATCCAATCTTTAAACTTTTGTTAACAGAATGATAAAGCATGTTTTATGTGTTGCACACTGTTACTGTATCTATGGATGAAAAGCCATTTTGAATGCAAGAAGAGAACTTTCTCCAACCTCTATTTTTACAGTCAAATGCCAATTAGAAAATTTTGTCAGAGTATTTGGCCAAAAGGAAAAACTCAAAAGGAGTGGGAATGTTTACTACAAAAGCTCACAGTTGATCAAGTGAAATGGTTAAAGCCATAGATGAATTAGGAACCTATGTTGTATCAATGTGGAGATGAGATAAGGGTTCCACTCTTAGGTTTATGGGGGTCAATAAGTTATGCACCATTGATGGTAAGGAGACAGCATTGAGCTGAATAGTTTATTCTCATGACATACAAGCTTAGCCAGTTTGACTGTTTCTATGAAGAGTCTAAAACTTTTTAAAATATCGATAGCATAATCAAGTCCTGGAAAAAGCCTAAGAAAGTGAGCCTTAGGTTATTTACTGATAAAATAACCCAAGGATATCTAATTTGGAGAACCAAAAAGAGCCAAAAGATTATGTTTAAAGACCATTGCCAGTCAGTGAACTAGGAATCAGACATTATACCTCTAGAGTTAGAATCTAAAATGGAGAAAGAAAAACTAAAACAAGAGATTTTGAGGCTTCAAGAAAAAAAGAACAATGGAAAGACAAAGCAAAAAGAGAATGCAACAAAACTCAAAATGTTGTCAGAGAACAGGATGATGCTCTTAAGAAACTGTTCACAAAATGAAGATAACTATGTTGAAACTCAGCATAAAATGACATGCTCAGAGAGTACATTCAAACCCTAAAATAGAAGATAAATAAAAAAAAGACTACATCAAGACACTCACAAAAAAGCATAAGGAATTCTCCTGTTAGGTGTGGTTTAGCAAGAGAGAAAGGTTAGGAAGATAAAGGTACATAGAGCATCTCACAGCCTAAATAAGTAAGGCAATGATCAAGGCAGGTGAAATGGTAAAGGAGATCGAGATATTGAGAGCTTTGGTCATGCTAGTAAAATAACATAGACAATGACTACTAAACTTCATTGAGGAAGTTAAAGATCAGTATGATCAAGTTAGGTACTTTTATAAAGGGAAAGTATTAGATTTGATGTAAAATAAACTCATGTGGAATAAATGAAAGTTCACTTTTGTTGAAATCTTTAAAAGGGAAAATATTTTTTCTTTTTTTTTTTTTTTCATGCATTACATCACATTCATTCATTATCATGACATGATCACTGATTTTAAATTGTGGTACTAAGGTACAAAAATAGTGACACATTTGTACAACACTTAAGCTAGAGCTAAGAAAATGGAGTAGGATAATGCAAATCATCTCGAAAGGATAGAAAAGGCCCAAAAGATACTTAAGGGAAAATTGAGTAAGATTCTGGACATTTTGGAAAAGATAAACAGAAGGAAAGTAGTAGAGGAAGATAGCTCACATGAAGGGATCGAATCATTGTATCCTTCAGGTTTCGGTCCATATCAAGCTCAAACCACTCAAAGCTTCTAGCCACAACAAACCACATTCCTAAACTACAATTACTCAGGAATGCCTTATGCACCTAATCAAAGGAATGTCTAGAGTTATAATAATCCTATTTTCACTAATAGGATGGCAGAACCCATCCAAATCCCTAATCTGGATGAGACAAAGGAGAAGGAAAAGTTACAGATGGTTACGCCTTTGAAAAATTCTAAGATCGATCAAGCTATAAGCATAATTGAAGAAAGATTATGGATTGTAGAAGGTATTGATTTCCACGGATCTACGGATGCTATAAGACTTTGTTTGGTACTAGACATGACAATACCACCTAAATTCAAATGCTGGAATTTGAGAAGAACGATAGTACTAAGTGCCCCCTTACGCACATCACAATGAACTATCACAAGATGACGACACATGCTAGCAATGAGAAGTTGTTCAAGCACATTCTTCAAGATAACTTAATCGGGTCTACTACAAAGTGGTATGTTTAGTTGGACAGGACCCACATAAAATTGTGAAAGAATCTAACTCAGTCTTTCATCAACCAGTATCATCACATCATTGATATGGCTCCTGATCACTTTTTCTTGAAAGAAATGAAAAAAAAAGCAGCTGAATCCTTCAAATAATATGTCTAAAGATGGAAAGATGTCACTGCTCACGTACAACCTCCCTTAATGAATAAAAAAACCATAGTGCTATTTGTACACATTCTAAAGTTGTCATACTACGAAAAGATGATAGGGAACACGACTAAGAATTTTGCTGACATGGTGATCTCAGGGGAGATCATCGAAAATGCCATCAAAAATGGCAAACTTGAAGGGAAAGAGTCTTTAACTACTAAAACAGCACCTAAGAAGAAAGAAAGAAAGTAAGTTTTGAAGGGCAGCAATTCAAAAGCTACTCTCAACCAACTTATCTTACATATCAGCATATTGTAAGTCATGATTCTGCTTCACCTTACCAACCAATTACACGACGTTTTTACCCATCTTCACCAAAGTTTCCTGTTCGTCTAGCCAGCACAACAAATGGTGTTTAAGAACCATAAACCCAAGAAAGACCTACATTCAATCCCATCCGTATAAGCTACACTAAACTATACTAAAAGCTCTACAAGAACCACTTAATTACTCATATCCCTGCTAAATGACTTAAACCTCTTTATCCCAAATGATATGATTTCACTGCCCACTGTGACTACCATTATGGAGTAGCAAGATACTCTACTGAGAATTGTAATTCCATAAAGCATGGGATGCAAAATCTAATAAAAAAAAAGTTGATAAGCTTTAACACCAATGGAAATTCAGCACCTAATGTTAATAGAAGTCCATTACCTAATCATGCAGTCAATGCCTTGAATAAAGATAGAAGGCATATAAAAAAAAGAGTGAAAGAGATCAACATGCCATTTAGGTAGTTATATGATGCTCTACATGAGGCTGGATTGATACAATTAGTAGCCCCACGCACTTGTCATGAGAGATGTGTCCCAAATCAAATATGCAAGTATCATAATGGGGCCCCAAGGCATTCTATTAAAAAATGTTGGCAGTTTCATGTAAAGTTACAAAAATTAATAGATATCGACTAGATAGAGTTGTATGAGAAGTCAAGAGCCTTTGAAAATACTAAAGTGGCTATGACAAATAGATGGGTGCTAAAGCCTATCACTATCCACTGTAATGAGAAGTCAAAATCAATTAGGAATAAGTTTGTTCCCAAACCAGTAGCTTTCAAAGTCCCATGCCTATTCCCCTACGAAAATGAGAAGGTTGTACCATAAAGATATGGTTATGAGGTGACAATTCATAGGTAAGAAAAAGTTATGTAAAAATCTGAAACTACCAACATAATAAGTGTAAGAGGCATAACTAGAAGTGGGAGATGTTATACTTTAGAGACCTTAGAGAAAGAAACAAGAGAGATAAAAAAAATAGATTGAACTAGGAGAGATTCCAAATAAAGACACCCCTAAAGTTTGTGCCAAAAAAAAAAACCTATGAGTTTTTAAAGCTGGTAAAGTATAGTGAATACTTCATGGTAAAGTAACCAAATAAGATGCCAACCAGAATCTCTTTGCTATCACTTCTCCTAAACTCAAAACCACATCATAATGCCTTGCTAAAAGTATTGAATCAAGCTTATGTGGCACACAACATGTCTGTATAGTATGTGAATCAACTGGTAAAAAATTTAGTGGTGTCATATCACATATTTTTCAGTGATGATAAGATTCTGCCTGAAAGTAGAAGAAGCACCAAGGCTTTGCATATAATTGTTAAGTGCAAAAGCCATATAATAGCCAAAGTCTTTATTGCTAATGGATCGGCTATCAATGTCATGCCCATGTCTATTCTAACTAGATTTCCCTTTAATTGATTATACATCCAAAGCAGTCATATGGTGGTCTAGGCATTTGATAGGATTAAACGTGAAGTATTGGGAGATATTAATTTACCTATACAGATTAAGCCATGCATTTTTAACATAAAATTCGAAGTTATTGATATCTTTTTGTCTTACAGTTGCCTATTCGGAAGATAATGGATTCACATGGCAAGTGTTCCTCCTTCCTTATTATAGTAAAATATCAAGTTTAATGTGAAAGGTCAATTGGTGATTATGGCTAGGGAAAAAGATTTGCTAGTAACTCAACCTATAAATGCCCCATATGTGAAAATGATAGAAAAGTCATTAGAATACTCTTATCAATCCTTTGAACCTATCAATGCAGTATGAGAAGGGCTCAAGTTTAACTAGATTGTGATCAATCATATTATTAATAAAGGTTAGAGTATTGGGTTCAGTTTGGCAAAAATCTACAAGGGATAAGAGAGCCTCTTAAGATTAAAGACAATAGTGATAGATTGGATTTGGGTTATGAGATGGAAGAAATGTAAAACAACTATAGGAAAGCAAGGAATGGACCAAGGGTTATTCCCCATATGAATGAAACATTTACTCTTTGAGGATATATGTATCCAGTATTCGAAGAAGATACAAGAGAAGAATCAAAATGGAAGGAAATTTTCATTAAATTGTCTATTCATATGGTAGGCAATGAAAGCTAAAATTAGGAGGTTTTGGTTTACCCATCCCCACCTAGCTATAAACTGAAGAATTGGATGGCCATACAGATGCCTGATGTTTCTAATAATTTCTCAACATAATTACAAATCTTAATTGCTTATGCCCAAAAGCATTAAAATAATCTCTTATGTTTAGGTCTTTTATTTTTTATTATTTCAATACAAAATAAATGCATGCACTTTTTCCATTTTTTTTATTCCATCCATTCTCCCATCAAAACATCTCACCAATATTTCTTATTTCATTAATTTTTAGGTCCTCAAATACATATGAAGGTAATCATGACAATGATTAGAGGTTTAATTTTAAAATTTTAATTAATATTGATGAACTTAACACTGAAGAAAATATTGAAGAATACACTTTAACTCTATATTTAATGAGATTAATTGACCAAGAGAATAAGTTTATTGAACATCATCAGGAAGTTATTGAAATGATCAATCTAGGTAATGTCGAGAACAAAAAAGAAGTCAAGGTTGGTACTTCACTTTTAGTAGTTTATAGGCAATAGTTAGAGGATCTATTGGGAGAATTTGTAGATGTGTTTGCCTGGTCCTACCAAGACATGCTTGGGCTCAATACTAAAATAGTAGAACATAGATTACCCTTGAAGCCTGAATGTAAGCTAGTTTAGTAGAAGTTGAGAAAAATAAAATGTTGCTGAAAATTAAAAAAAAAAAGTAAAGAAACAATTTGACGTGGGCTTTTTACAAGTGGCCAAGTATCTTGAATGGGTGGCTAATATAGTATTTATCCCTAAAAAAGATGAAAAAGTGAGAAAGTGTGTAGACTATCGAGATCTAAATAGAGCTAATCTGAAGGATAATTTTTTTTTGCCTCACATAGATACATTAATAGATAATACAATCTAACATTCGGTGTTCTCTTTTATTGATGGATTCTCTAGCTATAATCAGATAAAAATGGCCCAAGATTATTGGAAAATATAACATTTGTCACTATGTAGGGAACTTTTCTATTACAAGGTCATGCCCTTTGGGCTAAAAAATACTGGGGCAACCTATCAAAGGGCTATGGTGACATTTTTCCATGATATGATGAACAAGGAGATTAATGTATATGTGGATGACATAATTACAAAATCTTGAAAAGAAAAGGACCATGTAGCTAACCTCAAAAAATTGTTTGAGAGGTTAAGAAAGTTTCAGCTCAAGCTGAATCTATCCAAATGTATGTTCAGAGCTAAGTTAGGCAACTATTGGGATTTATAGTCAGTGAAAAAGGGATAAAAGTTGATCCGGACAAAATTAGGGTCATTCAAAACTTATCCCCTCCAAGCACACAAAAAGAAGTTTGAGGTTTCTTAAGTAGATTGAACTATATATCCCAATTCATTTCTTAACTCACTTGCAAATGTGACCTCATCTTTAAGCTCCTCCGAAAGAATGATCCCGACGAATGGAATATAGAATGTCAAAAAGCCTTTGATAGGTAAGGAAGTTTTAGCTCAAGCTAAATCTATCCAAATGTATGTTCAGAGCTAGGTTAGGCAACTATTGGGATTTATAGTCAGTGAAAAAGGGATAAAAGTTGATCCGGACAAAATTAGGGTCATTTAAAACTTATCCCCTCCAAGCACACAAAAAGAAGTTTGAGGTTTCTTAAGTAGATTGAACTATATATCCCAATTCATTTCTCAACTCACTTGCAAATGTGACCCCATCTTTAAGGTCCACCGAAAGAATGATCCCGACGAATGGAATATAGAATGTCAAGAAGCCTTTGATAGGGTTAAGTAAGACCTATCAAATCTTTTGATATTAGTACCACTTGTTTTAGGAAAACCATTGATGCTATATATAATGGTGCATGAGAAGTCAATGGGATGTATGTTGGGGCAGCATGATGAATCCAATAAGAAAGAAAAAGTTATTTACTACTTGAGTAAAAAGTTTACAGAGTATGAGTCCAAGTATTCATCACTCGAGAAGATGTGTTGTGCTTTGGCTTGAACAACTAACAGACTCATGCAGTATACTCTACCATATAACTTGGCTTATAGCTAAACTGAATCCAATTAAATACATCTTTAAGAAACCATCACTATTAGGATGAATTGCAAGATGGCAAATGATGCTGTCGGAATATGACATAGTTTATGTAAGCCAAAATGCGATCGCAGGAAGTGTCATTGCTAAATTTCTTTTGGATCGAGCCATTAAAGGTTATGAACCTATGAAACTTGATTTTCCATATGAAGAATTAATGGTTGTCTTAGGAGTAAAAGAAGATAATGATAAGGAAATGGCATGGTGAATGTATTTCGATAAGGCTATTAATGCCATAAGGCATGAGATTGAAGCAATTTTAATATCTCCAATAGAACATTACTATCTTGTAATAGTAAGATTGAATTTCAACTACACTAAGAATGTGGCTCAATATGAGGCTTATGTTATGGGATTACATGCTACCTTGGACAAAAAATTTGAGGTATTAAAAGTGTTTAAGGATTCAGCCTTGGTTTATCTTTCAATTAAATGGTGAATGAGACAAGGGATTTCAAACTCATCCCTTACCATAAATATATCTTAGAGTTGTGCAAACAATTTGAGATAATCCAATTTAAACATTTGCCTCATGAAGAAAACCATATTGCAGATGTCTTGGCTACCTTGGTTACAATGGTGCAAATTAGTAACACTATTGAAATTCAACCTATCAAGTTATATGTCAAGGATATATCAATGCATTGCATCAATCTGGAGAAGGAAAAATATAGAAATCCCTAGTATTATGATATTATGAGATATTTAAAAAATCAACAATGCCCAAACCAAACAACAAAGAATGATAAAAGAGTCCTGAGGAGATTGGTTGTGGGATTCTTTTTAGATGGGGAGGTTTTGTATAAGAAAAACAGAGATCAAGTGTTATTGCATTATGTAGATGTTTCTAAAGCTAAAAAGATCATTAGGGAAGTCCATGCTAACGTATGCAATGCACATGTAAATGGACATATGATGGCAAGATAAATCATGTGAGCCAAATATCATTGGCTAACAAAGGAGAGTGATTGTATTGATTATGCTCAAAAATGTCATGAATGCCAGATTTACGCCAACAAGATTCATGCTCTGCCCACTGCTTTACATGTTATGGCACCACCTTGGCCATCATTTTTTATGTAGGGAATCATGTCATAGGCCTCATTACCCTAAAGGCATCAAATGGGAATAGATTCATTTTTATGATAATTGATTATTTCACTAAGTGGGTCGAAGCTACTTCCTTCACAACAGTAACTCGATTAGTGGTTTACAAGTTCATCAAGAGGGAGATAATATGTAGATATGGAATCCGAAAAAGATCATTTCAAATAATGCAAAGAACTTGAATAGCAAGATGATACAAAAAGTATGTACTTCAAAATAAAGCACCATAATTTAGCTCTTTATCGCCCAAAAATAAATGGAGCATTAGACGCTACAAATAAAAATGTCAAAAGGTTTCTGAAGAAGATGATAGAAACATATAAGGACTGGTACGAAAAATTGTCTTTTGACCTTCCTACTTACCGAACATCTATACGTACTTCCACTGGGGCAACTTTATTTTCCCTAGTTTATGGAATGGAAGCCATATTGCCAGTAGAAGTAAAAATTCCATCTTTGAGAGTCCGAAGGGAAGTAATGCTAAAAGAAGCTTAGTAGATTTAAGAACACTATGAGTAATTGAACTTTATTGAGGAAAAGAGATTGGCAACACTCTACCACAACCAATTGTACCAAAAAAAAATTATAAGAGCTCATGATAAAAAGATCTTACCTCATTCATTTTGAGAAAGAAAGCTAGTATTAAAAAAATTCTCCCAACTCAGCATAATGATAGGGGGAAGTGGACACCAAATTGAGAGGGGCCATATGTTATGAAAATAGCCTTTTCTAGAGGAGCCTTAATTTTGTCAAAAATGGATTAAGATGATCTTCCTAATCCCATAAATTCTGATGCTGTGAAAAAATACTTTGCTTGACAAAAAAAAAGTTCAAGTTAAAAACCTGAAATAGTGGC
This sequence comes from Durio zibethinus, assembly GCF_002303985.1. The sequence goes on along the minus strand of NW_019167871.1, from coordinate 15,734,702 downwards.
TTTAGCAAAATAAATAAATAAATAAAGGTTCAAGTTGAAAACTCAAAAGGGGGCTTGAATTAAATGGATTTATCTGAGTTGAAAACCTACAAAGACAACTTGGATAAAGAGGACATGGCATCACTTGATAGGCATACCAGAATTAGTGAATTTTGAGGAACGTTGAAGTATTGGGGCATTATAAGATTGATTTTTTGAAGAAATCCAAGTTTTGTTGTCATGTTTATCTGATTATTCATTTGGGGCAATACTATCCCAAATAGCCATTCCTATGTACCTTGATCTATAAATTACTTCTTCTCTAAATGAATAATATTCATTTTATTTTTCTCTTTTCAATATTCATCTTTTTTTTCCTAAACCTTGCCTTGAATAAAAGAAGTGTGTGACTTGCATATCTTATTTTGAAATTGAAATAACGATTAATAACTGAGTAATTTCATAAGAGATTGTGTATTACTTTGAGAGAATTGAAAAGAACAAGGGTCAAGGATGAAATCCTCAAAATAAGATAAAGTCATTAATTTTGAAAGCTTCCCTAGGCACGAAGATAAGTGTTTATCATGAACAATGAAGAATGGTTGGTAACCTCCTTACAAGAAATATTCTGGATACAAAAGAAAATTGCTAAAGCCTTGGTACCATAATTAATGTTTTATTTGCATCCTAGATAAAGCATACACTTGCATCATTACATTATTATTCATCACCTGCTTTGATCTCTGCTTAGTCCAAATCATCTTTGTGACTTGTAGTTCAAACTCGATCGTTCAATTTTGACTTCATCCAGATCATTTTCCTAGACTCGCAATTCAATCATGGTCATTTGACCTCAACTTAGTCTAGGTTAGTTTTTCTAGACTCATAGTTCAATCCCGATCATTTGACCTTGACTCAATCCAAGTCAGTTTTTCCAAACTCATGATTCAATCCTGATCATTTGATCTCGACTCCGACCAGATTATTTTTCAGACTTATGATTCAATCCCAGTTGTTTGACCTCGACTCGATCTAGGTTAATTTTTTAGACTTATAGTTTAATCTCGATCTTTCGATCTTGACTTCGTCTAGATCAATTTTCATATTTACGATTCAATCTCGATCGTTTGACCTCGACTCAACCTAGGTCAATTTTCCAAACTAGTGGCTCAATCCTAGTCATTTGACCTCGACTCGATCTAGGTCAGTTCTTCAGACTTGTGATTAAATCTCGATCGTTTGATCTTGGCTTGGTCCATATCACCCTTTTGACCCACAGCTCAGTCTCAATCATTTTCACTTACCAATTTGACTCTTATTTTTAGACCGACACAAAATGGATGTCTAAGTCTTTCCATCATCCTAGTCTAACAATAATGTACAAAAAGGGGCAGTTGTAGACACCCGTCTGTGTCCAGGATTTATTGAATCAATTTTTTTATTTATGTACTAGTATTACATTATTATTATAGTATATTATATTATATTATTATTTTATTACTATAATATTATTATTATAGTATATTATATTATATTATTATTTTATTACTATAATATTATTATTATAGTATATGATATTGTTATAGTACATTATATTTTTTTTTGTTTTTATTCTTCTTTTCCTTTTTGTTCGATCTGTGATGGGAATTTTGGAAACTAAAAATTGAATCAACTGATCAGAAGATATGTATGGTCAAAAGGATTTAACGCAAATCATAGAACTTTTAATTTGATTCTGAACATTAACAGAAATCTAGCCCTAAATCATGCTTGGGTAAAACTTAACAGCAGGATTCAAGCCTGGATTGGTTCTGTCCATTTCTTAAATATTCTCCTAAGAGTGCTTATAAATTGAACTAAGAATCAAAGAGACAAGACACAGTAGATTTTGAGAGGAAAAGGCATGGTGTTTAAAAATTCTGGAAAAGTTTTTTGGGAGTCAGGTTTCTAGGATTTTGGTTTTGGAGTTTCTGGGTTCGAGATTTTGGTGTTTGAGAGAGATTTGGCTTTCTAGTTTCCGTTCCAATGTTAGGATCAAGGTTTTGAAAGTTTTTGAAGGATTTTGGAAAAATTTTGAGATTTCTGAGATTTTTAGGAAAAAAACTAGGTCTTTAGAGATGACCTTTGAATTTTTCGATGAGTTTTTTTACGAAGGTTGAATTTTTCAACCACTTTTTGATCAGTTTTCCAAAAATCGATACGTTTTTTTCAATTTTCGGTGGTGTTCTTGGGGTTTTTTAAAGAGAGGTCAAAGGGTTTTTTTAGAGAGAGAGAAAGCTTGGTACTTCTAAAGAAAACGCTGAGGATCTTACTTATATACTGACTCAACATGACGTTGTTTTTGGAGGCCACAGATCCGTGCGTAACCCATCAACCCCTATGCTGACAGGCACTCTAACCTAACTCGATCGCAAGTTTTCTTTTTTTATTTTATTTTTATTTTTTGATTTTATTTTTTTAAGTTTATTTTATTTTAGTTTTAGTTTTTTATTATTTTTTGACTTTATTTTTATTTGAGTAATTTTATTATTTCGTAAAAATTCTTTCTGTTATTTTATTTTTGAAAAGAAATAAAAAATAAAAAAGGTCTTTTCAAATAAGTTTTAAAAAAAGGGAAAAATCTTTTTAAATAAATTTATGAAATCTACCAAACTATTGAGAAATTTCATAAATAGATTTCAAAAATGAGAAAAATAATTTTTATCCTTCAAATGATTGGAGGATCACTTTTTAATTGAGCCTTACCAAACTATTGGGAGACTTAATGAACTTGCTCAAAAGAAAAACATAAAATTTTGGCAAATGTTTTTTTTTTAAATAAAATCTTATCAAACTACTGAAAGATTTGCCTTAAGGTAAGTCCTATCAAATTATTGAGAGACTTATTGATTTTTTTGAATAAAATACATTAATAAATCTGATGATAGGGCCTCTTCAGAATGAGATATTGGTCTCCATGAATACTCCTAAGGTGAAAAAATTATCTTAAATTACTATCAAATTATAGGGTAATTTAAGATTAATTTTTAATACTAAATATTTTGGTAAAATACAAACATATTTAAGGCTTGGATAATTTGGAATCAAACTAGTACCATCCTTTGGATGGGTGCTATAACCTTTCTCACACATAACCGTACTCCCAAATCTAAAATCTGGTTTCGTGGATTAGATTCGATCAGATGACCAATCACACCTGAACAAAAAAGATTGGTGGTGACTCCTCTAATCCATGTCTAGGGGTAGGTCCACGAATCTATACGTTATGACAGGATGTTAAAACAACATTTTTCAATGGTGAATTAGATTATGAGGTGTATATGAAACAACCTGAAGGGTTTGTGATTACAAGACAAGAAAAGAAAGTGTATAAATTGGTTAAGTCTTTGAATGGACTTAAACAAGCTCCTAAGCAACGGCATTGTAAGCTTGATGAAGTTTTACTAGCTAATAGATATAAAATTAACGAATCATATAAGTGTGTTTATAGTAAAGTTGAACATGGCAAAGGTGCCATCATTTGTTTATATGTGAATGAAATGTTAGTTTTTTATATAAACTTAAAGCAAGTTAAAAGTACCAAAAAGTTCTAATCAAAGAATTTTACCATGATAGATTTGGTGCGACGAATATGATTTTAGGAAAATATTTTTAAAAGGTTTGATCATTTTGATTGTGCAACAGTTACGAACCCTATGATTATAATTTGAAACTTATATCAAATAAAGGTATGCTAGTTGCACAATTAGATAATGCAAAAATAATTGGTTGTTTGATATATGCAATAACATGCACAAAATCAAACATAGCTTTTGCAGTTGGCAATCTTCATAGGGATACAAATAACCTAAGTCACTTGCATTGAATGCCATATCAAGGATATTGAAATATCTAAAGAAAACAATGGATTATGGCATTTTTTTTAAAGATGAACCTTTGATTTTAAAAGGATACATAGATGCAAGTTGGATTACCAACATGAAAAATTATACATCCACAAGTGGATGGATATTCATGTTTGGTAGAGCTGCGATTTCTTAAGTTTTAAAGAAATAAACTTGTATTATAGATTCTATTATGGCTTTAGAGTTTGTAGCATCATCATCAGCTTATAAAAAAGAAAAATGGTTAAGAAACTTGTTATATGAACTGTTTTTTTTTTTTTTTGCCTAAACTGGTGTCACCTATATATATCCATTGTGATAAATGATGATATATTGTCAAAGGCATATAGCCAAGTTTATAATAAAAAGTCAAGATGTGTTGGCTTGAGACATGGTTATGTTAGAGAGCCAATTAAAACGTGGTGATCACCATAGATTTTGTCAAGTCCAGTAAGAACTTGGCAAATCCATTGACATAAGGTTTATCAAAAGATTTGGTGTCTAAAACTTCTAAAGAGATGGAACTTAAACATATTAACTAAACTCACACATGATAGAACCTCAACTCAACGCTTAATTAGACATGAAGTCTTGAGTTTTAATGAGTCCAAGTATATCATTTGAATGTGACAACGAGTACTTAAACTTTATATGCCATCCCAAGGTTGATAAGTACTTGAAACCATATGGACAAATAAAGGAGGTTGAGTTTTAACTCTTACTTGACCCATAACATGTAAATAAAATGTTGGAATACCTTATATGGTGGCATTTTCTGATGGACTTAACCTCTACGAGTGGAAATGATGTCACTTCTAGAAACTAAAGGTTTGATTTAAATAAAAGACACATGGCCAGTGAAATCGTATCGAGCATTACTAAATGACTCTTATTGAGAAGTGAAAATTTATATATGAGTGATGCATGACTAGTCACATTGAATTAGTAGTTCAAAGGCTTAAGTTCTACCATTTAATTCAAATTAGTTCAACAAGATCATTTCACTAAAAAAGAGGTTTTAAATCAAGATTGATACCTTTTTTATGCATAAGGTTTTTGAAAGTATTATGATTAACTCTATTTTGAAAATGGTGAGGGAATGTTGGAATAATTTTCAAAATAGTGAAACAAAGTTGATTAAGTATAAGACTTAATCACGAATTACAAGAAATCAAAGTTAAGTAAGCATGAAACATTTTTTGGAAATATGTATAATATAGAAAAGTAAAATTTAACTAAAGGTAATTGGATGCCATTCATAAGGCACTCAAATACCATCTTTTTGTTTACCAATATTCAAATACCCTATATAGGGCATTCGAATACCCACTCACTATTTCAGGATATTTGAAATAAAATCACTAGGTAATATGAATACCCTATGAAAGGCATTCAAATACCACCATTCTATTCACTAAGGCATTTGAGTACCCATGAAAAGCATTCAAATACCACCCTTCTGTTTGGCTATAAAGTATTATTTTCTAAAATGATATATCTTAAAATGAAACATTGATGCTAACAACCATAAGTGTATAAGTCACTCAAGTAATATATATATATATAGGAAGTATTAGAGTATCGTCTCCATAAGGATTGGATGCTAGACTTAGAGCTAAGTACTGTTTCTACAATTATGGTATATTTAGTTAAACTAAAAACTTTTTTTTAGTTTTTCTAATTATCTTACATGAAATTAAACATTACCTATGTTAAAAATCTAATTACTAAAAATTATGAAAAATAGCATTAATTAACAGCTAGAACATTCTAAAAATAACAATTACTAAAAAATAAAAATATTCTAAAAATAAAAATTTGAACCTAATTAACTAAAGCATGAAACAAAAATTAACCATAATTAAAACAAAAAATAAATACAATAAAAATATGAAATTAAATGCTTTTAAAAGTAAATTAAACTAGAAATTTAAATGCATGAAATAAAATATAACTTTCTTAGTGACGTACTTACCTAAATGCTACTCTCATATGCATGAAATGTAAATGAACACAAAAATGAACTATATTAACATAAAATAGACTTGAATAAAGCATATAACCTATTAGTACCTATATATGAAAGTTAAACATAATGGACATAAAATGGCATGCGAAACTAAAACATAAAATGCAAACTAAATGCATCATATGACCTAAAATGCTATGCAAATATGAAGTAACCTAAAGGATTATTAAAAACTAGGTCCATGGTCTTAAAATAATTTGAAAATTAAATAAAACATATTGGAAAGCATTTTCTAAAAGTAACTAGAATTGATAGAAAATAGTAGACAAAAGTAGTGATGAAACATAACCTAAACTAGTGACCTAATTAGCTAAATGCAATCAAAAGTGAAAATAATTATTTGCTATGTGAAAAGTAAAAATCCATAATCAAAGTAGACTACAAAATAAAGGAAAATTTCAAAATACCAAGCAAAATCAAACAAGTAAATGTTGGTTAAGTTCAAACTACAAAAATTACCCTAACCTAAGCACTAACCAACCTAAATACTACCAAATTTGGAAATTTCTACATGAAACTTAAAAACCAACAGCATAAGCTCAAAACAGATTTAAAAATAAGCAAAAAACAAGTAGGTGATAATAATAAAAAAAAGGAACAAAACCTAAGAAAAATCTGGGTGGAAGATGCATAAAGAACATGTAAAGTGAATGCATGAAATGAACATTTTAGCCTAAGGCATTTAATCAAACATGTAAAAAACTTGTAAATATAAAATAAGAGTAGTAGAATAAGATCAAAATAAAAAACAAGCAGCTTGCAAATATAAATAAAAGAGCATAATAAAAACTAGTAGAAAATTAAATAGCATCAACTATAAAGAGTTGGAAATAAAATTATACAATGATCAAGCTCTTAAAGCCCTATAATGAGACAATCACTTAACATCCAAGACCATCCTTTCCAAGGTACAATGAGCTTAATAACAAGCAAAAGCTACTAGAAAAACTAATGAAAATTAAAAGCTAGAAACAAAAAATAAAATCTAATAGTAAAGAAATGAAACCAAAATTACATTTAACAAAGATAAAGTAAATACAGAATTTAAAGGTTGCAAGGGAATGTAAAAGAAACAAGCTAAAAGTAAACTTGAAAAATAATAAAATAGTTGAAAAAGTAACTAGAAAAATAAAGAAAATGGGGCTTTAATGGACGTCTAATAGGCCAATAAACATGCTTCCATTAGACCTTAAAAGTTTTTCAAAAACTTAAAGAAAAATTAAAAAAAAATCAAAAATTCCTAAGGTCAGCTATTAAGGTTCTATCTATAGGAAAATTTGGTGACTTCTCTAGTTGATCAATGATCAACAATGTATAATCCTAACCCTCAAACAGACAGCTCAAAGAAAAAAAATTCTAAAATGTTTTAGAAGATGCCAGCATCATGATCAAGCTACAATAAAAAAAAAAAGGCTAAGTTAGTGATTCTAGCAATAAATTTATAAAAGATACAAAATAGTTTTGGATGCCTAACAAGATAATTTTTTCATTTTGCAAGCTAAGACACTATCATGTAGATGTATAAAAATTTGAATTTACTATCTGTAATTATTATAAATAAGAAATACTATTTTCTTTCCTTTATAGAAAAAGCCTAGTCTTCCCAGTGATAAAATCATAATTGATTTGTTCAGAAGTTTATGAGCACATCTTATTATGTGGATTCCAATATTCAAAGACTTATAATATCACATTGACTTAATCATAACCGTTAATCATTTATAATCACAATCTATAAGCTTACCTAGGTCCCAATATTTTCTCCTTTTATTTATTCTTCAAGGGCCAAGCTACCTACCTTCAATGTGTTTTGCTTTCAAGCTTTAGCCCTTTTTCTCTTATAAATGTTTAATTAGATAAACTTCTTTATAAGTTATAACAATATAAAAATTTTCCAATCAACCAATAAAGCAACCACTTAATTTCTCCAAATAGATATATAGATGTTCAATTTCATCTATGCTAGTGTATAAATGAAATTATTCAAACTTACACCACAAATGATAAAAGAAGATGTTGTAGTAAAATAGGTTATGCCCTTTGTAAGTATATCCAGGAATGATCAAACCCTTATTATTTAGAGCCAATTTCACCAAAGCAACCTAGATATGTCTAATGCTAGCAATAACCTTGTTTATAGCATCACGGCACCATAGGCAAAAATCAGTCACAACTTGATCATTTTGGCTTTGAGAAAAAGGAAAAGGAACAAAAATGTTTTTAGATATACATATAATTAAGTGTTAAGTATCCAAATATTCATAAAGAACCATACCTAAAGATCTACTACCTTAGATGTTCTCACTTACAATATTATCTAAACATTGGCAAGACTTCTAACATAATTACAGCATACGTGGATCATGTCCTGACAAAAGTGCACTTAAATTCATCACCACGATTGCTGAAATGAAGACATGAAATTTATGTTAGGAAAATATAATTCTAGAAACAGTTCTCCCACATTCTTTTTGAAAGCTTTTGCCCATGACATCCAAGAATTTAAAATAGTATCCTAACAGTTGAATTTGAAACCTGCATTATAAGTACATTTAGCCATTATAAAGTGACTTGGATATCTAATGCCAATCAAAATGCAGTTTAATTCTATATAAACCACATCGATGTGGTTTTAAATCATTTAAAATATGAAGATACAAGGTTAAAAGAAAGCTAACTACAACTGAAATTAAAAATGTCAAAGAGAATAAAACTTTCCTATTTAAAAGATCTTATCCAACCACTAAAGTTAACTAGCCTCACTACAGCTTGTTTCTTGAATTATTAAGTCGAAATAAACATGAACAAAACCATCAAAATTTATCACAACACATACATATATAAAAAAAAAGATAATACACATGAAGATAATGAGATATTGCAAAGTTTATAGCATCAACGGTTGCTATTAACTTTGAATAAACAAAAGCACTTACAATAAGATTAAGAACACTCTGCATAAAATATAATCAATAAATCAATACATATATAAAAGGATTCAATAAATACCATTCCAAAAGTCTTCTTTTAATTGTAATAAATTTAATTATTTATTTTGATTTATTTAATTTTTATATTTTATTTAAAATATTTATTTAATAAAAATTTTATAATAAAAAACAAGAAAAACACATAAAAATGAAAAATCAAAATAAGTAAAAATATTGAAAAAAAAAGGCATTGGACAGTTGGATCTTATTAATTGATGATAGCAAAAAAATAAAAAAAAATTCAAAATCCTATTAACACTATAATTATGTAGGCATCCTAATTAAATTAGTAATAAAAATACTATTTCTTTAAGATTAAATCACTATAAAAACAACTTATAACTCAGTGAAATATACACGTAATAAATAACATAACAATAGTAGAGAAAAATTTTCAGCCAACAAAATTGAGGTCATTTTTTTTAGATAATTTGGTTTAACAAATTTGAAGGAGTTTGGCTACTTTTAAAACATCATAGATAGAGGAAGAAGGTTTAGAGGAAACTTAGCTAGCCACTGGTAGTTGAAAAAGGCGATATAAGGGGTAAAAAAATCAAAAGTTATAACATAGATCTAAGGCATGTTCTTGGGGTGTTTAGTACACCAGTGACGATAATCTTTGATGACTTATGGTGGGTTAATGGAGGATCTTGGTTGGGTTCTAGGTTTGTAGAGAGATGAGCGAGAAAAAATTAGAGGTGAAAGAAAGGAGAGTAAAAGGAACAAAAAATAGCATTTAGGTATTTAAGCAATACCAAACGATGTCTATCTCTAGATTAGATTATCTTTTGCATGTAGTAATCCATCAATGTACCCAACTTTTTATTTTTTTGTTCACAACCCGATTTCATTTTAACATGTTCAACCTTTTAAAACTTTTTTTAAATAACATTCATGTTTGCATTTATTCATTTTTTACATATATTTAAATTTTTTTACACTATACATGTTTGAATAATTATAGGTGCTAAAAGTAAAATACTAAAAAAGAATATTTGATATTATTACATATATTTAAATATATATTTTTATAATTATTATATTTTATTATGTAATTTATAATATCTTATGAAATTAGTTGATTTGTCACGAAAATAATAAATTAGCTTTTTTTGTCTCAATTAGCATTTATCAAATTCAAGCCTATCTAAAACAATCATAGAGAATAATTTGTTTAGTAAATAATTTATTTTATATTTAATATATAGTTACAAAATTAAATTGTAATTTACTTATTAAGTAATATTATAAATTATTTATTAATTATTTTTTATTTATTACATAATTTATTTGTAATTAATAATTTATTTAGGTTTTTAATTTATTTGCTAAACAATTTATTCTATTATTAGTTAAATTTTATTTATTTTTATTTTTTTACTTTAATTTCAACGTATTATATTTGCATGTTTAGGTTCATTGTTCTAATTTTCAATTTATTGCAGATGGCATTGAATTAACAATTGATGAATATTGACAATTATACAAATGTTGAGTATTTACAAGGAGTTGATGATTTCTTATGGTTTGTGTTTGATCAGCCAAATGTGACAGATGACATTCGATGCCTTTGTAATAGCTATAGAAATGTGGTTTTCAAGAATAGATTCGAGATTAGATTTGATTTATTTAAGTATGAAATTCTTCGGTCTTACACAACTTGGCATTTACACAGTGAAATAATAGATTATTTTATGGACAGTGACAATGATTCCTATAATAAAGAGCTTCGACATGATGACATAGTTGGTATGTTACATGATACATTTCATATGACGGATAAAGGTGAAAAATTTAGTGGTGAATTTGATATGAAATGTGATGTGAAGGGTATGCATCAAGAACCTAATTCTCATGCTACTAAATTTTATTGAATATTGAAGGATGCTCAAGAAGACTTGTACCCTTTAGAGTTAAACTTACCCATGCTAAGTCATTATACCACATCGATGATATTGGTTTTAATGTAATTTTTAAAATGATTAAGGAAGTAGTCCCTAATGACAACGCTTTTCCTTCTTCCTATTATAAGACAAAAAAAATAATAGTTGACCTTGGACTTGATTATGTGAAAATAGATGTGTGCTATAATGATTGTATTCTATATTGAGGTAAGAATGAAAATGCGCATGAGCATCCAATTTGTCATTCATCTAGATAGAAGTCAATGGTAAGATCGTCCACAATTAAAAATATCCTTCATAAAATTTTGTAATACTTTTCTTTAATATCACAGTTACAAAGATTGTATATGTCTTCTAAGATAGTATCTTCCATAAGGTGGCACAAACAAAAATAGATGGATGATAAGAAATTAAGGCATCCTACAGATTCTTTTGCTTGAAAGTGTTTTGATGATCAACATATTTCATTTACTGCTGATGCTAAGAATGTTCGATTTGGGTTAGCTTGTGATGGTTTCCAACCTTTTGGAAATATAACCGCACAATATAGCATTTGACCTATGTTATTGATTCCATACAATTTGCCTCTTTAGATGTGTGTGAAACAACCATACTTTATGCTCTCACTTCTAATTCTAAGACCTAAATCTCTCAATATGGACATTAATATTTATTTACAACCTTTGATTAAAGATATGAAAGAGTTATGGGAAGAATGTGTTGAAAAATATGATGCTTCTAGTAAGTATAATTTTAATTTGCAAGCAACCGTTTTGTGGATGACTAGTAATTTTCATGCATATGCATATTTGTCTGAATGGTCCATAAAAAGATATCTTGCATACATTTCTTGCAACAAAGACATTGTTTTTCTTTCATTAAAAGGAACATGTAAAGTGTGCTATATGTGCCATTGTTGGTTTTTACCAAACAATCATAAATGAAGAAAAAATGAAAAGTCATTTGACGGAAGTAAGGAAATGAGACATGCACTAAAGCAATTGAATAGAAATGATGTGCTACAGTAATTTGCTATGTTTGAGTAGTGTGCATTTGACAAAGGTACAAAAAAAATATGATGCAAGTAATAGTGTTTTTAATTAGAGGAAAAAAAACATATTCTTTCAAATACCATATTGAAAAACACTTATCTTATATCATAATTTAGATGTAATGCATATTGAAAAGAATATGTGTGATAACATTTTTAAAATATTGATAAATCTAAAGGAAAAAAATAAAAACTCTTTAAAGTCTCATAATGATTTGGTAAATATGGATATAGGGTCAGAATTTCACCCAATTTTAGATAAAGCAAACATTTGAATATCAATTGCTTGTTATGCTTTATCTAATGAAGAAAAATCAATTTTGTATAGTTTGTTGGTGAATTTAAAGACTTCAAATGGTTATTTGTCCAATATATCTCATTGTGTGAATGAAAAAGAAAGAACGATATCATCCATGAAGAGTCATGATTATCATGTATTTTTAGAGCAACTTCTTCCTTTAGTTATATGTGGATTGCTATCAAAAGAAGTTTGTAATCCATTAGTTGAATTAAATGCTTGTTTTTTTAGACTTATGCTTTAAAACTTTAGATCTAAATGATCTTATACATGTACAAAAGGAGATAGTCTTTATATTATGCAAGCTAGAGATGATTTTTTCACCTTCATTTTTGATATTATAGTACGCTTGATAGTGCACTTACCAAATGAAGCTATGCTTGCTAGTCATGCAACTTATCGATGGATGTATCCAATTGAAACGTAACTTATAAAAAATTGAAGTGTGATATACCTTGTTATTCATACCATCATTAATAAATATATAATAAAATTGTTTTAACTATTTTTTTGGATATTTGAGCATATTAAAGTGGTATTTTCGAAACAATGTATGTTCAAAAGGTTTAATCATTACAGATTATTTAGCTGATGAATGTATTAACTTTTGTTCAATGTATTTCAAGGGTACTGAAACTAAATTTAATCAAGCTAAGCATAATGCTAAAGTTTGTGATGTATCTCTATTGCATAATGGTATTAACATATTTGTCATGATGGGTCGTGCTTTAGGAAAGCATGTTCTGCATGAGCTTCTAACTCCAAAATTAGATCAAGTCCATTTATATGTCATAAATAATTGTGATGAAGTATTACATTTTATTGAGTATGTTTCATAAACTATGTTTCCTTTAAGCATTCTTTATTATAATTTATTGCTAACTTTTAAAATTATTTTCTAATGCGCATAAGGAGTACTTGAAAAAATCTTCATTTAAAATTCTAATGCGGAGGCATAATGTTGAATTTGCTAAATGGTTTACAAATAATGTATGCCATCTTTCTTAATTGTTACGTCTTTCTCAGTTATATATTATGATTTTCAAATATATTTATATGAGAATTTTTATTATATATTTATAATTTTTTTAAATTTTTCCAGTGTAATAGGTGTTAAAATTAAATGTTGAAGGATCTATTAAAATTGACTTCCTTAATTTGGCTCAAGTTCTTTTGTGAATTACTAGAAAATACAATGGATATATTGTGAATAGTTTTAAGTTCCACGTAAAGGATGGTGAAAAGAATAGAAAAACCTAAAATAATGGAGTTATGGTTCAAGGAGATAATGATTATTCAAACAAAGATATTATGGTGTGTTGATTGACATATACGAGTTATCCTATGTTCGAGGAAAATGAGTAATGATATTTAAATATGATTGGTGGGATGTTTTACATAAAGGTACTGGATATAAGATTAATTTTTATGGATTTATAAGTGTCAATATGAATTGCACACTTAAGACAACAGAGTCATTTATGCTAACATCTTAAGTAGAGCAAGTACACTATGTGTAAGAATCACGGGATCCTAATTGGCTTAATATGATGAAGGTTTTACCTCATGACTTATATAACATTCCCATTGTTGACACAAACGAAATGACAGATGACATGGTAAATGATGGAAAAATTTATCAACAAAAAGAGTGTGATGATTCTATTCATATTCAATGAGCTTTGGATGATAATAGCAAAATCAATACATTGCAAAAGGATGATGTGATCAAAGAAACATTTTCATGTGAGATAGCTAAAGAGACTCAAGACAAAATGAAGGAAACCTTATTGAACAATGAGTTTATTTATGATGATGACGATGATGATGACATGAAGTTCATTATAGATTATAGTGATTAAGATGACAATGGTGATAACATTATTACTAATGATTGAGTTTTATTTATAATTGATGATAAAAACAATAAAAAAATATATAAACTATCATTACTTTATGAGTTTTTTTTTTTTTTGTATTTAGCCAAATTCCATAATATTCTAACTTATTTGGATTGCTAGATTCAATACAATTATAATACAAACCCAAATAAAACTATAATGTGTAAAAAACTCAACAACCCAAAAACCTTAAAAAACATGCATTTGGGATCAATGAAATAAGAAAGACAAGTGCTAAGATATCTAATTATTTGCCATGTTTTTGAATAAATACTTCGATATTCAGTTAATCTGGTGTTGTAACACTAATCATTGGCACCATTATCTATCGCATAAATGGTAGCAAAGTAAAGCTTTACTTGTAAAAAAACACAAAGACCCTTTCTTTGCTCCTCTTTGAACTTCCCCTTGGCATAGCAAGATTCTCCAGTTCAACCGACTATGGTATTCTTTGCATAGACATGACCATATCTCGATTCAAAGCATTAAATAAAGATGCGTGACTTATGCCAATAGAAAAAAGGTAGGCTTTGCTAGAAGGTTGAAAGTTAGGGAAGAGGAGAAATGGGTGTTGGAAATAATGCATATTATCTTGGTTGGAGTTGGGATTTTACTGTATAAAGGTTCACATGCAAGTGGCTACAAGTACTTGAGAGACCAGTTTGAACAATTACTTGGTTCTAATAATTCAAAAGCTTACCATTTAGCAGATCCTTCATATTGTTTTGGACAAATATTTGAATGTATTCTTTTTTAATAATTAGGAGTTTTTCTTTGTGTCTCTTTTAATAGAATGATTTGATAATTTAAGTCTAACACGCAAACACTACTACTAGTTTCTCCCACTTGCATTGTTTATTTAATTATTCATGCAAATGATTTAGCATTAGCAAGATTGATGATGTGTTAGAGGTAAGGGGTGGTCTAAAAGTTAAACAACCATAAAAATGCAAAAAAAAAAAAAAAGTTATAGCATCAAAAAGGTATTTACTAACATAGTATACTAGAAATGCTTTACAAAGAAAAAAGAAATCATTTGTTAGAAAAGATTGAACACTTTAGGAACACCAAATATCTTAAAATTCAAGAGCACATAAATAAGAATGATATTTGCTCCATTTCCATGAGTAGCCCTAACCAACCAGAATAGAGGAGAGTTATTTTAGGTTACTCATGTATCAATAAAAAAAGATGGTTTGACAAAAAGCTTGCAAAATATGCTAGTTATACCTTGAAAAGTAAGGCATGGAAAAATGAAAAAAATATCATATAAATTAGAGAGTGAAAGTAGAGTATACTACATAAAAAAAAAGAAGACAACCACACCAAAACAAACCCTGCCTCACTATAAAAAGTTAGCTACAAGAAGCATATTGCTTTAATATGCTCCATTTAGAACAATATTATCAATAAACTAGTAAAAAGATCCCATTTTATATTTAACACCTAAGTTTTCTTTAGTATTTCTTTCCCATTTTAACATGGCAACATGGCCTCCTATACAAAGTTACTATTCTTATTGGAACTTCTAGCCTTCTACATATAAGTAAATTCAAGCATTCATTATTGCTAGGTGTGAAGCATGAGTGACTATGAAGGAAAAGGCACTAAAAAGGTAATAACTCTAGCTTACCCCTAACAAAGTTCAAACCTAGACAATTTAATAAAGCAAATTAAACTTGAAAAGAATAGATAACCATGATCAGTCTTTATACCACTTTTTTATGGTTCTCATATAAGAATCAAGCAACTAGCTTATAGAATCATATAATATGAAATTGAATAGTTTAAACATCATCAAAATTGATTAACAAAAGAATAACAAAAATGACCCATAAAACTAATATATCTGAAAACCAAAGAAACAACTTAACATATTCCAATAGTACCAAAGCAAATCCAACATCTGGGTTTAATAAAGAATTTCAAATAAACTAAAAAACACCCCCAATAAAAATACAATGGAATAAGAAATGAAACAAAAATAGGAAAAGCTAAAAAAATGAACCTTTTAGCAGTAGTGAGATTAGTGAGAACATCATCGATACAAGCGAATTGCAAAGTTGAAACAACCACTTGTCTATTTTCCTTCTCCATTTCTTTCCTTTTATTATTATTATTATGCTTTGCTTGATTTTTCTTTTATATCAGATCTTAAAGATAATAGCTAAGTAGTGGGTGACAAAAGTTAAGCAGAAGTAAAACATAAGTCTAACTATCCAAGTTATGTATCTCACTTTATACTTTTCATCCCATTCGACTAAAATAAGGTTAAGTCAGTCTCTTAAGTTTCTGCTTTAACTTTTTTTTTCTTTTTCTTATTAGACGGCTTTTGATGCTTGCAATACCTTTATTTTATTCCAATGGGTTATAAATTACGAGCTTGATGTTAAGTTATGTTTCTGTTAACATATAAGTTAGGTCTTTAACTATACTACTTTTAACAATTCAACCCAAATTTTATTTTCATAAATATTTTGTGCCATTGTAAATAATATGCCTAAGTATTATTGTAACCTAATTTTTTAAGCATCTCATGCAGTATGCGTATCCTGTGTGGATGGTTCTCCATAAAACCCTATGATCCTCTATTCTTTACCATCAGCATCCACCATCCCTATATCAATATCGATATGATATTTAAAATAACTCATCAATGTCATTTTTACTTCCTCTTTCCAAAGTATAGCTAATCCTTCATTTTTTCCTACTACATCAACCACAAACATTCCACTATATTGGCATTGTCTACATATCATATAAATCTTTACCTTATCAAAAATGGTTTTCAACAAGAAAATCACGTCAAGATCTTTTTTCTTTAAAATATTCTGAAAATCATGAACTACACATAGGTTCCCAAGCCTATGATAGTTCTAAGCCATACACCTCATTGCTTTCTGTGGGATTGAAAACCAATCTCTGCTAATCTTTCATAGATGTCTTCCTTGTCATCTTTCTCATCACATTTACTAATTTTCATTGCAATATCCACATCCATACCATCGGTTACACTACCCTTAAATTTTTTTTCCTCATTTCAGCCTGTATGCTTGCATATGTCTCCATTGCTAATCTCATCATTCTTTTTCATTTTAGTTTAGACTTTGCCCTATGCTCTTCCCCTTGGTTCTCATTATTATAAACTATCTTAGTCATCCTATGCCTACTTAGTACATGCTTGTATTTACCTTGTACATGTGTGCTATCATTGTCCAAATAGAGCTGTTCAAACAAAACATTATAAATGTTCTTGTATGGAATGTTATTATTAAGCCTTGTATCTGGGTTTAGGCTTTTATCTATGGGTTTAACTTTCTTTTCAATATTTCCTTTCTTATTGGGCCCATGTCTACCCCTATGTGTTTAAACAATTCTAGTCAACCTCTTTAAAATTAAACCCATGTCATTTTGTATTCAAATTATAAAAATTCATATATCATGAAATCCTTACTTGTCCCTTAAAAAAGCTTTCTTATGATTAGTAAAATCTTATTTTTCACACATGTACAAAATTTTCTAATCAAATGGCATATATAATTTTCGCATGACTCTCTCGTTGATCGTTGTCATTGGAGGTCTACTACTATAGCTACTTCCCTTGTTGGTTTCATAAACCTTGCTATTAACCTTTTCTCTTCCTATACAAATGGTTTATTTTTAAACAATGTGCAAAGCCATACACGATTTTGCCTTATTGATTTGGTTTGATCTTCTTCTTCTTTCCTTCTCTCACATTTATCCTTGACATAACCTAGTCTCCTACACTCATAACAGAAGCTTGGTAACCATTTATAGCATAGTTTTCTCTATATTTCCTTCCCATCAGCTCTATTAATAAAGAAAACCACCCTCTACAAAGGTTTTATGATGTCTACTTAAACCATGATTTGTAGGAACCAAACCTATCCCTCATGTTTTAAGGTTCCATCAATCGATTTTAGAACTTATATTTTCCTTCTTATCCTAGTAGTATTCCCTTGATTCATCATTCCTAAAGGCAAACAGGTCACCCTTATCTAAAATAAGGCATTTAAGCAATCGCAACTTCCTATCATATTCATTAAACAAGATCAATTGTTATCAAAACTCCAAGGCAATCCATCAATCACTCTTATCATATTTAAGCCTATTAAAAATTTAAAGAAGAATAGGCTATCATCCAGATCCATGATTTTCACCTATTTGGCAAACTTCCATATTATCTTAAACAAATTTTTAATTGCCTTCTTATTAAAAGATTGTATTCTTAACAATTTCCCTACTAACCAGGCTTTATTGCCCTCTCCTTCATTCCCTATCTCCAATGTGTTTACTTTAATCCCATTTTTTCCCTCTTCAGTCAATTGTAACTACTTTCATAAATCCTCCAATTCTTTTTATTTTGTTCCTAACTTACTATCACTGCTCTTTTACGACTAAAACTCAAAGACCACCTATCTAGATAAATCCTTAGACAAACTCACTTACATACCAAACAAGACTTAGTAACTCCCTAGAGAGAACCAGCTCTCAAAAGACTCGTTAGTTAGCATTCTAATATGAAACTCTCAACATTTGGTGAGAAAAGGTATAAATCCCAAACATTAAATGGAAAAAAATGTTAATAATTATAAAACACAACACCTTGACTATTCGAAATAGAGGTAATTGATAAAATTATAAAAAAAAAAAGACATGTTAAAAAAGCTAAGTCATGCTACTAAATCATATTGCTAGATGTCATAATTTCTTAGTCTTACGAACGACTATATAGTTGGGAACTTCTATAGTAAGTTTAAGCTTTTTAGTCTTCCATTAAGATCAATAAATAATAACCATTAAATTTATATAATTAACTATCAACCATTGATTAGATTTTAGACTAGAGAAGTTTAAAACCTATTTATCAAGTAATGAGTTTATAAAACAAAATTTATAAAATTTTATACAAACTTTAAATAATTTCATTTTGTAACAATTTTATTTTACACTTTATTACATATTTATGAAATTACTTAAAATTAAAAAATAATAATTAAAAATATTCCTTTTTTAAAAAAATTTTAATAGAATTGGTATCTTTTAATATAGCTAAAAATTATTATAACATAAAAAATAATTCTAAAAAAATTAAAAATATTATCATAAAATTCTTTCAAAGAAAAAATTAAATTAAAAGAATTTATATTTTTAAAATAAAATCAAAAAATTATTAACATAATGCATAAACGAAATAATAAAATTTATATCAATTTATGTAAAATGGGATAGAATTATTGTAACACTTTAAAAAATGAGTTATGAAAATTTAAAACATAATTGAATGCAAGAAAAACATTAGGAAAATTATTTAATGTAAACAATCAAGTTAACAACGTAAAATTTAAATTAACTACTTTTTTATAAATATATTAAAAAATAATTAAAAAAATACTCTCAAGGATAAAAAAATAACATAAAAGAAATTATATTTTAGAATAAAAATAATCAAAAATTTATTAATGTAAGCAAGTGAAAGGAAACGCAAAATTTGTATCATTTACCATAAAATATGTTGGAAGTATCATAACTCCTAAAAAAGAGTTATAATAATTCCAAACATAATGAAATATACGAACAACAAAAAAAAAAGATATTATTGAAATGTAAATAATAGTTGGCAACATAAATTTTTAATTAATTATTATTCCTATAAATATATATATAAGGAAAAACTCTAATAAATAAAAAAATATAAGTAATGTAAATAGGTGAGAGGAAATGTAATATTTGTATCATTTGACATAAAATTGGTAAGAAGTGTCATAATATATTAAGAAAAGAATTATGATAATTCTAAACATTTTAAAAGTAAGAACAAATGGAAAAATATATTATTGTAATATAAATAATTATGATTACAATATTAAATTTTAATTAATTATTCTTTTGCATATATATATATATATAAAGAAAATAACTATAAATTAAAAAATCATTTGATAACATAAAAAAATGGGAAGAAACATAAAATTAGTGTTATTTGGCATAAAATCGGTAAAAAGTGTCATTACATACTAAGAAAGAGTTATGACAATTCTAAACATAATATAAGGTAAAAATAATCATAAGAAAATATTATTATAGCGTAAATAATTATATTAGTAATATAAAATTTTAACTAATTATTTCTTTAAAAATATATAAGAAAAATAGCTAAAAATTGAAAAATAAATGGGTAACGTAAAAAAGCAAGAAAAAACTTAAAATGAGTATCATTTGGTGTAAAATGGATAAAAAAATATCTTAATAAACTAAAAAAGAGTTATTGCAATTCTGAACGTAATTAAATGTAAGAATAATCATAAAAAAATTCTTGTAACATAAATAATTAAGTTTCCAACTTAAATTTTAATTAATTATTTTTTAAACATATAAAAAAATAGCTAAAAATTAAAAAAACATATTGGTAACATAAATAAGTTAGAAGAAATGTAAAATTAGTATCATTCAACATAAATTATGTATGAATCATCTTAAACATAAAAAAAAAGAGTTATGATAATTCTAAATGTAATGAAAAGTACGAACAATCATAATAATATATTATTATAATATAAATAATTATATAGACAACGTAAAATTTTAATTAATTATTGTTTTGTAAATATCTAAGGAAAATAGCTAGAAATTAAAAAATAAATTGGTAATGTAAACAAGTGAGCATAAACATAAAATTAGTATTATTTGGCATAAAATAGATAAGAGGTGTTGTAACATATTAAAAAAAAGTTATGACAATTTTAAACATAATGGAAAGTAAAAATAATTGTAAGAATATATTATTGTAAAGCAAATAATTATGTTGACATTGTAAAATTTTAATTAATTATTAGTCCTATAAATAAAAAAAAATAGTTAAAAATTAAAAAATAAATTGATAATGTAAACAAATGAGAAATGAAAATTAATATAAGATGGTGTAAAATTGGTAAAAAGTGTTATGGTACACTAAGAAAGAACTATGATAATTCTAAACATAATTGAAATTAAGAACAATCATTAAAATATATAATTATAATATAAATAAGTATGATGACAATATAAAATTTTAACTAATTATTCTTTTCATATACCTATGGAAAATAGTTAGAAATTAAAAAATAAAATGGTAACATAAAGAAGTAAGAAAAGCATAAAATTAGCATCATTTTGTATAAAATATGTAAGAAGTTTCATAAAATGCTAAGAAAGAGTTATAACAATTCTAAACATAATGGAAGGTAAAAACAACTGTAATATGATATTACTATAACATAAATAATTATGTTGGCAAGTAAAATTTTAACTAATTATTATTTTTTAAATATATAAGAGAAATAGTTAAAAATTAAAAAATAAATAGATAATGTAAAAAAGTGAGAAAAATGTAAAATTAGCATAATTTTGCCTAAAATGGGTAAAAAGTGTTGTAATACACTAAGAAAAAGTTATGACAATTATAAACATAATTAAAAGTAGGAACAATCATAAAAAAATTATTATAATGTAAATAAATAAGTTACCAACATAAATTTTAATTAATTATATTTTTATAAATATGTAAGAAAAATATATAAAAATTAAAGAACATAATGGTAACGTAAACAAGTGAGAAAAATGTAAAATTAGTATTATTTGATGTAAATTGGGTATGAATTATTGTAATATACTAAAAAATAATTATGAAAATTATAAACTTAATGGAAATTAAAAACAACCAAAATAATATATTATTGTAATGCGAATAATTATATTAGCAACGTAAAATTTTAATTAATTATTATTTTTGTTAGTCTTGAATTGATCCTTATTTGAAATAAAAAATATTAATTAAATAAGCTTGATCAAGATTTTAAAAAATATTTATTTAGTACATGTTTTAAAGTTTTATTATTTTGGTACTAAATAAATAATATGATTTTCAAAAGTTAAACAAACATTTCTTTATGTTTTCTTATTAACTCAAAACTATCTTTAAACATTATTTATTTGAGCTTAAATGAAAGTTCAATTGATATTTTTAAAGTAAATTTATTCATTTTGAACTCAATACAATTTTGATAATATTGGTTTTGAAAAATAGATTAACTTAAGAAAGTTGTTTTACAAGAACAAAGTTTTTCAACATTAAATTTGTTTTATTTTTTTTGTATTAATTCACAAAAATTTAATATTTAAATTTTATATGGTTGGAAAGCTCTTTGAGCCTACTTTCTAATAAATCAAACAAAGTCAAAATCCAAATTTTTTAAGAAAAGATTTTAAATTTTAACTAGACACTATGTAGTTGTCTAAAAACTGTACAATAGATAGTTTTGAAAATTCATTATAATTAGAATACATTGAATTAATGATGAATTTTATATGGATAAAAAGCCCTTTAAATCTAGTTTCAAAATTTTTAAATGGTTTTTCATTTGAAGTAATATAACTCAAGATATAATCAAATTGATAACAAGTGGCACTATTCACCTAGACTAATTTATGCTCCATTTGTTTCGTAAAAAATAATTTTCGGGAAATGATTTTTGAAAAATGTTTACATTTTATGAATTGAAAGAGATTTTCTGTTGTTTGGATAGTTAATGAAAAATATTTTTTGTTATTTGGTTGTTTTCTACAAAATCTTTTTTTTATCAAATAATATTAATATAACTATTCAAATATTAAAAATTATTTATAATTAAAATATATTGAAATTATTTATCATTAAAATTATTAATATTCAAAAGAATTATATTTTAATAATTTTTAATATTAAAATATTATATAAATATAAAAAATACTTAAAATAAAACTATTTGTTATTCTTTATATTATTTATTAATAATATTTATTAATATATTATATTATTTATTAATAATATATTATTTATTCATATATTATTACAATATTTATTAATTAAGTTAATAATATTTATTAATATTATATTATTTATTAATATATAATAATATTCTTTATTAATATAATATTTTTTATGAATATATTACAACATTTTTTATTAATATATTGTATTATGTTAATAATATATTATTTATTAATATTATATTATATTATATATAAGTAAAATTATATTCAAAAGTATTAATAAATAGTTATACTCATAAATAGCTCTATTCTGAAAAATGTCTCTTTTTTCAAATCCATAAGATAATTTCCAGAAAAATGACCTCATTTTCCATTGACCAGTAAGTTATTTTACATTGACCAGCTAGTTTTCTACCAAACAAACACTTAAAAATGTGAAAATCATTTCTTTGAAGTTATTTTCCACGAAACAAATGGATTAGTATGTAAATTTTGGCTAACCCCATTGATCGAGTACCAAAACCAATTGATCTCCTCAACTGTAATGGCAAAAAAATTGAGTGAAATTCAAGAGCCAATCAATCCTTTCGTCCTAAACAAGCTTAAACGACAAGTTTCAAAAGAGAAAATCATGTGTTTTTCATTTCCCAAGCTTCTCCAACAGCTAATTCCTCAATTCCTCTGTAAATTGGGCATTTTAAAACACTAAGAAGGTTAATAAATCAAGAAAGAAAGATCAAATAATTTATATTTTCTTTATTTCAAAGAAATCAAGAGTTTTAGGGCTTAAATTCAATATCCTTTGTATTTTTATATCCAAAATATTATAGTGTTCCATTCATCATTTTTTTTTTATTTTATTAGCCAAATACTCAACCTTGAGAGGTATTTTAGTTTACAAAAATTATTTGGGTTATCGTAAGCAAGAGGTGAGGTATCCACTTAATTGTGTAAGAGTAAATATTTTTATCTTAAGCTTTAAGAAGAAAAAGATAGAGTTGTATTCTCAATTCAAGATTAGTGGATTGAAGCTTTGGTATGGATAATCAAGAGAGAGGGCATAGTTACCTTTTGGAAAAGGATTAACCTCTATAAATCCTTGTGTTTGATTTCTCTATCATTATCTCTTTACTTTGATTATAGTTTATATTTGCTTCAAGTTCATCAATTTATTGCTATTTGTATCATATTTTGATATTGGTTTTAATCTTTCATTGAATTATATTGAAGTCTATTTTTGAAAAGGAATTTAGAGAAATCCAATTCAACCCATCTTGGATCATCATCTTACCTAAAAAGCTAACAATTGGTGTTAAAGCTTTGGTCTCTTTTTATAGGTTTAATCATATTGATTAAAGATCCTATGGCTCAATTTAAGTTCCAAGATAGTGAGAAAATCCTTAAAGCTCCCATGTTAAATATGAATTTTAAGAATAAAGAATAAAGATAAAGGTGTTCACAATGGCCTAAGAGTTTAAAGCATAGAATGTAATGTAATAAGGGCTTAATACTTCTTCCAAAGATGCAAAATATATGAAGTAAATAATAGACGATGCAAAGGCCAAGTGCATTCTCTTTAGATCCTTAGATGTTCATAACTTTAACTTGGTATAAAATTGTTCAACCTCTAATGAGATATGGAGGAAGTTGGATGAGCTACATGAAAATCAAATTTCCAAACAACATACATCATGTCTTATGACTATTGAAAAACCAAAGGTATCCTCTAATTTTATCGATTCAAACTCTTATACTTTTGATGGGTTACAGGATACTTACAATGATTTAGTAATTGCATTTGAAAATATGTATTTTAAATATAAGAAACTGATTTCAAAATAAAAAGTGGAAAATGACTTTTTAATGAATACAAAGAATGATTTGGAAAAATAAAATGATAAATTGAAAATGAATTTTAAAGCCTCTTAAAATAGAAATGAAATTTTGGAAAAAAAAAAGTTGATTTGAAAAAAAAATTTGAAGTTTTAATGAATGAAAAACAAGAGCTTTTAAACAAGAGTTTAAGTGCTAAAATGATTAAATGCAATTTTTGTTATTTTCATAGTCATACTATACATACTTATCTTATAAAAAGAAATGTTTTATTTAGAATTAGACAAGTATAGGTTCCAAAAGGAACAAGATATATTGTGACTAACTCCAAATGACCCAAACTAATTTGGGAACCAAAAATCAAATGAGCGATGTCTCATGTAGGTGTGCTAAAGGAAAAAGTTATAATTTGATTTTGAAAATTAAAACTCTAGACACACAATCGAAACGAGTAACCTCTAAGCCAAACTTTTTATTTAAAGTGAATTTAAAATTTAGTTACCTATTCTTGATTGAATATTGAGTGTTTAATGGTTATTGGTATATGCTTTGTTGATATATCTTGAATATGCCAATTTTATTTGATATATATGAGCTTGATTAAGTTTGCATTTAATTTTTGCTCTTAAGTGCATGTGATGTTTGGTGAAATTGTTTTATATATATATATATATATATATATACATATGAGAACTTGTGCCTATGAAGTTTTTATATTGGTGACAGCATGCCTTGTAAAATTTGTTTTTGGTGCTTAATTGCTTGAGAAATTTTTAAAAGAATTCATGAATGCTTTAATGGATTTGTGGGATTACATGTGAATACTCTTGAATGATAGATAAATTTGATATATTTGAATATTGAGCATGAATGCTTTAGATATATTTTATATATGCTCGGTGTGATTAATTGTGTGCTAAATTATTTTTATATTTATGCACGAACTTTGGGGGAGCACTCAAAAGCTTAATGAATTTGAAATGTTATGTTTTAATTTGAAAATGATTTTTGCTAGAGTCAAGCTTTAAAATATGAAATTTTGTTTTAGCTAATCTTTAATTGCAAAACAAATTTGAATATCTTGTGTTCAATGATTTAAACTTACTCAAACAAAGAAAACTTAATAACATGCATTAGTTTTGATTTTTCATAGTGTTACATGTAAGTTTCAAAGCTATTTTAGAACTTAAATGATCGAATCTTATTTTTGAACATTTTTTTGCCATAAAAATCATTTAAACAATTTCAAATTGTGATATAAAATTTTTCTAAATGGTTTAAAAGGCATAAAATATATTTCTAACATTTTTGCCTATCTTAGTAGCTTTTTTCAAGAAAATATGGGGTTTAAAAGTTTACTTTTTGATTTTCTTGTTTCGAAGGCCTAATCACCACTTGAACAACTTTGTTTATATTTGAAATTTGTTGGAATGATTCAAGTTGGTTAAAAATGAGTTTAACTAGTTTTGAGATTTATTAAGGTATTTTTCAAGCAAAAATGAGTTTTAAAGTGCAAAATTCTAAGCATATTAAGTTTTGAATGGATTATCCTATTGTGTTTTTGCATAAATATATTTTTTTGAATGATTTTAGCTTAATGAATATGTTTCATATTTTTCTTTATGCACTTTATATGATATACATTTATTTGCGATTGTTAAAAATGCCTATATGACCATGTTATTTAAAAATTGTTTAACTTGTTTATAATGCTTGGATCTTGTAAACTATTTTTTTAACTTGATTGTTATATCCTAAATTGTTATAACTCTTGATTTGTAAATTGATGAACATCTTATACTTAAGTGATATATATTGATTCATTGTTCATCTATGTTTTTGGTTAAGATATGTGCTCATATGATCATTAATTTAACTTGACCTTAATGCTTATGATTTAAAAATATTTAAATTTTTTATCTCTTGATTTTTAAAATCTTTTTAAATATAATTGCTCTTGTACTAAATTGATTCATTAATTTTATGATATATTAATTTTGTGAAATATTTTGGAACTTGCACTTAATTGACTTATCTTTTGGTTTGGGATTAAGTATTGATGAACTAATTATGTTTAACGATATGTGTTGTTAGTTCATCTATTGTTCTTGTCAAGTATGTACATATATGATAAATATGATTTTTTTTTACTTGACATGATTGCAACACGACTTAAGTAAATAGTTTTCTTATGATGCTTTTTTTTAGCTAAAGTCATTGTTGATTATGGCCTATAATTTGTGTAGACATATTTATGCTTTTGTACTAAAATTTTCTTGAATATGTTTTTAATGATAAATATGTCATCCTTGAGTTTTTAGTTTTCATATGGCCTAAAATTTATTTTGATATATTTTTTTGGTGATTTTTTTAATATACATGATTATTGAATATATCATCTTTATGTTCATAAATGATCCAGAAAGATTGATGTTTTTGCACATTACTTAAGAACTTTTGCTTTAGTGCCACCATTGTCCTATATGATGTTTATTATTATGAATAGTCTATAGCTTTAGTTAATATTGAATTATTTGCTAGCAAATTGGCAACTTGCGCTTAATGAACAAAATTTTTTTTTGCCTATAATGACTTAGAATGTGGAATTGATTTTCTAACAATTAGTATAATTTTTATCAATTGATATTCTTAATGCTATTAATGAATATTTCTTTATTAAAAATATTTTCTAAGTCTATACTAGGATAATTTGAAATGAGCATGAATGAGCCTACATTTTTTAAATTTTGAGTATAACAAACAAAGCATGTCATCCTCATCAATCAAGCTTAGTTTTGCTCAAATGAAGTGGATTGGAGAATTCAAAGCCAAATAAACACAACAACAAAGCTTGATATGGATGGAGGTAAATATATCAACTTTATAATATGATATATGAGTTTGAATATATATACATGCTTGCTTTGATATGTGCAAATATATGATTTATGAACACATTGCACCAATTAATCACCAAGTCACTTGGTAGATATTGTCTCAATATTCTTAAAAGCTTGGATTGATTAATTCACTTTGAATAATATTCATGCCTAGTTCTTAATTGCTTTGATGAGATTGATAGTTTTAATGCATGAATATTTGGTCAATGCATGAATCTTTGAACATGGATATGCGTTAAATTGATTTATTTCTTTGAATAGGTTCATTGATTAAGATTATTGAAATAGCATTTACCACATTATGTTTAAATATTTGTATCTTTATTGGTACATTATTATATGTGATTTAAAATATTTTTGCATATACTTGTATAATTTTGATTGAAATATATATTTAGATACTTGTATATAACTAGATTAAGTTCATTGCTATGTATTGAAATAAATAGGAATATATTTTAATAATTATTTTTTTATAGCAATATGTTCATCATTTTTGAAGAATCATGCTTGTATAATTCTTTGCTATAACATAGTAATTGAATATTTATTCTGGATAAGATATGCCTATAAAAGAATGTTGTTATGCATGTATTGATTGAACTTTTCATAAGCTTGAAATATATTGTGATCCTTCAAAGTTTGTGACCAAAATAGCTAACAATTGTTAACAATTTGTATCAATATTGCTAAAGAAATTTTGAACTTTCATAGATACTTGTTTATGTGCCTATCCTTGATATAGTTTGTACCTTTTATGCAAAATTATGTGTGTCATAAATTGATTAATCCTTATTTTAGAAAGGAGGAGAAATCTTATA
Source organism: Durio zibethinus (assembly GCF_002303985.1). The sequence goes on along the minus strand of NW_019167871.1, from coordinate 15,706,301 downwards.
CTACAATTTTGCTTGATTTGTTTTGTGATAACAATTTGTATGCTTTGTGATAATATGTCTTTAACAATTGGTATCCTTAACAATTGGTATGAGCTTGTATGTATGTGTTTGAATATATTTTTAATTATTATTGATGTTTTAGGTTCTAAGCACATCTTATGATAACATGATTTATGAGTAAGTTGCATATTATTTATTATCTTTTTGCTCATAAATTTCATGTGGCTAGGTTGAATGAATAATTTTGTGCTATAATGTTTAAATTGATACACTTATGTTTTTGTGCTTGAATACATGTATGTGAACTTCATTGTGTATATTACACTTGATTAGATGTATTCAAAATATTCTTGATATTATTATTATCAAGCATTTTGTCCCACGCCTTGAATATCTCTCTTTCTTTTACAATGACAAAAAGGGAGAGAGTTTATGGATATTTCTTCTTGTATGCTTAAAGCAAATGGTATAAGAGCTTTAACATTTGGCATAAAGAGCTTAAATAAAAATGGAGAGAAATATTTCATGAATATATTTGTTAATGATGGCTCTTTTTGTTTATTTGCTCATTAATATGCTCATGCCTTTCTGTTATGACAAAAAGAGGGACAACTATCATATGGACAAATTTGTTTGTGCTTGACATACATATGTTTAATCGTGCTTATTTGATATATTTGACTAACATATGTTTATTTAGTTGTGTTGAATTTGGATGCATTAATTGAGGGAGAGTTTGTTATGCAAAGTTTAAGGGGAGTTTTTCAAAATATTTTTTTAAATTCTTAATTGTCTTAAAAGAAAGTTTTTCATCAAGCAAATTTATTTTTAAATTTTGTTATATCAAAAAATGAGAAATTGTTAGCCTTAAATTGATCATTATTTTGAAATGATAAAATATTAAGCTAAATAAGCTTGATCAAGATTTTGAAAAAATTTTATTTAGTAAATGTTCTTAAGTTTTATTATTTTGATACTAAATAAATAATATGATTTTCAAAATTTAAATAGATTGTTCTTTATGTTTTCTTATTTCTTAAATCAAACTTACCTTTAAACATTATATATTTAAACTTAAATGAAAGTCCAATTGTTGTTTTTAAAATGAATTTATTCATTTTGGACTCAATATAATTTTGATAATCTTGGCTATAAGAAATAGATTAATTTAAGAAAGTTATTTTACAAGAATAAAGTTTCTAACATTGAACTTGTTTCATTTTTCTCTATTAATTCACAAATTTTTAATATTTGAATTTTATATGGTTGAAAAACTCTTTGAGTCTACTTTCTGATGGATTAAACAAAATCAAAATCTAAATTTTTTAAGAAAAGATTTTGAATTTTTACTAGATACTATACAGTTATCTAAAAATTGCATAAAAGGTAGATTTACAAATTCACTATAATTAGAATACAATGAATTAGATGACGGATTTTATATGGATAGAAAGCCCTTTAAGTCTAGTTTCTAAATCTTTAAACGATTTTTGATTTGGAGTTATATAACTCAATATATGATCAAATTAGTGAGCAGAGTGCAAAAAAAAGACAATAAATGGTATTGTTCATCCAAAATCATTTAGTATGCAAAATCTAGTTGACTCAATTAATCAGGTACCAAAACCAATCGATCACCTTAGCTATAATGGTCAAAAATTGAGTAAAATTCAAGAGTCATTAGATCCCTTATCCAAACTAATCAATCCATTTGTCCTAAACAAGCTCAAAAAACTAGTTTCAAAGGAAAAAATAATGTGTTTTCATTTCTTAAGCTTCTCAAATGGCTACTTCCTCAATTCTTCTATAAATTTGGCATTCCAGCACACCAAGAAAGTTGATGAAATAAGAGAGCAAGATCAAATAAGTCATATTTTTATTTTCTCAAAGAAATCAAGAGTTTTAAAGCTTAAATTTAATATCTTTTGTATTTCTTGTATCCAAAATATTTTTGTGTTTCATTCATCATTTTTTTTTGTACTTCATTAGGCAAACACTCAACCTTGAGATATATTTTAGTTTGTAAAAATCATGTAGATTATCTTGTAAGCAAGAGATGATGTATCCTCTTGATTGTGTAAAGGTAGAGATTTCTATTTTAAGCCTTAGGAAGAAAAATATAGGGTTGTATTCTCAATTCAAAATTAGTGAATTGAAGCTTTAGTGTAAACAACCAAAAGAAGGACATAGGTGCCTTATGAAAAAGAACCAAACCTTTATAAATCCTTGTATTTAATTTTTCTATCCTTATCGCTTTACTTTGATTATAGTTTATATTTGCTTCAAGTTCATCGGTTTATTGTTATTTGTATTATATTTTGATATTAGTTTTAATCTTCCATTGAATTAAATTGAAATCTATTTTTGAAAAAAAATTTGAAAAAATCCAATTCACCCCCTATTGAATCACTCTCTCACCTAAAAAACTAATAATTTTGTAAATATCTAAGAAAAATAGCTAGAAATTAAAAGTAAATTGATACATAAATAAGTGAAAATAAACGTAAAATTAATATCATTTGAAGTAAAATAGGTAAAAAGTATCATAATACATTAAAAAGATGTTATGATAATTCTAAACATAATAAAAAGTAAAAACAACTATAAGAAGATATTATTGTAAAGTAAATAATTATGTTGACAACGAAAAGTTTTAATTATTTATTGTTCCTATAAATATATAAGAAAAATAGTTAAAATTAAAAAACAAATTAATAATGTAAACAAATGATAAGTAACATAAAAGTAGTATCATTTGGAGTAAAATTAGTAAGAAGTCTCGTAACACACTAAAAAAAAGTTGTAACAATTATAAATGTAATAAAAAATAAGAACAACTATAAAAACATATTAGTACAACGTAATTTATTATTGTTTTTGTAAATATATAAGAAAAATAGTTAATAATTAAAAAATAAATAGGTATCATAAGCAAGTAAGAAAAATATAAAATTTATATTATTTGACATAGAATTTATATGAAAAACTTATGACAATTCTAAATACAATGTAAGATAAGAATAAATGCAAAAAAAAATTATTGTAACATAAATAATTAAATAGATAACGTAAACTTTGAATTGATTATTATTTTTATAAATATATAAAAAAACTAAAAATTAAAAAATAAATTGATAACGTAAATAAGTAAGAAAAGTATAAAATTTATATCATTTACCATAAAATGGGCAAGAAGTATCATAACACGTTATAAAAGAATTATAACAATTCTAAACATAATAAAAAGTAAAAACAACTATGAGAAAATATTTTTGTAATGTAATAATTAAGTAGGTAACGTAAAATTTTAATTAATCGTTATTTTTATAAATATATAAAAAAATAACTAAAAGTTAAAAAACAAATAAACAAAGTAAACAAACAAGAAAAATCGTAAAATTTATATTCTTTGGTATAAAATAAATACAAAGTGTTATAAAATACATTAAGAAAGAGTTATAATAATTTTAAAAATAATAAAAGTCAAGAACAACTGTAAAAAGATATTATTATAATGTAAATAATTAAATAAGCAATGTAAAATTTTAATTAATTATTATTTTATAAATATATAAGAAAATATCTAAAATTTCAAAAAAAAAAAACAAATACGTAAGTAAACAAGTGAGCAAAAGTATAAAAGTTATATCATTCGGTGAAAAATGAGTAAGAAAGATAATAATACACTAAAAAAATTTATGATAATTCTAAACTTCTCTTACGAAAATATTATTATAACATAAATATTAAGTTAGTAATGTAAAATTTTAATTAATTATTGTTCATATAAATATATAAGAAAAATATCTAATAAATAATAAAAAAAATTGATAACTTAAACATGCAAGAGAAAACATAAGATTTATATCATTTGATGTAAAATGTGTAAAAAGTATTTTAACTCAATAAAAAAAGTTATGATAATTCTAAATATAACAAAATGTAAGAACAACTGTAAGAAAATATTTTTGTAATGTAAATAATTAAATCAATAACATAACATTATATTTTAATTAATTATTAGTTTTGTAAATATATAAGAAAAATAAATAAAAAATAAATAAAAAATTTTATCGTAAACAAGCGAGAAATACAATAAAATTTTTCTTATATTTAAAAGCTATCATTATACAATTTTTAGTCTTAAAAATTTATAACATAAATATTTGTGTTGTAATTTTTTTCATTATATAATAAAAATATTTGTGTAATAGTAAAAAGCGTTATATCTTAATCGAGTGGCATATCAAATATACTAATTTTTTATAAAAAAAAAATAAAAATGTGCTATTAAAGTATCTATGAAAAAATCATACAAATAAAACAATACAATGATAACTTTAATTTTTATGATTTATGTTAATAAATTTTTAAGGCTAGAAAGAAAAATCATACAAATAAAATCATAAAATACATAACAGAAATAATTAAAAAATAATTTTAAAATTAAAAAAATAACATAAAATAATTTATATTTTAAAATTAAAAATAAAAAATTAGTAAGATGAATACTAAAATTTATATTAATTACTTTTGTAGCATTGTTATTTATTAATAATTAAAAAATAAAAAATTTATTTATTAAAATAATATGTGACATAACTATTGTTGAATTTTAATTTGAATGTTATTATTTATAGATGAAAATAAGTATAAAATATGTAATTTATAATTTTTATTTGTTAGAAAAATAAAATAAATAAAATTATTTTTATATTTTTCAGTTGACCTGTTTACCTATTCTTTTATTTTTCATTGCTTTTTAATTTTTATAATTTTTATGATTTTTCATAAAATATCATAATATTTTATGATATTATAATAAAATTTATAAATTATGATCTTACTATGAACAAATGAGAATATAATATCAGAATATAATTAGATTAGATTAATATAACAAAATTATTACTTTAAGAAAAAAAAATCGGGAAACAAAAGTAAAAGAAGAAGAGTAGGGTTCTTCGAAAATCTTCTCCTCCTTCCTTCCCTCTCTCACGCTCCTCTTTCTTCATTTTTTTTTTTTATTTTCCGTCTCTCTCTTCAATTCAAGACTATATCCTTTAAATTTAGATTTTTGGACACCTTTTTGCTTACTTGTTTTTCAACTATTTGGAGGCTTTCTTTTTCTTTTTTTTTTTTTTATAAGATTAATTAGAAATAAGTTAAAACTTGTCTCTGCTGGGTGTTTTTCATCGAACAGGTGGTGAGAATTGCGGATACAATTCTCCAATCGGATTGGCTTCACTTTTCTCTGATTGATTGGGTACTTCTGATTTCTGATGTTTATAAGTTAATAGTCAAGTGCTTCTTTATATTCTCATTGTTTGTGTAAACTGTTCATAATTTAATATTTAAGTGTATTTTCATATTTTTTCTTGAGCTGTTGCCTCTATCAATTAGTCAATTGGCCTATTTTTGTTACCAAATCGGCTTGAAGACTGCAATGCTGCTTCTTTCATTATTGAAAATGCCTAATATTGTTTATGGAGATATTTGTGGAAAGATGAGCGGAAAGCTTTTCTTTTCGGTGGCTTTAGATTTGTAATCTCATAATTAATTCATAGATGCCCTTAGAGAGGCTTAAGTTGCTGAGTAACAAACAATGGAATGCTTATTTTGCATTTCAGTTGACCAGTGAATTATTCTAGTTTGGTTGTTTTAGGTTCTGTTCGATGTCTATGTAAAAGGTCTAGAGAGGCTTATGCGATAGACAAGCACAAGATATAAAACTTTGCTTCATGGTTAAAAAAAAAATTGGTGTTAGGACATAGGAGTTACTTGAGAGTTGGAGCAGTTATTGTTCCTTGATCTAAAGATGATACTAAAATGGATGACCTTCTTTGTTGGCAAAGGATTGAAATAGACATGTAAAACTTTTGATCAATCATTTAGGGATTGGTAGAATTGTCTTTTGGAAAGAGAAGGAATATGGCTTTAATTTTACAAGTTTTTGAAAATCCATTATTTATTTTATAGAACTTTCCAAATGATCTTGGTTTTGAAGTTCCCCAACAAATAAAAAGGCAAAAGGTTCAGGCATCATTCAGAAGGAACCTATTGTCAAGAAGCTAGTGAAGAAAATTTTTTTCATAACTTATTTTCTGGAAAGAAAGAACCATAAAGAGTAACAATGTATCATATATTTGCATCATAACTTTTAGTATCTTCACATTTGACTTTACTTTATCAGAAAATTATAACTAATCGTCAGTATTCCTTCTGCATGAAACTTTCCCCAGCTCTTGTTGAAGATTCTGTATTGTGAATCTTGGTTACTAGACTTTTAGTAAGACTGCTTATATATCAATGCAAATTAAAGAAGTTCTTGCAATCTTATTGCACAAATCCTCAAATCCTATAGTAATTGAATTCACAGTTAATTAACATTCCTTTAATGACAATCCCAAGTTCCTTATGGGTTGCATTTTACAAGCTTGATAAATGCTTAGGTTATTAAAGGGTTTGCCTAATTTCTGTGTTGTATATTAAAAGATTTGTCTTTTCTTCTAGGGTAATACCTACAAGGACCAATCGTGTTTTAGAATTTCATGTCAAATAATTGGGTCTTGCTCTGCTGTGCTATTAAAATGTTCAATAAAAGCTTTAGGTTAATTAGGTTTCTTTTATTACATTATCTTTTAATTACTTTAAATGTACATGATTATCAGTGCTAAATTGTTCTAACTCAAGGTTTAGTTTGGTCAAATTATGCTAACAGTCATTATACTCTATTGAAATTTGAAATTTAGTCCCTATAATGTAATTCATACAAATGTAATCCTCGTAATATTTTAATTTAATAATCTTAGTCCAATCACTAGCTCTATTAAATTTTTGCTATTAAAAATGCTAAAGTGGCCATTAATTTGATGACGTGACTATTGACTTTGAATTGTGGCATTTTGATTGATTTAGTATGTAACTGATGATGACATGGATTTAATGAAATTTTCTCCTTCCTTCTCTCTCTAGCTTTTCCATATCTCTCTAAATATAAAACACTTTCTCCTCTCTCTAACATGAACAACTGGCAGCCACCCTATTTTCTAGAAACCAGTGACCAGCCACTGTGCCGCCCATCGTCCTCTGGTGCTGGATATCTCCCAAAATTTATCTCCAAACTCCTTTTGGCTGCCTCTTTCCTTTTCTTTGGTTACTTTTTCCTAAAAACATATGAACCCCTTTCACCACTCCAATCACCTTTGTTTCTTAGTATGTTCTTCCTCATAATCTGGCCTCCTTCCTCACTAAATTTGTTGCCCCAAATCCCTCTGAAATACCTTGAACCTGAAACCACCAGGTCCTATGTTTTTGACTCCTTTCTCTTTCCTTTTTTTTTTGTTGGATTTTTTTAATGTTTTGTGTTGCTTCCCTTAAGGGATGATGCTGGATTTTTTTGGTTTGTGATTTTTTTCGTAATTTTTTGGGTAAGATGGGGATTTTTGGATGGTGGTTTTCTGTGGAGTCTTTGGGTAGGTGGTGATGGTATTTTGGGTATATGGTGGTTCTCGTAGGTGGTGGTAGACTTGCTTTGGGTCTAATGTTCAGGTCCTGCAACTTTGATTGCATTTTGTTTTATTGTTTTACGGTTCAGGTGAAGAAAGGCAAGAATACTGTTTTACAAGTCAACTACTATGATATGGTATCTTTAGAATATACGTCTGGAAATGACTTGTCAGTGAAGAATGATTTGCATGAAAAAAATTCTTATGCTTATATGGATGGGTCGCTCAATTTCCCAAGACTAGAGAAAGGGATTTTCCTTCAAAAGATGAAAAGTGCTTATCTTCAAATGGGATGACTTCTTTAGAAAATTTTCAGCTGTAATTGAACGATAGTTTCTACAGTTAATGTGCAAAGTTTGAACCAAGACTTGGAATCTTTAAAGTTGCAATCCTTTTCTTTTTTAAGTTGTTTTTTTTTTCTTTTTTTGTTTTGAAATTAATTTTTTAAATAAATTAAAAAAAAAAAAACTGATGTGGATTAATAGAAATGGCCATGTGGCATTTCATTTAATCCATGTCATTGTCATTTACATTATAAACCAATCAAATTGCCACATAACCAAAGTCAACGGCCATGTTTGCATTTTTAATAGAAAATTTTAACAGTGTTAGTGATTAGACTAAGATTATCAAATCAAAATAGTATGACTACATTTGTATAAATTACAATACATGGACTAAATATCAAATTTCGATTGAGTACAATGACTGTATTTGACCTTTTGGTGTTTACGCTGATTCAAGCCCTTTTTATGATTAAATACAGTGCTTAGAGCCTTTCTTCTATGTGGCTTTAAATTTCATTTGTACCCTATATGATAGTCAATTCAGATTTTAATATTAGTGAATTCTGATTTTAAAATAAGTATAATTTCTATTCAGCTATAAGTAAAGAGAACTTCTTGTTCATATATTAGTAAATGATATTTATGATGTGCTTAGCTATGCTAGTTATCATGGTGTGCTTAACAGTATTAATTTTAAATTTGGTGACAAAAATGAACTTCTGAAACTATATTGATCTTAATTGTTATGATTGCATGGTATACAAATTACAGAGCTTTGTGATTTGAGCTTTGTATCAGTTTCAAGATTGATGGTTGACTTGGAATAAGCTAATCTTTGTTCCATCCTACCTTTCATTTCATTTAGCAGGCATGGATGAGCAATTCATACTTAGAGTTCCACCGTCTGTTGCTGAGCGCATAGATCGGCTTTTAAGTGAAAATGCTTCATTGTCTGAGGACAAATCACTGGATTTGGTATTTTCTGGTGAGAAATTTTACTTGACCATACAAATGCCTCATCAACTGTTGCTTTTGTCTACGTGTTAACACTTAGTGTTCTTTCTAAACTCTCAGCTTCTATTAAACTTGCTGCTAAGAAGCTCTTGGTTCCTTTAATTTAATTTAGCTAAACATTTGTGTGGTTAGATCACTTGTACGTACGCTGTACCATAATCTTTATTTTGTCTTTCTTGTTGATTTATATATTGGCCAAGCCATAGAAGACCCAACTGTCTTTTTTACAGTCTTTTTCTAGTAAAGTATATCTTTGTAACCTAAAGAGTATGGACTGTCATGCAACTTTATTACTTTTCCCTGGAGAAATAGAAAAACAATTGATAATGTTTATAGTTTAGGGTTAGGGCTAGGGCTAGGGTTTAGGGTTTAGTCTTTTCTAGGAAGGTGTCTCTTTGTGGCCCGAAGAGTATGGATTGCAAAGCAACTGTATTACTTTTCCCTGGAGAAATAGAAATATAATCCACTTCACAGTTTGGCTTCTTCTGCCATATGTTTTTCCATTATATGTTCTCTCAAAGGCTCCAATAATGTCATTTGACTTATAAACTTGATTGGAGATTATCTAGCTTCTAGCTCATTGTATTATTAGACAGATGGGACTGAACCTAAATGCTGGACAAGAATGTTTCATCTTAGTGAATTTATCTTTTGCGACACCTTTATTTGGATACATTCAGTTGTCATTGCCTACTAATGCAATCAAGGAGAGTTATTGACCTTCTTTTATGATATTGACATGTCATTTGGAGATGAAACATTGCTGAGCAAGATAAACATTTGAAACAAAGAAAGAAAGAAACAATTTTGTTGGCAAGTATTTATTACTTTAAGAAGGCAATAGATATGAGTTTTATTGAGTGTAATAGCCTCTCCAGCCGGCTCCCATAGTATACTTATGTAGATTTGCATATAGAGAGTAGTACATGGGAGTTATTACCTTTAAAACAAATCTGTCTTATAAAAAAATGTGTGAGCCTACATGGATGAATAATTTTATTCTTTGAATGGTGATTTGCTTTTTATGGTTTTGTGCTTTAGAAGTCCATTAGTCTGACCAGAGTGACACTTTCTTGAATGATAGGAAGAGTTATTGTGCAGCAGCAAATAATTATTAAATACAATATTAGCTCTGCATGTTTTCCAAGATAAAGTGATTAGTGATTACCAAAACTGAAGTTAAGATTGTGCATCTATTATTCACATCATCAATATTATTTGTCCGTTGTCTCGAGATATTTGTGAATGTTAAGCTTCTCCTTACTTTGCAGAGGATGGGAGGACTGGTACATTTGTCATTGGCAATGATCGTTTCCCTGCATCTCTCTTTGATCTTCCTTGTGTTGTTGAGTCATACAAAACTTACGATGATAGTGCCTTAGTTAAAACAGCTGATGTCGGCCAAGTATGGTACTTGCTATTATTTTTTACTTTGATATTGTTATGCATGGTTGCTTCACTTCTAGTAAGGTCATATTAACTGTTGTTGTTACAGATGATTTTGGTCAGAGAGTCAGGAGATGCATCTCCAGACGTAGTGGAGTACAGACATGGTCTCACCCCTCCAATGAGGGATGCACGGAAACGAAGATTTAGGAGGGAGCCAGATCTAAATGTATCAATAAACTTGGTTCTTCTCAAAAATCTTTTTGTTTATGCATACTCACTTTAGAAAAAGAAAATTTTCTCTGACTGTGTGGAAATTCTAATTTATAGACATAACTTCATAATATATGCCCTGTAATCACAATGATTCATAATTCGTTTTATTCTTTAAAGGGGGAGTGATCAAATGTAAAAGGAGCTACATCAAAGTCTCTTATATTTAGCCAATATACTTTTGCTAAGAAGTGACCATGCTTTCAGCACTTCTATCTTGTGTATGGGAGTGGGAGTCACTGAGTGTTAATGCAGGTGTGGCTGTTTCTTTCCTTCTTATTTAGTAGTTTTACTAATTCCAGTTATGTTATTTTGCAGCCAGAGTTTGTACAACGTGTTGAAAAAGATTTGGTGAACATCATGTCTGGAGGAACAGTTGAAAACCTCGATATCCTTGATGCAACTAATTTCAGTATTGTTTCTTTGTCTTTGTGCAACTGCTGCATTTTTTCTAGTCCTGAAGTAGCCACAGATGGAATAAGATTCCATGGCTGAAAATCAAAATCATATTATTTGGTTCAGTCAGTACTGAAAACTAAATCACTTTATTGAAAAGTTTCCATAATTCATGTGATGGAACCATACATCACTTCCTTGATGTGTGATGGCCTTTGGATAGTAGTGGAGAGATTGAAGGAGGATTCTTTTTTTTTTTTTTTTTAACTGAGTACTTGATTGTATGTTTGTCCTCCTGAAATGGTTGTTGTTATACCTTAATCTTGGTTTACATGCTGAAGTCAATGGGCAAGGTGAAGCTGGTGATGACAATGCTCGCAATTCTAATAAGAAAGCTCCACCTGCACCTGCAACAAAGGCTGAAGCTCCAGGTACAGGAGGCAATGCTGGGGAACCTGATGGAACTGACTCTGATGACTCTGATGAGTCAATGTGAATTCAAGTTCCATACATGGCTTTTATAGTTATGTGATTTGGCCGAGGATTTCCATACCATCCATCAGCTTTTCTGATATGCTTTTGAAGATGGTTCACAGCTTCAGAATTTATCAGGGTTAACTGATCTGTTTTAATATTTGCCTCTTTTTTATTTTTGGTTTCATTTTGTTATCAACCCCAACATATTTTCGTGATCGGGATCTATGTAGTGAGTTTTCCTCTTGAAATGCTCGCTGGATTTGCTTATTCAACCACATGGAAGAACTGCATGTGCAATGTACTACTATTGTTTATGCTCAATGTAGATCATGTAATTTTAAACATTACATGTTGATGACATGAAAATGATCATATGATGCAAAAAAAAAAAAAAAAAAAAAAGCAGTACAGTTTAAATTATAATAAAAACTGCATAGTGGTTTGATAAAAAAAAATGTGTTTGGTATGTCGACATGAATTTAATGCAATATAAATGTATGTATTGTCAATTTAATGAAATATGAAATATTGTTTAGAATTAAGATATAAGAAAAAAAATTTTGGAATTTCATGGAATAAGTCGTCAGTTTTCCTTTGTGTGACTAGGAAAGGGAAGTGTACTGTGATTGAAAATTTGGATGGATTTTTGTAGTAGGTAGTAAAAATTCAGCAACAATGAAACTTGCATCTCTTCTGAACTGTATGAATTGGGCTTAAATTTCAAACACGTTTGTTTGGACTTTGGAGTGTGGATTGGTCCATACTCCATAACAAAACTTACTAACCAGAATTTCCAGGACTTTTGAGCCTGGGAATGCGATTTATAAAGTATTTTTTTTTAGAAAAAACAAACAAGAAAAAGAAAATGTATGGACAGCAAAGCCAGCTAATGAATGCTGGAAAATGTTGGAATTTGTGATGAAGGTGAGTGTAATTTCCATGTGCATACATAAATTATTATTACAAAAAAATAAATTTCCGTACCACCGTATGCTCTCTCTCTCTCTGCCCTAATTTTGTTATTAATTTAACAATGAATGTAAATGGCAATGAGATGTCGAGGAGGACACAACACTGAACACAGACGTCAACTTGTCATTACTTTTGCAATACTAATTCCGGCACAACAACTGTACTTCTAAAAAATTAAAAAAAAAAAAAAGAAAGAAAAACAATTGGATTTTTTTTTCTATTTCTAATTAAATGCTAAACCCATTGTTTTAGTGCTTTAACATATGGTATACACCATTGGCGCTGTATAATCATATTTTCATACTTGATCAACAATATGCGTCGGTGTCTTTTCCAGTTCAATTTCTTGGGGTTTGGTCAAATCCATTTAATATTTGTAAAGTCAAGTCCAAAGTTCAAACCAATGAGTTTGGGGGGACCCGTTCCAAGTGTGGAAATTTTCTATCCAGTATTATCAGTTTGTCAGATGTCGGAAGGAATTGATTGGAGTCGATGAGAATCAAATATATTATATTATTTGTAAATTTTAAATTCAATTTTTGCTAATTATTTTTTTTATAATAATATTATAAATTTAATGTGAATCTTCTTTGAAATTTATAGTTTGCTCTGACCTTGTGTTAAAAAAAAAAAATGAAGGAAATTTAGGAGAAAGGCAACTAACAGGACATTGGAGCATAATTTTGAATGACCACTTCGACGACGTTTAGTGTTTTTAAAATAAATTGCGTAATAATTCAAACAAGTGCATGGCAAGGGAATTTCTGACGAAGTTCACTCCTTACTTAACGCCACAATAGTCCAATTCCATAAGCTTACTTTTGAGATGTCAAAAATTCCAAATTCGGCCAATAAAATTTTCCCTTAGCAATAAGGATAAAATTTTAGAATGTTAAAAATTTAAGCTTAAATCTCAATATATATGAATTTGACTTAATTTTATATTAAATTTATCTAATTATGTTGTGATTTGATTAGTTTGATTATTTAGTAATTTTTTATATATATGGATATAAAATTGTAAGTTTTAACAAGAGAATCTCTACTTCTACAAATGAAAGAAAGACTATGGTAATTAGAAGCAATAGAATATATATTCACTACAAAAATACTTTTTGATTCGCTAATAAAAGGGATATTTTATTGAATAAAATAAAAAATTTCATTTAAAGCATAAGAGTAAAAAGCCATCAAACTAATTTTCAAGAAAAAAATCATCAAACTAATAAAAAACAATTTCTTTTCATAATACTTAATTTAAAGATTTTTAAGGATATTTGATGCATGATACTTCTGTTTATGAAGAAATAAATTGGTATACTTTTGAGTTGGGGTGGTGGAGTTTTGACAATTGGCCAATCAAAAGATGTTGCTTGACAGGCTGAATGGATGTGCATACACTGACTACCAACAAACTTGCTTCAATTCTTCACAACACCTTTCAGTAATGGAGCCTGTTTTATATATTTTGATGATTTTTTAGGGAATGCATCGCAATCAATGCCATTTATAGACCAACGTTATCAACCGACACCATCTACTAATGCTTCATTTTTATAGTCCAGATTCTCACCCACTTTTGAACCATAAATTCTAAGGGGCGTTTGATTTTTAGAATTTTAGATTTCGAATAATAATGTGATTCTCAAAAAGTATGATACTTAGAGATTTTTTGTTCAGGACATTTTATGTTCAAATTTATTTGTTTCTAACAAAAAATGTCATAAATAATATCCTCCAAAATTTTTTTTAAAGATTATTAAAGATATTTTTATCCAAAAAATATCTTGAATAATTTTTTAAACCCTAAATTTTAAATTCTAAAAATTAAGAATTAATAACCACCTTATAAACACTTTTAATAACCCCTTTAAATTTTTTGAAAAAGGATTATTCACGGATTTTCTAACAAAAAAATACCTTGAATAATCTCTTTATAAAAATTTTTAAGAATTATTCAAGACATTTTTTACTAAGAATACTTCAAATAATCTCATTTAATTTTTTGTAAGGGATTATTAAAAGCGTTTTATATGTCAAACGTCATATATAAAACTAAATTTTTTACAAGCAGAAACTTATAACTGACTTATTTTCACTTTCAAACATATTTTTCAAAATAGTAACGACTATTTTACAATTTTTTAGTTAGGTTAAATTTAAAAATAATATTATTTTTCTTCTGAAATCTTAAAATATCATAAGAAGATGTGAGTTTTTTATTCTAAGACTTTGGATACTATTAGAAATTTATCAATTTTTTTTGAAATCATATTATTCTAAATTAAATGTTAAAATTAAATACCTAACAACATAAATTTGCTCGAATCAAATGCTCCATAACGGATGTTGCTAAGGATGAAGCCATAGACTTTACTCTCCCTTTAAAATTGCCAGTTTTTTTTTCATGAAATTGAAAAAATATCTTGCTTTAAATATATTTAATGTTAAAATTTTAAACTTTTTTATAAAAATGATTTTTCATGATTTTTAATGTCAAAAAATAAAAAATTATGAAAAATAATTTTAAAATATAAAAAAATACGAAAGTTTTAATGTTAAAAAATGACATAATTAATTTGAAATTCCAAAAAAAATATGGACAAAAAAATGCAACATAGTGAGCATATTTTTGCTCCACCCTTCTAAATTAAAACAGAAATACTTTTCATTTGTAACAGCTTAGAAGAAAAAAAAAATTGAGAACATGTAGAGTGCATGTGCTTGACAATTAATTTTACATATTTTAACTCAACCATTTTTCAACTGAATTCCCTTTATGTTATGGTGTGATGCAAATATATAAAGCATTATCATATTCTTGATATTCTTGATGTTTTAAGCCATATATTCATCATTGAAATATTTGGTAACAATCAATAAATTCAAACATTTAAATGTTTCAAGTTTAAAATGAGATAGCTATCATTAAACAAATATAATTAGTATTTGATACACTATTAATATAAATTTTTAATTTTAAAAATAATTTAAAGTGATTGACACACGTCATATTTTTATTTTTAATTATTTTTTTTAAAAATTATATCATAAGAGATATATGTCATTTTTTAAGCCATTTGTAAATTTTAAAAATTCTATTAATAATAGATGGAATCATTTTTAAAATAAAATTTGGAACATTGAAATATTTCCAAGGCCAATTAATTTATTCGTTTTACCTATTACTCTTAATTATACTAGAAATAGCCACCTTGCTAAATTGAGGTGAACTATTTTTCTGTAAACAATATTTATTATTATTTATCAATTTTTTATTATTTTGAATATATTTTTAATTATTTAAAAAAATAAAAATATTATAAAAGTATTAAAATTAATATATATAATATTTCATATATTGCAATTATAGTTTTTTTTATTAATTTTCTATATTATATTTTGCGCATTGCATTTTTATTAATCATTTGATCGAGTGCATAATTTTCCATTTATTTTAGTTTTATAATTTTTGTAAAAATATTTAAAACAAAATAAAAATAATTTAATTTTTTATTATGTCTTTTATATTTATATTTATCACATTATATTTTTTATTTGATTATAATATTTTAATATGTAGTTAAGTTTTATGAAATTAATTTAATATGTAAATATTTAATAACGATATTATAGTAATTTTTATAAAACGCCACATGTCAATGAAATAATTGTAAATATATTGCAGTAATTTAATATATAATTACTTTTATACCATATTAAAATTTAAAACGTAATTTAGTAGAGATATTATAGTAATTTTTATTAATTATGACAAGAACATATTCTTGCAAGTATGGTAGGAAGGGTATTTTAATAATTTTGATTAATTATAATAAAAAAATATTTTCATAATTATGATAAAAAAGATATTTCAATAATTATGATAAAAAGAGCATTATTAGTAATTTGGATTGATTATAAAAGAAGAAGCGTTACAATAAATCTAGACACGTATAAACTAATAATTAAAGGGGTATAATTATCATTTTAAAATATGAAAGAAAGGATGTTACTATAAATTTAAACTAACAATTAAATAATTAAAGGAGTATTATTGTCATTTCTATGAAGACTATTTTTAATATATTATATAGATATGTTAGGACTTAGGGTGCATATGACATTATCATTGTCGGATTAATAAACTCAAAAAGTTATCTCTCACTCCCTCTCTTTTTTTATTCATCCTTTTTTTTTTTTTTGGATGTCTTAAAATAATATCTTATTTTATTTTTTCAACACTTAAAATTTTTCTTTTTTATATTTTAAAATTATTTTTATATTTTTTAACTTTTTAATATTAAAAATTATGAACATTAATTTTATAAAAAATTTAATACTAAATATAATAGTGAAAATTTTTCTTTTAATTTTGTAAGAGTTAAAGAGGATACGCAATTTGAAATGAAGTATTTTTATACAATCCTATATATATAATATGTATTTATTATTTGTTGATATATTTATTTATGAGAAAAGAAAAAAGCCTGAGAAATTTTCAAAGAGTTGCACATTTATTTTTTCTAAAGATTTGACGTCAATCTACATAACGGGCTAAGTTGAAAGATAGACCGACTTATCCCTTTGTAAAGAAGACTTAAAAAATTTTGTGTGTTGTTGAAATTTGAGGTATAAAACAAAAGAGGAAGCTACGATGCAAAAGGCAAAATGTGGGTTGTTAATTGTCAATGTGCCTGCACACACTAATGGTCAAAGGACACTTATCTCTTCGCTTTTGCATTTTCAGAGCACTTTTCAACTATACTATTCCTCCCATCTTCGTAAGCAAACAAATGACGGCCACGTTAAAGGTGATGTGGCCTGTGGGTCATTTCATTTTTTATTGTGGTTAAGTTCGATACCTGTCAATTTGATAATTTTAAATTAATATATTATAAACATATATAAAAAAATATATAAATGTAATATTTTAAAATTTTAATAAAAATTATATAAATTTAATAAAAATAAAAATAATATTTAATGTGCACATATAAATTATAATATAATGATTTTATATTTTATATTTTATAGATATTAAATATAAAATAATATAAATATAAATATATAAATGATCAAATCTAAATAATACTACGTGTGTCTTGAGGATTATGACATCCTTTTGTAGTATCAAATCGGAAGAAATAATCAAACCTAGGATGTAAATTTAAAAATTTCCGTTAATAAAGTTAAATTGGGTTTAAGTCGTCCATTGCTCGGACTTAATAATTGCTATTAATAAATTTATAAATTTATGAATTTCATTTTAGTATACGGGTTCATACCGATCAGAGCTGGATATTAAACTACCACTCCCTTGCTGTGTTCACTCCTTTTTCCAGTAGGTAGGTCAAAACATTAATTTTCACTTTCACTTTCATTTCCTTTTTATTTATTTTTAAAAAATTAATAATATCAATGTTATCTAAATTATAGTGAAATAAAATTTTTAATATGCTATTTAAATTTTAAAAATTTTTCATATGATATATAAATTATAAATAAGGATAAAAAAATTTTAAAAAATTAAAAATTAATTTAAAATTATAACATTTGATTCAATTTAGATTGTTTTTTTTCTCATTCGATTTGAATTAAATTCAACTATTAAATATATATATTAGGTTCAGATTGAATTTTAAATTAAAAAATAAAAAATTAAATCAAATTAAATTATATATTTTTATTAGTTTATATATATTTTAAATTTTTATAAAATAAAAATAATTATTTTATATCTAAAACTATTTAAATATATTAAACAACTATATTAAAATTATATAAAATATAAATTTTAAAAATCGATGAATTGAATTGATAAATTTTGATTTGAATCAGATCCTATGAAAAATTGATTCGAATTTAGATCGAATTTTAAAATTTTATAATATTAAATATTATCCAATTAACTATAAATCTATTAATTAATGTGATATTTGAATAATTATTTGTACTTCAAATATCATCATTTAAAATTAATTACATTAAAATAAATACATATTAATTAATAAATTTATAATTCAAATATTATATTAAAAATTTTAAAATTTAATTATCGCATTAAATGTTTTAACATAATTTAAGACCATTCATAACATTTATTTTTTTTAATAAATATTCTTCTTATTGGTGCAAATACTAAATTGTCTTGCTTGTTGCCTTGTTTTGTAGTTCAGCCCCAACCCAAAAACAAAAGGAGAAGAATAAAAATCCAGC
This sequence comes from Durio zibethinus, assembly GCF_002303985.1. The sequence goes on along the minus strand of NW_019167871.1, from coordinate 15,687,769 downwards.
AAACGTCAACATAATCAGACGCAGACTTTTTTTCTTTTTAGCGTTTGGGCGGTGGCTTACAGTAGTACCACCATTCAAGACAACGCGCATCGTCATTGAAGATGACAGCCAGCATTCATTCTCGTCGGTGCTGCTGCTGCTGCGGCAACATCTATCTATGCAAACCGCGACGTCAATCTTTTAAGATTATTTAACATTATATGTATAAAATATTTTTATTAAATAAAATGGTTGGTAATTAATATGTAGATTTTTAATTCATTAAAAGAAAATATTAATACTTTTATTAATAATTTTAAATAATTCTGTTAGGATACTCATTATTTTTTTTTAATTTACTAGAACTAGAAAGTTGAGGTAGGACTAAAATTTTCTTCTCAGCTGTTGTGGCCTTTTGTGCTGCACAGTGGCTGGAATTTATAATATTTAACTTTTTCTTAGACTGAAATTACATGTAAAACTAATAAATTTACAATAACAATAATTAGGATAATTTATATATATATAAATTTGATGTTGAAAAACATTTGAACTGATAAAAAAACATATATTTTTTACTTATTACATTTTTATATTGTTATTTTAAATATTTATATTAATAGATATTAATAAAATTTATCTAATTTATAAATAAAATTTTATTTTATTAAAAATTTATTAGATAAATTTATCTAATAATAAGATGTATTCCATTTATAAGAAAAAAATTATTTTATTGTAAATGTTAGGCAATATAAATAACTATATTATGTTTGACATATAATTGTTATTTAAAAAAAAAAACATTTGTAATGTACAAGAGTATAAAAATTTATATTCCTAAAAGTAGGTACTAATAACTAGTATGATTTATTAGTATTCTACTACAGTCGTCATTATTCAATTGGCTTTATGGCGTGCTCTCCAGCTGTAACCTTGGTGGTCATAAATTAAATGTTAATACGTCGTTCTTTTGTTTTATTCTTTTAGATGGATACTAATAATTTAATTCATTTGACCCACTTGACTTGAAGTGTCGGTTAAAGCTATCCATACTTCAAACTTGTCTTTAAATATAATTCATGCCCCAACAATTGAATCAAATGTTTTTATTTATTATCTTTAATTTTTTGTTTAACCATTCAAAAAACTTATAAAAAACATGTAAAATGAAATTTCGATTTCTATCAGTTTTCATCTCTTGTCTCATTTCTGTGAAAAAAAAAAAAAAAAAGAAGTTTCCATTCATTGTATACCTGTCCACCTAAATTCTTTGACAGAAGAACAAGTCAAATGTTTAACTATTATTATGAACTCCAACGTTGAGATTTAAATATTTTTTTTCTGATATATCCTTGTGACAGAATTATCTATTAAAATGTGTTCACCAAACAATAGAATATTAGGTAATAGTAATATTTGAATCCCTTCCCTTCCCTTCTCCTCCAAACGCGTTAATAGGTAGGCGTCAAGCTAAATGCTCAGACCCAAATTACCTAATCGTTTGGCATTAGTTTTCTAAAATAATAATAAAAAAAAGGTTTGGTAAATCTGTATCTCTCACTCCGGACAACACAACGTGGTTGAATTGTATGCGGACACGTGGACATTAACCTTTCGTACAGTGCAAAGTACCCTCGTCTTCGCTTTGATTTGCACGGAATGGAGATCCCAAATGATAGTTGCATTTTGTCTGTATGCTTTTCCTCTTGGTTTTCTACCTTTATTTAATTCAATTTCTAAACATTGTAATTATTCCTCGAAGTAGACGTGGAACAGATGGACTAAAAGCGCACCCCCTTATTCACCCTTCAACATCTGCTTGGTTTTTGTTTTTGTTTTTTCTTTTTTTTTTTTTTAATTTTTCTGGGGTTTGACTTTGTTGCAAAATAACAACTGTGTTTGGGAGACGAGGTTTTTCATTTTTTGAGGATGTGATTGACACCTTTTTGAGAGACGTTGGCTATAGTATTTATGTATGTTCTGTTTCCAGGTAACAATCTTGAATTCCAGATGTTAGATGTTCAAGCATGTGTAAAGCAGAATCTATATGTGTTGCCGCCTAAATTAACTCTGCTCCATTTTCAATTAGTTACTTAGTGAGACATGCATGCAGGCATGGACATTTTTTTGGAATTCAATTTTTATATATACTTAGGTTAATTTTTTCAGTTACATTGTAGATCCAAAATTGACTAGATGTATATAAAAATATTAGAAATAAAGTATAGTGATGATATGTAAAGTTTGACAGATCACAATTTGCTCATGCGCATTTTCATCAGAAGACGACGGTGCTCCTTTCATGTAAAAATATTGTTTGTTTTGTTTGAGTTAATGTTATAAATAGTTTTTGAATTATAATAAAATGTTTGATGTGATATTTGAATTTTAAAAATATTTAATATAATATTTAAAAATTTATTTATTTGTTATCTATCATTATTTAAAATCAAGCATATTAAAAATAAATATCACATTAATTAAATATAAAAATTCATCACTTATAAATTTATACTTCATATAAAATTTTAATAGATATCATATTATAATTAATTAATTATAATTGAATGATTATAGATAGTACGCTCTCATCAAAACATTTGTTCGGGATTCCATTTACAAGTCAACTTGGGTGTCATTCGCCAAGAATGCAATATGCAAGGAAGTTTCAATGACTTTGAGCTTTCATTTTCATCCAAAAAGACTACACCTGTGCAAATACATCATCAATCAAAAATTTTTTTTGATTAATTGGAAATACATCACCTATATTGTAACCAAACCATTTTGTTGCCATATTTTAATTCCCACATCAATAAAAAAATGTGATAATTGTAGACTAGATAAACAAATAAACATTCTCTTTGTCCCATTTGTTTTGTTTTTTTTTTTTTTTATGAAATATTTCAAAATTATATCATTTTTTTAAACATTTAAAATTTATATTTTTTTATATTTTTTGACATTAAAAATAAAAAAAATAATTTTATAAAAAATTTAAAATTTAATATTAAATATATTAAACCCTAATTTTTTTCAAATTTTATAAAAATTAATACATGATAAATATTTTAAGATGAAAGGAATAGTAAAATAGTCCAAATCAAAAGTCCAAGCAAAAGTTGGTCGATCTACATATCTAACTAGTAAGTACGTTTCTATTTTCATTCAAACGCAATGCACACAAACCAAAAAATCATTAAATCATTTTTAAAACCAAACAAAAAAGGTTGGGAATGAAGCTAAGATTTCTTACAAGTTGGATGACGATAAATAAAGCAGTGATTTTTTATGAATAATATTTTTAAGAAATTATAATTTAAGAATAAAAAAATTAAAAATTTAAATTTAATAACTATTATATTTAAAAAATGCTTGAACAAATCAATTAAAATAATTCAAAACTAAAATATCTTTTTTATTTTTGAAATAACAATGACTTCGTATGAAAATGATCTCTATATTACACCAACTATTTCCACGAATACATTTCTATATTTTAGAAATAAAATATAGTGCACAATTTCATTGTACTTTCTACTATGACCTCCTCTTTTTATAATTAATTAATAACAATTTTGCAACACCCTTTTTTGACATTTTTCCCCTTCATACTTTTTGTTAAGTTTCCTTCGTTTTACAAAAATCATAAAAAACCTAGAGATTATTTTACCAAAATTGTTATTTAATCTGATAAACATTTGGTTCGAAAGCAAAGAGATAAAAAAAAATAATGACCACAAAATAAATAATATTCACATCTTTAAAACTAAAACTTTTATATCTATTTTCATATTAATTTCACTCCAACTTTTAGGTTGATAATTATTTTCATTTTTTATAAATAAATAATATAGAATTAACAAGTTCAAAATTTTTGCTTGAAAATGTAAAAAACAAAAAAAAAATCAACAAAAAGAGGGAAAAAACAAAAGATTTGCAAGAAAAAGAAAGGAAATCTCCGGCGAGAAGTCCATTCCACGTGGTTGAAAAGACAAACAAAAAAACACTGTTTGGGTCTTTAAATTTCCGAGTTACCGTCTCTGGCTACGATCCGAGGTCGAATTTAACAATGCTACTTTCGTTGTAGGCGTTGAGACTTGAAAGAGTTTCTCTTTCAGAGAAAAACAGAGAAACGGAGAAAAATCTCAAGAATCTTCTTCTTGCCCAGTTAACCCAACACCTTACTTCTTATTTTTTCTTTTCCTCCCGGTATTATACAAGTCAAGGTAATGTTTTTCTTTATTCTCAAGGCAATGTTTTATACAATTCAAGGTAATGGTGGTCTCTGTTTTATCTGTTTTTCTTGGTTTTGATGAAATGGATGTTATTAGTTTGTTGTTCTTTGATTGTGATTACATTGTAATATGCTTTTTTTTTTTTTAATTTTCTTAAGTGAGCTTCTGGGGATTGCTTTACTTGATGGTTTTGGAAGATCCAGAGTCCAGTCGGATTCTTTATTTTGTTTTGATTGAATGATGTGACTTTTTTTTCTCTTTCGCATGAGATTTTTGGAAATTGTTTTTTTTTTTTTGTTTTGTTTTGTTTTTAATCTCATAACTCATTGATAATGAGTGCATGACTGCAACGGCTACTTTGCTTCTCTGATTATGTTTTTGTCATTCGTCAGACAATGTGAAGAAGAGAAAATGAACTGCTTTTGATTCTAATAAGGTGGAAGATTTTTTAAGTTTTTTCTTTTTTTTGATGGGTTATCTTCAACATCTGTTCTGGTTTCCCAGAAGTGGTTACCCATTTTTATTTATGACATGAATCCTGCTATATAATCTATATATTTAGCATATAAAAAAGGCCAAGCTGAGTTGAGTTTGTTTCACAGAAATCGGTGCCCCTTGTTGTCAGATCAGATGGGTATTTCTTTTTCCTGCCCATTTGCTAAATGCAGTGATGTGGAGAATGGCTTAGAATCTGTCATTGTGAAATCCATTAGTTTTGGAGATGATGGAGTCAAAACACCCGTTAGATCTATCAGTTTCAAAAGTTTAGATTCAGAGCCGGCGATATTAAAATCAGTAGGTTCTGGAAAGATGATATTGGAGGGATCTGTTAGCTTTAAAGGGATAGATTTGGAGAGAATGCCTTCAGTTAAGTCTCCTCCATCAGATAAACGGGAGAATTTGCCCATTGAAGCTGTCAGTTTAAAGAGCAAAGCAATCCATATTGAATCTCCAAAACCAGATTCTTTGTTAGAGTCTCCAAAACAATCACCGGTTCCGGATCCCAGCAATCCACAACACGAGGCGGCAATAAAATTGCAAAAAGTGTACAAGAGCTTTCGGACAAGGAGAAAGCTAGCAGATTGTGCAGTTCTTGTTGAGCAGAGCTGGTTTGTATTATAATTTTATGTTCTATACTGCCTTTGTGTACGTATATATTTTTTTTAATGCAATTATTTGTTATAATGTAGGTGGAAGCTCTTAGATTTTGCTGAACTGAAGAGGAGTTCTATATCATTCTTTGATATAGATAAACATGAAACTGCTATTTCGCGTTGGTCAAGGGCAAGAACTAGGGCTGCCAAGGTTGGAAAAGGTCTATCAAAGAATGATAAAGCTCAAAAACTTGCTTTGCAACACTGGCTTGAGGCAGTAAGTCAATTGCAGTAGAAATGAACTTAGTTTACCATTGTTCTTCATTATCTGTTATTGATTCCTGTTCATGTGTCAATCAGATTGATCCAAGGCATCGTTATGGACACAATTTACACTTTTATTATAATCAATGGCTCCATTCTCAGAGTCAAGAACCCTTCTTTTATTGGTAATTTTCTTTAACTGAATGTTTTGGTTCATTAGTAAGAAATTTTGATTCTAGGTTCAAGAAATTGAAACTGAAAATGGACATACTAGTTTTGAAAATACAGGCTGGATATTGGAGAAGGCAGAGAAGTAAATATAGAAAAATGTCCTAGATCAAAACTTCAACAGCAGTGCATCAAATATCTCGGTCCAGTGGGTCTTTATTTCTTTTCTTCACCTCATTTTCTCTGAATTTATATTCAAAATATTACAACAACAATTATCCACTATACAGATGGAACGGAAGACCTATGAAGTTATTGTGGTAGATGGAAAGTTTGCATACAAGCAAACAGGGAAGCTTCTCCATACTACCGAAGAAACTAGCGATCTTAAGTGGATTTTTGTCCTCAGCGCATCAAAGATCTTGTATGTTGGGATGAAGAAGAAGGGTACATTTCAACATTCTAGCTTCTTGGCTGGAGGTGCCACTATTGCTGCTGGAAGATTAGTTGTTGCTAGTGGTGTCCTTAAGGTATAGCTATGCATATTATCTTTCATATCTTTTTTGTTTTTTCCTGCTCAGTACACTTTATGTTCTGCGACACTCTCTTAACAATAGTTACTATTACTCTGTTCACAGGCAGTTTGGCCTCACAGTGGTCATTATCGTCCTACAGAAGAAAATTTTAATGACTTCATTTCATTTCTAAGGGAGAACAATGTCGATCTTACGGATGTCAAGGTTAAAAAAAAAAGTGTTATATGCTTTGAGCATCATTTTTTTTTCTTGCAAATGAAAAGAATTGTTGACAATTCTTTTGTCACATTCAGATGACTCCAGTGGATGACGAAGAAAGCTTGGTTGGCAAACAAAGAAGCAGTAACCATCTCAGATGCAACTCATCTGAAGAGGACTTAGAGGCTGAAGAGATCTGTGTCAAAAACTTGATCAAAGAGGTAGTTGATTCAAGGGAACAAGAAACTGGTGCAGCTGTTGAACGCCTCAAGTCAAGGAGGCTCGTCAACCTTAGTAGAAAAGTGACTAATCTTGGAATACCAAAAAGAACGGAATTGTTTGAGATGTCAAATAGTGATCATAGAGCTGTTGTGCAAATTTGCAATGACAATTTGATGGATTCTCCTTTGGAGGATTCAGAACAAGATTCAATGGTTCCAAAAGAAAAGATTGATGAAAATCATGTAGATAATGAGGTAGAAGACATTCCTGAAGAATCAATTCTTCAAAGGATTAACTCTAAAGAAGGAATGAACTCATATCAATTAGGGAAGCAGTTGTCATGCAAGTGGACTACAGGAGCAGGACCCCGAATTGGCTGTGTGAGGGATTTCCCCTCGGAACTCCAATTCCGTGCTTTGGAGCAAGTGAACTTGTCCCCAAGAAGTGCTAGCTACTTGAAATCATACTCTTCTCCTCGGTCCACTAGTATCCTAAGTCCAAAAGTTTCCACAACAGCAGGTGCTAGCAAAGAAATGAGAACCCGAAGTTTACCTGTGCTCAAGAAGGAAAATTTGTTGCAGAAAAGCATCCATTCCAGATTGCATCCTCCCCGTTATTAAGAGGAGCAGTTGTTGGTAACATACCATAGTCTAGAGTACATTCCCAGTCAGTTCACTCTTTAGTGTGAATAGAAAAGATGATATAAGAATTCTTCTTCATTCTTCTCAGAAGTAGTGATGTACACAATTATTTTGATTTTTTCATCTTGTATCGTAAGATGACGGGACAATTTTAGGAATTTTGGGTTTAATGCCCTTTGAACACAAAAGGAAAATAACTTATTTTTTGGCAAGTAGCTTTGCAATTGTAAGTTTCAATGGAATTTTAGCAAGTTTTCTACTTTAAATTTCACAAGATTTGTCCCTTTTACCATTTTTTCCCCTCTTGGTGAAAAATTAACAAGATAGAAGGAGCAACAAACTGGCAGGAGCAGCAGGTATCATCATAGTTTCTAGTTTGTACTCAAAGATGACTTGCATTTCTTGTATGATCGTTGAGGAATTAGGATGCCCTCGAAGGAAAGGAGTCGCTCCAAAGTAGTAAACTTGACAATTTAAAACATAGTACGATAACATAATATAAAAATAATATAAAAAAAATACATGACACAAAGGTGACATGAAAATGATATAAAAATAGACATGAAGGTGACGCGTTTTAAATTTTAGTAAAACTGTACAAAGCAGTCAATCTAAGTTTTAAGTATCCATCAAAACAGGTGGTTACAGAGAAAAACATTAGTTTGAGTTATACAAACAAATTTGTCTTGCATGGTTTTAAAGTAAAACATGGTCGGTACATCATTTTAATGCTGCTGCTATTGTTAGACCTCTGATATTTCAGTTGCTGAAGCAGATGTCTCTCTGTAGTCATTGTCCCTCTTCATCATAGCAATTCAATTTCCTCATTACGTGTCCCAGTCTCTTCAGAAAATTTTGTTGCTTATCATGAAGAAAAGAGATGATGTCTCAGCCCGAAAAATTGCTTACTGAGCCACTTTCCTTGTGTAGAATATTATGTGTAGTGATTTTTTTCTTTGATGTACTTATGCATAAAATATTAATTGTTTAAACATGTGAAAGAGTTTATATTTGATATATTTTTAATCTAAATAATTTTATGGACTGTATATACATTCTCAACATGAGAAATCTTTGATAGACACAAAGTTATGGACATGAATTGAAAGAAAAATAAAAAAGTCATAAACCCAAGAGAAATTAAAAGAAAAATGCAAGGAAATTTTGATTAATTGAAAAAAAATAAGCAAACTGTGGCAACAAGGACAAAGTAAACAAATTACTAGAAATATCATAACTCGGGAAACTCCAATATAATTAAAGTGTAGTGTCCAGGAAAAAAGAAGAAACTCAGCATCAGTAAAAAAAAAAAAAAAAAACCATAGCCAAAATGTCCATCAAAACCAGAACGTCAAAAGGTCTTTGATTAGATTTGCTTGATTTCACATTTAGCTGAAGTGAAATAGCCTCACAAATTGAACAAAGACAAATATCAATAGGCTCGTTTTCACTTGCAATAGCAAGGAAAAGAAAAAGTATATATTTCACTATTTTGCGTGTTTCGGGAGAAGAATCTTGACCTTCTCCTTTAAGCATCATTGTTTAGATCACAATTCCTAGTCTCCCCAAGAGACATGATTGATGTGCCTCCCTCTTCATGATATTAATCAAGGACTGCAAATTTTCCTCATCGTTCCTTTTTATTAGTTGTGAGAAATAATTGCTTTAGGACCACAATCAATAAGCATTGAACATTTTAAGGTGATGACTTTCCTTAACAACATCCAGATCCAATACCAATCTTCAAAAGCTTATTAAAAACAAACGAAAAAAAATGTTCCTTCACATGAAATAATTAAAAATTTCAGCTGCTTTCTTTTGTATAAAAAATAAAATAAAAGCTCAAACTTTAGGTCTTGCAAGCATTAAATTGACCCATATGAAAGTAATATGGGGTGATCAATTTTAAATAATGGTTCAACTAATATATATATATATATATATATATATATATAAGCAGTGATTTATTTATATTAGTATAAATTTTCCACGCTTTTTATCATTGAATTAAAATTATATTCATAACATTTATACTTATTCATTTTAATTCAAAATTAAAAAAAATGTAACACTTATATTAAGGTAAATGGGTCACTCTTATATATATATATATATATATATATAATATTTACAAATATTATCATGAATGTTGCTTTAGTGCAAAAGATTAAAAATTCATAAAAAGAATTGCATATAACTATAGTAAATGAGACATTTAGCATGAAATGCATGGTTAAAAACTATAGGTTCAAAGTAGATTTGTCAATTGAGAAGGTTGGGTTTAGGTTCAGTCAAGTTGGATTTGAGTCCAGTCAATTAAGTTCATATCATTTTGGATTTTTAAAAAATGAGGTCAGTTTTAGGTTGGTTCATTTCGGTTCAGGTTATTTTGGATTCAAGTCATTTTGGATTTGAGTTATTTTAAGTTTGAGCAATTTTGGTTTTGAATCATTTCAGTTCAGGTATTTTGAGTTTAATACTGATTATTTGGGTTTGAGTCATTCAAATTTAGATCATTTTGGGTTCAATTTATTAATTTTTAAAATCAAATTAGATTAAATTTAAATAAATTATTTGATCGAATTCAAATAAGATTTCATTATAATTTTGTTAAAAAATAAAAAACAAAAAAGGTAATATTGTAAAAATAAATATAAATATTATAGTATGTATGCTTTAAATAAAAGTTCATTTTTATGTAATTAAAAATTATGTGATTTTATTAGAATTGACTAATTTAAATGCGACATGATGATATTACCTCAAAATAATATGAAAAAACCGTATGGGTTTTAGAAAAATATTTTTTGTATTTAGCTATATCGATATAAATTTTGACACATATAAGATAAAAAAAATATTTAATTAAATAATGCCATATAAATACACATTTAAGATATGCAAAACATGTTTGTCACATTTAATAATTTTTATTATTTATTTTAATCTAATATATATATATATATATATAAAGACAGCTTTAAACTTTTAATTATAATAAACAATTACATATTTAATATAATCATATAAAAATTATTTTAAATATTTAATTAGGATACACATTTAATATGCAATTATTTTTATATTAATAATATAACTATAACATAAATAATCATTTTAGTATAATTAAAGCTCATTATTTAATAGCTTATTATTTTGGATTTTAGTGTAATTGTAACTCATTATAATTTATTCTAAATTACATGATTAAAAATTAATAATATATTTATAACATAAACATAACGTATGTACGCAAATCAATGACTTGTTATACATATTTTATTCTAAATGACATGATAATCGATATCCATGTGTAATTGTAAGAGATTATATAATTTATTTTATATGATACATTGATATTAATACCCATAATAATTAAAAATATGTAATTTATTTTAAATCATATTATAAATTATAAGAAATTTTATAAGTACAAAATATATATAATTTATAATGGTTTCATATTAAAAAATATATAGTAATTTGATATTTCTAATAATTTTAATAAGTTTTCATTTGTGTTATATTTATGATTTTATTTATGTTATATTTATTATTCTTATTAAATTAATGTTTTTAAATAAAATTACGCTTAATTTAGTCTTGGGTTATTTTGGTTTAATTTTTTAGGCCATAATGGCTTTGGGCTAATTCAGGTTTAAACCATTTCAGTTTTAGACTATTTTGAGTTTAAGCCAATTTATGTTTGAGTTGATTTAGGTTTGGGTTGCTTTCAGTTTTGAGTTGAGTTGGTTCGGTTGATGATTTTAATGATCAAATCAAGTTAAAATGAGTTTTTGTTCAAGTGAATTTAATGAATTTTTCGAGTTCAGATCAAAATTGGTAGGATTGGTTTAAAGGCTAATAAAAAGCATCAGGTTATATAAAATAGATCGATTAAGACAAACTTCATTAGCATGAAATTCATAGCTAACATAAAGTCAACGGATAAGCATGGTTCAAAAGCAAATAAAAAACATAAAGTTACATGAATGATCTCTAAGAAAGCTTCTTATAAAGCTAATACAAACTATGAATGAAATTTATAAATCTATTAATTTTATTAGAGGCTTAGTTTCAGCTTAGGAAATAAATTGACACAATTCAAATCTTTGCAATAGACATTGCAACCTAAATTGATATCATCTACAAAGATTTTGAATTGAATAAATATGAATTGACAAAATTCCATCTTATAAATTAGTCGAAAGATAAATAATGGATATGTAATGTACATTGAGAGTTTTAACTAGGATTTCATCTGTTTCGCACATATCTTTCCACTTTAAATTATATATATAAAAAAATGAGTGACTTGCAGGCATCATAACGTATAAATCTATAAACTTGGTTTTAGACACAAGTTTATGAGTCGTCATCAATTTTTTTTTTTATTTAGATGTCATTGATTACCTAACTAAATCTTTTCCCTTTTAAAGAGATTCTAAACTTGATTCAGATTCTTTAAAAAAATAGATTATAATCTATAAAACCAGGCTAAGTCTAAGATACTATTATATATGGGGAAGGTTATAGCATCCCACAACGCCTATTCAAAGGATAATATTTGTTGATTTTGTGTTATCTAAAGCCTTAAAACATCTTCCCAAATAATTTAATATTGGAAATTATTCTTAAATTATTCTAATATGTTGATAACAATTTAAAAATATTTTCTTATCTTAGGAGTTTTCAAAGAGACTATTTGTCATGTTGGAATAGGCCTCATTGTCGGATTTTATTTTCAAAATTTATCTTTTTCCAAATCAATAAAATCATCCAAAATTTGGTAAGCTTTTATTATAAAAAAGTTATAATAAAATCCTCTAATAGTTTGGTAAAATTAAATTAATTTCAAAAAATATTTTTAAACCTATTATTTTGGTAAGATTTTATTTCTTAAATTAAATCCTTTAGTAGTTTGGTAGAATTTCTTTAAATTTAATTTAAAATTTTTCTTTAAATCGATGAAATCATCCAATTGTTTAGTAGAAATTTATGAATTTATCTTCTAAAAGTTTTCTTTGAAAATTCATAAAATCCTCCAAATTTGGTAAGATTTTATTCCAAAATTATTTTCAAAAATTGAATTTCAAGGCCATGAAATCTTCCAATTTGTTGTTAGGGTTTAGTTTTAAAATTAACTTTCAAAAATTATATTTCAAATCAATAAAATCCTCTAATATGTTGGTAGAATTTTTATCTCAAAATTTATTTTAAAAAATTAAAATTTTCCAAAGAAACATAATCAAAATAAAAATACCAAGAATGAGTTGGTCAACTTAACTTAATGGCTCAGCTTAGATGCAGCTCAATACTTAGAAGTGGCTAGAAAATAGCTCGGATCGACTTTGGTCAAAAGTTGGTCAGGTTCTAATCAATGGCTTACTAATCTTACAAATCTTACATCACAATTTAATTCTACTTCATTTTATAGATCTTAAAATATTATAATGCTTCATCGTTAAAGTACATTAAGAATACATAACAATATCGTATGAAATAATCAATGAAAGTGACAAAGCATTTCTTTCCACTTATAGAAAGAGTTCCATGCAAGTTATAGACATCACTATATATTAATTCAAGCAATAGTGTACATCTTTCTACCTTTGGAAATGATTTTCTTGCAACCTTAGTAAGCATACATGTCTTGCATCTTTTATCATGAATTAGATTAGACTTAGACATTTATAATGTTCTATTATAATGTACATGTTCTAATCTATAATGGCATATATCAAAAGATTGAACTATAGAAATAGAATTTTTAATCTTATTATTGATAATAATTAGGGATACATTAAAATTAAACATTCCATTGTTGGCATAACCCTTTCCTAAAAAAATGCCACTCTTTGATAATACAAACTTGTCCTCTTCAAACTCTAATTTGAAACCAAAATTGTTAAATAAACTAGCGGACACTAGATTTTTTCCCATTTCTGGAACAAACAAAACATTTGTAAGATTTAATGTCTTTTTGGAGGTGAATTATAAATCATTGTCCCTTTACCTTTGATTTTAGTTTTTGAAGAGTTCCCCATGTATAACATTGCCTTTCTCTTCATCTTGGAAAGATTTGACTACGGCTTTATTGGTACATACATGTTTTATGGCTCCGAAATTGATCCATCAAGCTTCATTGTCTTCAATCATATTCATTTAAAAATTATAGCTATAGAGTTGTCTTTGGTTGTAATGGATGTACCTTTTTTTTTTTGAAAATGCGATAATCCTTCTTGAAGTGTCATTTCTTTCCATAATAGATGCATGCTCCTTTTTTTTTGAATTTATGAGAATTAGTATAAAGATCATTTCTTTTTTATGGATTGAATAGGCTTTCTTTCTTCCACCAAATAAACCTTTAAGACATGTTCCTCATTTTTTTTGTCATTTTGCTTATTGTATTATTCTTCTATGTGGAGATGAATTGCATGCTCTTTAAGAGAGATATTTCTTTTTTTACGTTTCAAGGTTCTCTTTAAGTTTTCTATATTGATGGAAACTTATCAATAATAGATGATATAATGAAAGGTTCACCCATTTCCATTTTATATTGCTTGAATTTGTTTAGGATGACTTCAACTTCTTCAAATTGTTCTATTATTAGTTTTGTTTCAACCATTTTGAACATGTTTTATCTTGACACTAGGAACTTTCTACTAGTTACATCCTTTTTCATGTATCTTGCATTGAGTTTATCCCATAATTTTTTTGCTGATGTATTATTGATGTATGTATAAATAATAGAATCATACATATTATTCAATATGCACCTCATACATGTGTAGTCCTCATTTCCTCACTTTTGTCTTTCAAGAACTTCAACAACTGTTTCTATTTTTTTCTTTTTCAATTTGGGAGTTGTTAAAACTCATGTTATGTTTAATGTGGTGATGAGGATATGTATATTTTGCGGCCACCTTAAGCAGGTGCCTTCGTCAAAGCGTTCCAACTTTTAGAAGTTAGTAACCATTTCTCTAAGTGAATTGAACTTCATTGTTTAAATTGCAAAAATTGGTGGTAAATAAGTCTAAAGATTGTTGTAAGAAATGAATGTGATATCAATGCTTTCCAAGGCCTTCATTTACTTATTGAAGTAGTCCGCTTGTAATGTAGAATAATGTAGCACCAATGTAGAACAATGTAGTCTGCATGTAATGTTAAACAATGTGAATTGAACAAGGCATTCTTCTACTTGTCAGAGTTGTACCAAATGATTCTAAGTAACCAGCCATAAGGTGTGTTTGAAGAACACATTGCTTTAAGCATATTTCACCTCTATCAAACCTTGGGATACATATAAAAAAACCAAAATAATCTATGAGATAAGTGTAGCCAATGTTTGAACTCACTTTTGCACCAATGAAGTCCAAACCATTAAACCCCCTTAAAGAAAATGGAAATACTAACTTAAGGCTTATGTTTTCTACCATAAACAAAAGTCTTAATGACTTTATTCTATTTTCAAATTAATAAGGACATAATTTGAGAGAAAGTTTGTTTGAATGTTTTAGATATATAAATGTGTGGTCTATCCATCTCAATTTAAAGAGATTAAAGAGAAGAGTTATTACCTTTTATTAGTGTCATTACACTAAAAAGTATAGCTTTAAACCAAATCAAACTTTTATGAATAATTATGGAAATAACTATTCACTTTTCTAATAGTGAAAGACCATGAATGAAGGAGTATATTTTATAGAATTATCCTATGCTTTATTGAATAAAGTTCACCATGTTAAACTTAATTTTAGCTTATTCTTGAGTAAATTCTTGCAAATTCCCCGAAGCTTGTTTATTTTGTCTTTTTGTGTAGGTTATTAAGTTAAAAATGCAAATCAAGGTCAAAAATGGAGGAGGAAGGATGCCATAATTTTAAGAACCCTAAAATTGAGCCATGTAGATCAAGTTGGTGGAAGAATGCCTACCTAGGCTTATGACTAAGACCATGAATGGATCACCCTTGATGATGTGGACTTTTAAGAAGTTGACTTAGAAAATGATATAAGCTCACCATAATCCAATTGGAATCATATTTTAACCTTGATTAAGTCATAAAAATCGAGGATAAAGATTGGCATCATATGAGCATGATGATGGTGAATGCACGTGCACTGGATAATAACCTAACTTAAGGGAATTAAATTGGAGAAAATTGTGCAGTTGTAATTATTGGCATCTAAAAAGAATTTTGAGTTGGAAAATTTAGAATTTACATGGAATTAAAATCTCTTCTCATTGGCTAAGAGGATTGCATAAGGATCACCAAGAATGATAATGCTTATCATGTGAACAAAGCTGAAATTTACAAGTTACCAAGCTCTCTTGAATCCATAGTTTGAAGATGTTTCCATAAGTTTGAAGTGGAGTTGAGTTAGCAACTAACTTGGCACTTTCTTGGGAGCTAATTGGTATTCCTAAGACCAGCCACATGGGTCTTAAGAAGCTTGGAGAAGCAGCTTCCCCTAGCTATAACCTAATCTGCCCCAAGCTATCCTGATTTGCTACTATCGGTGATTAGCCTATTTGGATAACCAAAAGTGCTACCTTTGAAGTTTAAGAAGGAGGAACAAGCCAACTGATAAACCATGAAGAGAGTCATAAAGATCCAAGTCAATGTACAAGAAAAGCAAAGGAAAAATTCAATTGCTTGTTGTAGGAAAAGAGAAAAAATATTTTGCTACTTTCCTTGCTTCATATGTCATGGTTTTTGCTTAAATTTTGAAGGAATTAGAACTAGTTAAGTTGAAGAATGATATGGAACTTCAAAAAAGAGGTATTAGTTTATCTAAAACCTTCACATGGGCTACATGAATGAAGAACGAAGACACTTACCTCAACTAAACTGAGAATGTTTCTAGCCTTGTCTTGATTTGTTGCTAGTTGCTATTTGATCAACTCGAATAGCTCAAGATATAATCTTTGAAGGCTTTAGAAGGATGATAACTCACCTCACTTATAGAAATCTCAAGACACCTCATTGGATTAGCCAAGCAAGTATCATATAGGAAGGAGTTGAGCTAGAAGTGCTAATCAGAATTTTGACGTGCTTGGCTACTTGTTAAATTGTAAAGCTGGGATAAATTTCTATCATCTAGGTACATGTGCACTAACTGGTACTAGTTTACCAATTAATAGGTTTACGACTTCTGATGTTTAGGATTCATAGCTCTCATGAGGAATAGGTATGTGCCAAAACAATCATCATATTTTAGTTTTTGGAATGTCACACATGACCATTGTTTGAGTTCTCTCTTTTAATGTCTTGTAGCATGAAAGGTTGTTACCCTCTCCATAGGATTTTCTCAAGCCTAGATCTCCATTTAATTATAATGTTTCATTAGATCTTGATATCTGGCTTCCTTTAACATAATTGTATTTCACTATTTTAAATAGTATTTACGTAGTTTCAAATCGAGATTTTGTTTTAGAGTTTCTTTCTGCTAATTCTATCATAGTGGTTCATCTTTTTTGGCTTGGTGAAGAATCAGTATTGTTGGCTTTAGATGAGTTTCAATTAATCACATCAAGTGACTTTGTTTACATTAGGAGTAGCATAATGCCTCGAAAGAAAAATCCAGATCTAATGGGACTTGTTCAAAGAAAGTTTGCTAAAGTGATTGAAGATCTGGTTACCCTTCTCACATTATGCAAAGGACTCATCTTGTTTATAATAGTGATTTACAAGTAGAAACTAATTTTATTCACTTAAAATGTGGTTATTTCAATATATCCATTTTATGGACTCCATTGACACTTGACCATCTATTGATGTTATGGTTTATGTTGGTGTTTAATTTGATCTTATAAAGGTATTAACAGGTGTATAAGCCTTATATATTTGAGCCTTTTTACTTGTATTTTCGTTATTTCTTTGGAGTACTTAAAAAGGCATTCTCTTTTTTTTTTTCTTTTCTTTTACCCGTAAAAAAATGAAGATAAGAAACCTATTTTTGATAGCATCAAGACCATTATAAGCTTGCTTAAAGTGTTAGCAAAGTTTGCTTACAATATTACTTTCAATGAGAAAAGAATACAAAAGGCTTTACTAGTAGCCTATCTTAATTATATGTATAACTAAAGACATTTGCATATTGATATTGCTCATTTTATAGGGCAAAAGCTATAAAAAGAGCCAATGGTGTGCATTTCTTTGAAAAGGTAGTTAAAATTTAGGCCAACTTTACAAGGACTTAGCCATTTGTAATACTTTCAAATATAATTTATGTTTTTCCACTTAATAAATTCTACCAAAAAAAAAAACTTTGCAATTGGCTAGTTCAACACATTATGGCACTTGATTATTTGCATACCAACCATATTCTTCATCGTGATGTCAAGGTCAGTGGTAGTTATTGGTAAAGATAAAAAATTTAATGTATGCAAATTTTGGGCTTAGTTAAAATACATTCTTGACAAAAGATCAAGACATATGTTTAGGTAATCAGTCCTCCTTTTGCACCTAATTTTCATGATATACTTTGTTACTTTGTTTACCATGTGTCAATTGTCTTTCACTCTGTATTTTAAACATGGTGAGTTGCTAAAATGTAAACCTATATAGGTGACTTTGCTCTTGCTAAGATGTTGACTTTTGATGACCTTACTTTATCTATGAGTATTAGATTGATGGTATGGTTTATACAATTTCACAATTTGCTTTCTTTTAATACTATAGTTTATTCTTAGCTCTAACTACAAGTTGTGGGAACTTCTGGTTATATGTGCGCTAAGCTACTTGCTAATATACCTTTTTGTTCTAAGTCAGATATTTGGTCTTTAGGTACCTTGCAACAATTGAAATTTGATGGAAATTTGAGTTTGATTATTGTTTCTTGAGTTTTTTCAAACTTGATAAGAGAACTTTATATACAAGCACAAAAGATGTTTGATGATCGCATGTACACATGGTTGTTTACTATCATTAGTTTGACAATCAAGCTATCATGAGTTTGTAAGTTTTTAAGGTGGCCTTTTTCCTCTTTTTTTTTTTCTTTACCCTGTGTTTGGATTGAAAGGAAGGGAAGGGAAGGGAAGGGAAGGGAAGGAAAGGAAAATAAAGAAAAGTAATGGAAATAGAAAAACCCTTTATTTGTTTAAATAAACTTTTAATTTAAAGGAAAAGAAAGAGGTGAAAACTTAATAACCTTTGGTTTCTCTTATAATTCTAATTTTTTTAATTTCCTAATTTGGGGAAAAAGTTAAGGAAAGGAAAGTTGAAAAATTTTATTTTTATAAAAAGACTATTAATCCATATTTTTATTATAACATTAGATTTGATTATATAATTGATACTTCCTATAAAAATAATTTTTTTGAGTATTTTATATTACATCACAGTTTTATAAATATTTTATAATTTTGCAAGTCTTAACAACAAAACAAGCTAAATTATTATTAGAATAAATTAAAAGGCTAAATTAAGAGTAAATTAATAATTAGCTAATACATCTTATCATATTAAACATGCTCAATTTTGTTTAAAAAGATTTGTTTATACAACTTAGGTAGTATAAAGATATATTTGTATATTATATGTTATTTTATAAAAAAAAAAGTTATAATTGGAAAAAATATTATAATAAATTATTTCTTTTCCTTTTCACTATTTATCTAAACAATGGTTGATAGAATTCTTTTCCTTTCCTTTATTAATTTTAACTATAAAAAAAGGTACATGTACCATTCCTTTCCTTTAAAAACCTTTCCTCTTATTTCTTTTCTTTTCCTCTATTTATATATATCCAAACATAGCGTTAATATTTAAGATATATGGTGGTTTTTATTCATTATTTTCTGTTCATTTTTCCCTAACCAATATAATTTTTGAATTAAACTAAATTAAACCTTATCAATAAGAAATGTAACATTGACTTTTTTCTTTTTTTTTATAAACAAAGCTTATTATTTTGGTTAATAGCTCATTTGGTTCTTAAAAATAAAAGAGGATTTTGAAATGTCTAAATCAACTATTAGATGTAGCAAAAACCAATAATAATGTGTACATACTCTTTGTTACCTAATGATTTCCTTAATGGGCCGTCTTATTTGCACACATGTACGTGAAACAATTTCACTATTGTTGATATTTATTTTTGTTCTTTGACTAAATGTGCAATTCTTCTAATGCAGTAATGTTGGAAAGAGGAAAGGTCTTGTGCTTTGTCATGGGTAATTGTTTCCTGCCTTACAAAGTTTTAGAGTTATGCTACTTTAAGTTCTCTTATTTGTTGCTTGATAAAAACTTTTGCAATAACACTAGCAGGTGTAACTTGCTTTGTTGCCTCACCTGCTGAAAGAAAGCGCGATAACTCATCCAAACTAATAGAAGCAATGTGATTATGGATACAACTTTCTCAAGATTGAAATGGCTATCTCTTATAAATAACTGGCTTGTATATGACACAAAAATTTTGACCTATAAGCTTTGTTTATGATGAATGTTTATATTGGCTTTGGGTTCTTATTGCTAGTTTTTGCGTTTAAACATAATTAGTTTATAAAGTTTCTAATGACATTGGCAAAGTTTTAGACATTTACAATTTTAGTTTAATGACAACACATGAAACATTTGAGGCATACAAGTGGTGACTGAAGCTTGGTTACTTGATGGCATCGAGAAACAAAAAGCACAACCTTCATAAGCTTATGACGTAGTTTTATATCTTGTTGTTGATGGCAAAAGAATCCCATAGGATAAACAAGAATCTAAAAAAGTAGCATTTAAATCACTTTTAGTAGAAGTATGCATTTCCTTCAGAGACACTTTAAAAGATAGTAGATGGTCATTGTTTGTCTTAATTCTGTGATTTAATTGCTTGTAGCTTAAGCTATGTGGAAAAAGAGAAGTCTACAAGGATAGCAAATTACGGGAAAAATGTGGTCATATCTTTGAGAAAGATGAGATATTGTATAATTGTGCCTTTTCCCTTTATGACCAAAGACGGGGCATCAATGAGTAACCTAGCAAATTTTATTTAGTAATTGCGTATCCACAATTCTATATTCTTTTACATTTGCTAATTTCCAAGCTTCATTGGTATATGTATTGTATTATGCAACGAGACAATGTAGTTGTGTAATATTTTTTTGGTAACAATATTAGTTGTTTTTAAAGTTAATAATGTTGTTTCGAAATCTTTATTAACTATTGGTAACGATATAAAGGTTGTTGTAAAAAGAATATTTGCATAAAAAATTTTAGTTGGTAAACATGATGAATGTTCTTGTGCAATGACTTTTTAGCAACAATAATAGTTGTTTCTAAAATTGATAAAGTCATCATTAAATATTTATTTACTATTTGAAATGACACAAATATTGTCGGGAAAAGAATTATTTGCAATATTAATATTTGTTTTTAAATATTCTTAAGTTGTTGTAAAAATAAATAAAAACGACAAAATTATTGTTTTGTAAGAACTTTTCGCAATAGCTTTTGTCATTTTTAAATTAATTATTGTAACTATAAAATAATTGTTACAAAAGTAATTTGCAACAAAAAAATTATGCTGCAAAAAAAATTTAGATAACCAAAACAATGTTGTTATGTAAAAGTTTTTGTAACAATGTTGCTAAATATAAGTTTTGACAACCATATTAAATTGTTGTTTAAAGATTATTTATTTACTAATGACAAAAAGTAGTTGCAAAATAATTTTTTAAAATGACCGTTGAGATGATGAAAATCATTACATAAATTTTTAACAATAAAGGTATGTGCAATAATCTTGCAACGACTTTTTTATAGTGAAAAATTTTTAAAAATAACAAATGGCCTTTAGCAACGATATTGAGTGTTACTAAATTACTTTTTTTAGTAGTGTAAGTTTGTTCGATCAAATTATAAATGTCTAATGGTTTGGATAACACGAAATCAATTGATACTATCTTTCAAATGAGCATTGTAGAAGTGTTATAATTTTTTCTCTATATAACTATACTTTCAGACTTTATCTAAATTAGTAGATTAAAATCTATTCTTTTAAAAAATTTAAATCAAGTTTAGGATTTCTTTAAAAGGGGACAGAGTCGGTACCAAGCATAATAGATTTTAGTTTCAAGAATGTTAAAAGGGGAAAAAGGGGTACCAAGCATAGTTTCAAGAATGTTATTAGGAAAGTTGAAGGAAATATGAGGGGTGCTAAATCGTTGGAAGGAGGTCTGGAATACTGTAGTAGTGATATTGATGTACAGTTTTGTCCACTGAAAATTATTTGATGACCCTCCCCTTTTTATTTTTAAGAAAATCATAGAAATTGATGAAATAAAATAGTGCTGCCATTGTTAGCATATGACTAGGTGGGGTTCTTCATTCCAATATTCAGACATGACATGAGTTTGCATTGTATTTGAGCTGCTTTAAGAAGCGAGGTGACAAAAAAGAGAGTAAATTAAGAAAAACAACTTTTTGACAATTGGGAACCCACTTTCGCTGCAATATTCCAACTTTATTACAACTAAGCACCAGCATCTTCTGTTCGATGTTCCTCACTCTTCATACGCGGTTTTAGTTCATGCTATTCTCAACTGTTATCAAACCAAAAAAAAAAAAAGGGATTCCACCGCAACAATGTGTACTATAATAATGTTTTACTTGGTAACTGGTAAAGATATAAAAAGTCAAGAAAATAAAAACTTTTCAATTTAATGATTAAGTTTTATAATTACTCTAATTTTTTTGCTATTTAGTTTAATTATTGGATTAAATACTGTTAATCTCTTTCTATCATTTTTAGTTTTTTTTACCAAAGAAAGCCTTAAAAAGAATGCCATGTTTACTGTATTTGTAGCCACATGATTCCTTTCTTCCATTTTCTTTTGCTTTCAAAATTTTACTTAGTATTATTCTCTTGCTCTCGTCAATACAATTTTGTTTGCATACTTTTAGTTATTTTAAGTAATATCTTATATGAAATGTCGACGAACGATAATTCATAATTACAATTTTTATTATAATTAATTATAAGTACAATTTTTTTTAATCTTTTAAGGTAAGGATAATTCTAAAACAAACCTTATAATTAACAAAATTAAAATTTATACAAAATAAGACATTATATATATTAAACAATATTTAGTATTTATTTATTATTATACTCATTAGTTATATAAACCTTCATGTCAATAATAATCAAATAAGTGTCACAGAATTTAAAAAAAAAAAAAAGAGATATTTTCTTTACCCTTATTGATTAAAAGTTTATTTAAATGAACAATAAGATTAATTTGATGAAATTAAAAATTATGATGAAAATAAAATTAATTATTATAACAGTGAATTTAATATTAATGATGAATATATATGTTTGAATATAAATACAATAAAAATAATGAGATGAATTATAATAAGAAGAAAAATGATTGTTAAAAAGATCATATTAAATTTATAAAATTAATAGATGATTTACATATTATGGTAAATAATAATTTTGTTAATAAATAATGAAAATAATATATTATTATATAATAAAATTTATATATTGTATTAAATTAATAAAGTTGTTTCATAATTTTTAAATAAAAATCAAAATGAAAAAACTAAATTACAAAGACATTTTTGCCTTTGTAATATAAAATAAGGACAAAAAGGGAATTAAAGGAAAAAGTTGAAGACTGTTTCTTTACCGAACCAAAACCATCAATGGAGAAACGAACGTTAAACTCCCCAATCGTATTGCCGTTGTGACATCCAAATAGAAGTGTCGATTAACACACTTTTTTGACAAAGGCAAGTGCTTTTGAGTCCAAATGCATGAGAAATGAAAATTGGAATGATGACCAGTAAAACGTTACGAGCATTTATAATTTCAAAATGTTAAAGTTAATTTTAAAGAGGGTTAACTTTATTGTCCCTTTTGATATATTTTTAATGTTACTAATTTAAAATTTATGATTCTTATTTGTTGATAAAATATTGTATTTTTAGTTTTAATAATTAAAATTAAAATTATGATAATATTAAATATAAAAAAATACAAAACCTAAATAAATAATCAATATTATCAAATTTAAATATAAATTTTTGTATGCATTTCTAAAACCATTCAAAATCATAACTTTTCAACTTTTAGTTACTTTCACATTGCAAAAAAAAAAATTTGCATGGACTTTTCTAAGTCCGCCAAAAACATTTGGATGACTTTTGGAGGGAAAATCACACAAATCCAAAAGAAAAAGAAAGCCCAAGATGAAGAAACTTCGTCCTTTGCATGGCTTCAATCTCAGTTGGAAATAAAATAAAATAGTTATTAATAATTACAACAGTGAGTAAGCACACGGCGACAATCACGACGCCCTTCGACATTCCACAGGCAGACAGACGTTTTGCTATTTCTTCATAATACTATATTTTTATAAAAGTAAAAAAAAAAAAAAAAAAAACTTAAAAATATTGCAAAAAAGGACAAGCAACAAAAAGTCTCGAGACAAAAAACCTTTGATTCAGACAGTCAGTGGCCGCTGAGAGATCAAACAAAGACAACCTGCCATTAGAGGTTTCTTAACTCCGAATGTGAATCCTTCTTAATAATGTAGTTGATTTTTTCTTTCTTTTATTGCTATGAAATTGTTGGGGTATGCTTCTTTATTATTCTATTTAATGTGAAACAGTGTTTTATCAAGTGAAGCTCCACATTTATTTATGTATAGAAGGTTTTGAGGGGCTTTTGAAATCCTTTCCGGATTCTCACTTAAGTTTATTCTTTCTACTGGATTATTAGTTTTTTGTCTTCAAACACTTACTTTTCTGGTTTTGTTTTGTTTTTGTTTTTTTTTTCCAGAATTCATTGTTTTTCAGCTTGGCAACTCGGATCAGGTACTGTAGAAGTTTATACTCTTGATTTCTTCATCTGGGTATTCTTGTATGTCATGTATGTCATTAGCATGTGGAGTATGGCTTCTGGGTCGTTTAAGAATGCAACTTTTGGGGGAGTTTTGCATCTGGGTATTTTGGAATTAGAGTTTTTTTTCTTTTTGTTGCACTGCTTTCTTTTCATTAAGGGTTTTTTATGCTTTGGATGTGAAAGGGTGGTTTGGATATTTTAGATTCTTAGTTTTTTAGAAATAGTTGGAAATGCTGATTGCAGAAGATAAACTTAAAGACAGCTGCTGGAGGCATCTATGTGATTCTTTGAATTCCTTATAATTGTCAAAATCATTTGTTTCTCTCTAATCTAGTCGCTCTTCTTCAAGAAAATTTTCCAACTAGGGCTGTTTCCTTATTCTTTTAACCAAACTTCTGGGAGTCATGAGTTTATCCTGTTTCAGCTAAAGCACACATAAAATATTTTTTGCAAGGTGAATAAAATACTATCCTTAATGAGCAAAATTTCAAATACAATGGGTTTTAAACCACTGTGGACCTAATAAATCCTGCTAGTACTGGGATTTCTGCTTGGCATAATGTCAACAGCATGTTAACTAAAGACTAATAATGCATTTGCTGAATGTTATGCAATGTCTTATTTATTTGTAAGAAGTCAAAAGATCTTGTCCTATAACACATGAAGGCGGATTCTCTGTTAATGTGCTTCAAAAAGTCACATGTAAAGATGATATATTTATCCTTCTATAGCTGAATTTGGTGTAATCTACCTGCTCAGTACATGTAACATTACTTTTCAATTTCAAGCAAGAGCACTGTTAAGCAAAATCTTTTCAGAATTGATTTTTTTCTTCAACTTGTTGGCTAGCATAGTTAGCATGATCAGGGATGGAACCAGGACTTTTAGTTTGAGGGGCAAAAGCCTTATATATTATTAAGGGTTAAAATTTTTTTAAAGCTAAATAATAAACTCATATAAAATATATTAGGTAAGCTAATACAATAAGCATAAATTACAGAAAAACTGTAAGGTAAAAGTTTTCATTATTTGAGTACGAAGAGTTTTCATTGTAATGTTATATTATGGTGTTTATAATGTTTAATTCTATGTAAGATTTAAGTTTCATGATTGATTCTACACAAGTTCAAGTCAAGAATCCTAACTTTTGAATATTAAGGTATACAAAATTGATGCAATAACAAATAATTTAAATTGTTAAAAAAAAAAAAAAACATGTAAAGAGCATTCTAGAATAAACTCAATTGAAAATTTAAAATGAAATTAAAATTTTACTTTAGAATAGGTGCCTCAAGAGCGTTGTTGGTTTCATGTACCTTCCAAACATTTGCTAGGAGCTTAGGACCTCTATTGTTGATGAAATGGGTTTGGAGTTATATCTATATTTTTGTAATGAATATGGAAATTTACTTTAACTAATCTTCTGATTTAGCATTTTCCTTGCATAAAAGATGTACATATTTGCATTTTATTTCTGAAGCCCAAGGACATTAAATTTCAAATTGTTTTTCCTATATATTTAGAGTACTTGAGGCTTTTATGAGTTGTTTATTTATTTATTTTTTCTATAAATTCTCAGTGTTAGCTGAATTTAACTATTGTCTGCTGTATTTGATTCTTGCTTTTGTTAGCAGAACATTTAGCATTTAAGCTCCAGCTGAGAGTTCAAAGCACGAGACTCCCCATTTAGGTTGAAGTTTTTTATGATCAGATGATACTTGAAAGATTTCTTGGAAGCATGCTTCTGGTTCTAATTGGCATGTTTGCCAATGTGCTAGGTAATTTAGAAAATTTTTTGAGGGATTCTTTTTTTGTTTGCCAAGTTCTATTTGGAAGCTTAATAATATAGAGGTGTGCTATTTAGATGAGGCTTTAGAAATTTAGAGTTTTTACCTTTGGCATTAGTTCTTCCTATCAGTCTTAAAGCATCAGTTGTAAAAATTATAATCATTATAAAGGATCTTTCTTTTACCACTGATGAACATCATTGTAAAACCGAAACCATGTTAGTCATAGTTGCTGGTAATATATACTTCAAATTGGTTCAGTCTGCATTTTCTAGTGCTAGTATTTAAAAGGTGCCTATAAGACATGCCTTCAAAGATCCAAGACACCACTGAAATCAAAATGCTTTTGTTCTGTTCTGTTTTTTGTTTTCTTTTACATTTTGTTTGTCCACAGCATACACTTTTTTTGGGCTTTTCCTTGGGTTTATGCCTGAGTAGGTGTCATTTTCTTGTATTGTGGAGAATGATGGTGAAACATTGAGGCTTTTAAATCTGGGATAGGTAGTTTGTTGACTGTTGTAATACTTGTGTAAATAAAGTAAATCAACTGATGGTTCCTTTATTTACCACTTTGGAGATCACACTGAAGCAAATGCAAGCCAAAAAGAAAAATGAAGCACAATGGAATTTCACTATTACCATTATGATGAAATTACCTTTAATAATCCAATGGGACAAATTGTTTTCCATTTTAGTTAGAAGGGGATTCTTAATGTTAAGTAATCTACATAAAAAAAGCAAGATGTAATAGTGTTTCTTGCCAGTTCTTACTGACTTAGGTTCTTGATTGTATAGGTGCATTTGTTGGGATAAATATAGGTACTGATGTTTCTAGCATGCCGTCAGCTTCAGATGTGGTTGCTGTTGTCAAAGCCCATCAAATTACTCACATACGACTTTATGATGCTGACTCTCACATGCTGAAAGCCCTGGCAGACAGTGGAATTGAAGTTACTGTTGGCGTGACAAATGAAGAAGTCCTGGGAATTGGAGAATCAGCATCAGCAGCAGCAGCCTGGATCAACAAAAATGTAGCATCCTATGTGCCTTCAACCAACATTACAGCCATTGCTGTTGGCAGTGAGGTTCTTACCTCAATCCCTCATGCTGCCCCAGTTTTAGTTACTGCTATGAATAACCTCCACAAAGCTCTTGTGGCTTCTAATCTAAATTCTCTGGTTAAAGTTTCAAGCCCCCAATCAATGGACATCATCCCCAAGCCTTTCCCCCCTTCTACTGCTGCCTTTAATTCCTCGTCAAACTCTACAATATACCAGCTTCTTCAGTTTTTGAAGAATACTAACTCCTATTACATGTTAAATGCTTATCCCTATTATGGTTACACTAATGGAAATGGCATTTTTCCAATTGATTATGCTCTTTTCAAACCCCTCCCCTCTGTTAAACAAATTGTTGACCCAAACACTCTCTTCCACTATAACAGCATGTTTGATGCAATGGTTGATGCAACCTATTATTCTATGGATGCTCTCAATTTTTCTGGGATCCCTATTGTTGTCACAGAAACAGGATGGCCTTGGCAAGGTGGATCCAATGAACCTGATGCCACTGTTCAAAATGCTGAGACCTTTATTAATAATTTGATCCGCCGAGTTTCCAATAATTCAGGTCCACCTAGTCAACCAACTATTCCCATCAATACATACATTTATGAATTGTTTAATGAAGACAAGAGAACTGGGCCTGTCTCTGAGCAAAACTGGGGGGTGCTTTTTACAAATGGCACTGCTGTTTTTCCTCTGAGTTTGAGTGGTTCTAGTCAGATTACAGGAAATTCTACTACAGTTTTCTGTGTGGCAAAAGACGATGCTACTGAAGATAAGTTGCAAGATGGGCTTAACTGGGCATGTGGGCAAGGCCAGGCCAATTGCAGTGCTATACAATCAGGGCAGGTATGCTATCTGCCAAATAACCTCAAGAACCACGCATCTTATGCTTACAATGATTATTATCAAAAAATGCATAGTGTTGGTGGGACATGTGATTTTGATGGGACAGCCACAACTACTACTAATAATCCAAGTAAGTTTGCACAAGTTTTTTCATCATTATTGATCTTATTAATTTTATCTGCAATTTCTATCTTTTAAATACTTGAGTATAATTTGATTCAGTCTAGTCAGAAGTTTTGCTAGAAGACTTATATGATGCAATATCAATGCCTACGCTTGCTTTAACAAGAAGTTGATATTTCTTTTGATAGTTTGCCATTTGAACTAAGCTTTGTATAGGAACCTTTTTCAGGAAATAAACTTACCTTTTTGGAGCTACAAAGCTAAATATTTCTTAGTCCTAAAACTATCATCCAAACCAAAAATATTAAGTGATTGGTGATTGTATGCACTATATATTTAGTTGTTAAATGTGGAAATTCTTGTTAGCATTTCAAATTGTAATTCAGTAATATGTGTGCTCAATAACATTTCTAGGTTTTGCCTTCTTTCTGCCGATTACTTGTTTGCAGAGCTTCACGCCCATGCTCCTAAAATATTATTGGGAAAATTTTAAAAACCACCTGAGGTTGGTCAAAGATACAATTTCCCTTGCATTTCCAAAAGTGCAAAACTAGATAAGCTTCCTTTGGTCAAGTTCATAAGATTCTCATTAAAAATGATAAAGTAGAAACCAAAATTAAAAAGGAGGGAATATAATTTTAGATCAGGCCAACAACTATGTGGTCTGTTGGTAGAGTGTTGAACTTTTAGTTATAGTGCAGCCTCAAATATAAAAAATGTATATATATGGATCAGCAATATATGAACAATTAATAAACAAAATAGTATTTTTATGTGAAATATGATAAATGGTTATTGAAGGGTGAAAATTTTTAATTAAAATGCCTGCTTAACTAAAGTATTAGTACTCACTTAAACCACTCAAAAAATTTTACGCTTGATTTAACTTTTGTGTAACCAAATTAGTTTCAAATGAAAGATGTAATTTTTATCCACTTTTTTTGCTTTTCCAATTTCCCTACTTTTTTTTTTTTGGCTTAATAAATCTGTAACCACCTAATTCCTTTTCTGTCAACTTTATCACTTACCCTTTTTTCGGAATTTTCATTTATCAAATTGTTTATTTCTTCATTAACTATCTAACCGAAAACCAATGGTAACAGGTGGTGAAGTCCATCTTGAACATAAGGCCAGAACAAAACCTAAACTTTGCTAATGTGTGATAACACCACTTTGGTTTTTGTAATCTAACTAAATTTCTTAATCACCTAAAAATTGTATCCATGTCATTGTCTATCACAGAACTCTTGGAGATCTTAAATCTCTCTGGAGAAAATATCTAGTACTTACCCAATCAACATTACTGTCTTTATTCTCTCTTCTTCCCTCACCTTGGTCTCACCTAAGCCCTCCATAACCCCAGTTTTCTGTTTCTACCAGTTGTTACATTCACATTCTTTAAATTATTTTCTCTACTGTGTTGTCCTCGTTTTGTTCAACAACAAACCCATCTTTACCAATTGTTACATTTCAATATATATAATGGTTATGATGTCCAATAATGAATATCGGTTCCAGATTCTTAGAAGCTAGTCAAGGATTTTGGTTGTTGTTTTTTAAATTTCACTAATGGGTTTTATGTAGTGGCTTGTGTGTTTGCGCATCTTGTTTTAAGATTGGATTCTTCTTACTATATGAATTATACAAATTCTATTTCATATGCTTGAAAATTTCCTCATCTTAGTTCTTTATATTTCAACTTGTTCTGGTCTATACTATCATAATAGTGCTATGCTGTCTATTAGGTTAGCTCCAATAGTTCCTCTGGATTAGGAAACCTAATCAACAATAAAGTCTTCAAATTTTTTGGTTCTTTTCTTCCATAATGAAATAACCATTGCAAAGATTTTATACTGAAAACAGAAAAGTTTGAAGCTTTTTGATAAAGTTCTTCTCATTGCACTTCGTGTTAGACAATTTTACTTGCTTTGACCTTGGACATCCACATTTTGAAATTGAACAGAAAGGGAAACTCCATTAAAATCTTTGCTGTGATTAAGCATCTGAGATGATTTGTAGGCGTGTCAAGAAGGGGGCATGTGGAGGTGATTTGCTAGCTAGCTTGCCTTCAGTGCTGACATAGTAGCTGAAGCAGCAGAAAAGAGGGCCGGGGAACGAGAAAGGAAAAAAAAAAAAAAACTAAAATCTAATTTTGCTGCTGCATGACAATTTTTTTAAACATAGACAATGACAGGTGTACATTATTTTCCAAATGTATTAGATGTTCATCACTTAAATAGTAATTCATTACGTTTTGTCTTTCCTTTAATAGACAAATATAAAAAACCAAAACCCCAAATTGATCAAAATAATACCTTACATCCTTGATCGAAAAATTTAGCAAACTTTACATCTAATTGGGGCATTTACTCTTTAATTTAAATATTTTCCTTGAATTCCCTCGTCTACAGTTTCTATTTTCTTCCTTTTTATAACACTATTATAGACTGTTGAACTATCTAGCAACAAAACTGATTTGCTTATGGACATCCACCATTTGCTATTTTTGATGATTGACACGTTAAACAAAATTATCAATTCAGATTCAGAGATGTACATTATATCTGCTTCATCTTACCTGATATTGATTTTATGTTTCATTTGGATAATTATATTACATTGTAGCAGAGGTATCACAGTTAGAAGTGTGAGTGTGTGTATATATATATATATACATACATATATAGATGTGTATATATATATATACATACATATATAGATATTATGTAATGATTTTTGTGTACCGAGTATGTCTTTCGAGTGTTTTTTTTTCCTCTCTAACAAGACAGCTTCCTATCGAGTGTTTTATATCTGAGAATATGCTCAAATTCTTGACTTTTATATAAGCCCTATTCTTTGCGACATCAACTATATTGCATTTCGTTGCTGCCTTATTATTTAATTATCATATATTCTTTCTTTCTTTATGTCATGATATCCAGCTTACATCTTTTTTTTGGCTTATTACTTTTTTGGTGGATAACTCCTGCAGGTTATGGGTCCTGTATATTTACCGGAAGGTGAGGTTCCAAGTCTTTTACAGTTGATGTGTTCTGAATTAACAATGATTTATTTAGGATCATGACCTTTGTTTTTTACTTGAAGCAGTTCTAATTCAAGCACGGGTGGAGGGATTTCGCCTCCTGTAGCATTTGGTCCTATAAGTCCTTTGGGAGAGAGTGCGAAGCTTCCTGTGTCCAAGGCTCAATTGCTAATCGCAGCAGCTTGTCTTGTCGTGGTGTTGCTATAACATTGGATTTACACCTTGTTGGCGGGATCAAAGTGGTGCCGAAGATCACAATGAGAAGAAGAAATCCACAAAGCTCAATGATAAGTTATGGTTGTTTTAATCTTAATTCATGGTGGTATTCACTTGTCCATCATTACCAATTTTGCTTAAGTTTAAGTTGGTTGATCCTATTGTTTCAGTTATCGGGTGCCTTCTGGGGTTCATTGCATTTGTATGATCTTTGAAGTGGTAGCAGTAGCCATTCTAGCCTTGATTTATTTGGGACTTAAGTAAACTTGGATTTGTTAGTTGACATTCACAATCTAAATGCAATTCTGTCTAATCCTATTTCGCCTGTTTTATAGTGTACAATCAGTCCTTGAAAGAAAATTTCGATATTTTGCTTGTCTGTTCGTAGTCTAAGATTTTTACTTTTTTTAGATTTTGCTATAATTGAAAGTAAATAACAGAATGTAACAGTATTCTTATTTTATAAAATAATGAAATATGAATACGTAAATTAGATTAATGAAAATACAGATACGATAACACAGTAAAAAAAATAAATAAAAGTGATATGGTTAAAATTTTTGCAAAAATAATAAGTTTGACAAAACTTAAAAATGTATTTTTGAGTTTAACAAAAATATAAAGATTATTTGTTTGAGGTGGAATTATAAAATTGTAATTTTTGTATTTAACAAGATATTTTAAATATATTAAACATAAAATAAACATATATTACATGCATAATTTTCGTGTTTAACTTAAATGGGATAAATATAAAAATAACTCATGTATCATAAATTTTTTATTATTTTAATATTTAAAGAAATAAAATTGTCAATTTGGTATTTTAATTTTTATTTCGTCATCTACTTTATTACTTTGGACTAACGACAACGTCATTAGTAAGTTTGTTTATATGGTATGAATGTCAAATAAAATATCGATATATGTAAAAAAAAAATTTATTTATTAAAGGATCACACCATTGAAAAAACTTACATGCACAAAGTTGTTATAAATTTAAACAAAAATCATCACCAAATTAAATGAAAAAAAAATACTAAATTAAAAGAAATAAAAATCATAAAAACAATAATTTGCTACCCATAGTTGCTACTTGCTTCTCATATTCAACATAATACATACTAATTTGTTGAGTTCTTAAATATCTACAAAATTCAAAACCAATAATTGTGTCAATTCCTCTCTTTCAACCCTTAGCTCCTTGCTTTCAAACTCCCTTTCTTTTTCTCTTCAACATCGAAAAAATTGCAAAAGTTTCTTGTTTTTTTTTATTTGGTTTAATTTTTTTAGTGGACATTGTAAAAATGTTTTTTGCTTTTTTTATTTGCTTAATAAACACTAACAAATTCCACATAATAAAAGTTTGGAAGATCATGTGTCATGCCATTGCGATTTAGATAATCTAGTAAACGGAAGAATCACATTAACACACGTTTGGACAATTGAGAATTTAATTAAAATTTTTTAAAGTTTAAGGACCACACTCGTTATTAACTCTAAATAAAATTGATAATTAGGCACTTAAACTTTCATTATATCATCCACTTTAGTATTTTTTACTAATGTCATTAATAAACTTATTGATGTGATATAAATATCTAATAAGATGTTAATACATGTTAAAAATTTTGTTATTACAAAATCATTAATAATCATGTCACTATTACAAGAAAAAGTTAAAAAAGCTCAAAAAATTTATAAAAAAAAAACCCAAAAAATTTAAAAAATTTTAAAAAAGAATTTTCAAAAAACTTTTAAAAAAATTAAATAAAATTTAAAAAATTATCTAAAAATCTAACAAATTAAAAACATCTAAAAAAGGATAATGGAAATTTTTGAAAAAATAAAAAACATATATTAAAAATTCAAAAAAAATCTCAAATATTAAAATATTAAAAATACTAAAAAAAATCAATAAAATTAAAAATATCAAAATATGAAAAATTTCAAGAAAATAAAAAAACTGGAAAATAAAAAAAAATCCTAAATTTAAAAAAAAAAAAGAACTTAAAAAAAATTAAACATCTCAAAAAATATGAAAATTTCAAATATTAGTTTTTCAATTTTTTGGGAGAAATTTTCATTTTTAAAAATTTTTTGGATTTGTTATTTCTTTTATAATTTTCTTGAATTTTTATGAATTTTTTATATTTTTTCCCTTTTTTTTTTTTGAAATTTTTAGATTTTTTTTGAAGGTTTAAGAATTTTTTAATTTTGGATTTTTTTTTAGATTTTTTTTGTTTTAAAATTTTTTTGGTATTTAGGTTAATTTTTTGAATTTTTCATAATTTTTTTATTTCTTATTTTTCATAATTTTTGGATTTTTTTAAATTTCTAGATTTTTTTAAAAATTTAGATTTTTTTTTTAAATTTTAGATTTTTTATGCTTTTATGAATTATTGTTATTTTTATGAAAAAAAAATCTTTATATATATATATATATTTTTTTGTAAAATTTTCAGATTTTTAAAATTTTTTGAATTTTTTCATATCTCATAATTTGTTGTATTTTTTATAATTTTTTAAAAAATATTTTAGTTTTTTTAAATTTTTAATGTTTTTATATTTTTTTTAACTTTGCTTTTAATGTTAAGATGATAATTGATGATGTGGTGCTGAGAAAACTTTTTTGAAACGTGTTAATGTCTTGATGGATGTTAATATCACATTAGCAAGTTAACCAATGATGTTAATCTAAAAAGCCAAAATAAATGATTGAATAAAAGTTAGAGTGCCTAATTGTAAATTTTATGTTTTAGGTATCAAAGTGACAGAAGTGTGTAATATAGTTACCATTTTTGCATTTAAACCTTTTTAAACAAATAAAATTTATTTTATAATTTTTTATTTTTCAAACAACAAAATCTAATTTTCTTTTAAAAAAATAAATAAAAACTTTTAGAATTTTTCAAAGAAATTATTTTTTCCTTATTTTTAGTTTTTTTTTAAAAAATAACACGTGACATCCACATCATTGACATGTGGTAACCATGTGTCATCCACATTACCGTTGATTACTATATCAGCATTTTTTCTAACGATTTTAAGAGTTGGAGTAACTTAATAGGCAAAAATAAAGGTTAGATAGCGATTTAAATTGTTTTTTTTTTTAATTTAAGTAACACATTAAAAAGTGTAATAATTTAGGAGTTATTTATTATATTATCTCACTTGAGATCAATTCAATTTACTCTTTTAAATTACTTATTTATATTTGAGCTAACAATATATATATATATATATATATAATAAAAGTAGTCATTTAACTTTGATCTCTTATACACCTCTGGGATGTCTTAAAAGATAATTAAAGGGTAAATTTGGGCCAAAAAATTGTTTTATAGTTGTTTGTTTCAATTCTCACCATTCATTTTATCTAGTGATCAGTGTCCTCTTTGATCCATTGACTCATTGTCCTTCAATTATTCACAAACTAACCCCCAACAAGACATTTCTAGAAAGAGACTATTTGGCAAAATAAATCATTTTCCTTTCGTGATTCAAAATCTTCTAAATCCTTCTAAAATTTTGTATATCTAAATCCAAACCAAACTAAAACACCATTGTTTTGGTTGTCTTTAACTATATGAGAAATCAAGAGAAAACTCCTTACTATTTTATTAGCCTTCTAACCATTTATTCAAAGCACCTAAATCGAAAAAAATTCAAAAGAAAACTTTTTTATTTTTATTTTCTGTGTATTGCTTGTATTATTGGATGATTTGTCTCTAGGTTTGCTAGATTTGTTCATTTTGATTTTTTTTGCTAATTTGGGATTGGGTTTAGATTATGGGTTGGATATACTAGGTATTGTGGAAAACAAAGAAAAAAAAAAGAGAGAAAGATATAAGGGAAACTAAGCGAAAGCCTAACGATGATTAGAGCGTGCTTTTTCCTTTCACCTTTTCCCTTTTCCTTCATATTTTATTATTTCCTTTTCTATTGTTCATGCAAATTCTGAAAAACAGAAAAGATAGAGATGAAGGGGTAGAAGGTTAGGGGATATTAGACCTAAACCATTGACTCAGTGTGGCAACATTAAGGCCAGGTACAACTCAGCCTGGATGGTTGGCTCTTTCATTTCAGTCTTTCGATGAATGATATTTAGCATATATCTAGATGAATATCCCCAACTATTCATGCCTGTTCATGCCAGGATACAAACCTTAAACACATGAAAAGCTTTATAATAAGGCTTCTAAGTTGAGCTGGTCATATTGGTTAAAGATGCTGAAGTATTGATGGTAGGTTTTGCTATTTACCTAACACATCCTGGGTGCTTCAATAACATAAGAATATTTTGAAAGCATGTAAGTTTAGAAAAGTATGTATTGATTTGAGTTTTACACTCATATGCTTTGTGATCATTAAATTGGTGAAATGGAACTAATTTTTAGCCTATTTATAATAGTTTAAGAGTGATATTGCTATTTTTTTTTCGAAAGAAAAGCGATTACAAACAAAGACTAATCTAAGCATCCTACCATGTAAAATAAGCATTGATCTAGCATGACACCAAGCAAGATATAATTGGATATAAAAAATATAATATTGGTGACCTCTATTAAACTATTTTATTTTCTATGTACAAAATATTTAATATTTTCCATATTAGAATTATATTAAATGGAATTTGTAACCCATCATTGAATTTAATATAAATATTACAATGCCTTTTTTAAGATAATTATGGCTTTTAAAAGTTGCTCATTCCATTGGTTATCACATCTAATTATGTCATTTGCGTTCCTCGTGACATGAATACATATATAGTACATTAGAATTGAAAAAAAAAAAAACTTTAATTTTGCACATTATTTTTACAAATAGACATTCTTTCCTTTCATATAAAAGGCAAATGAGAAAATTAACTTAGGTGAATTAAAATCCAATAAAGGACCTAACTTTGGGTAATGATAAGCAGAAGTAATTACCTTTTTAAGTTGTAGCCATGGATTCAGTCCATCTATTTCATCTTAAGTTGCTTTAAGAATGTATAATGTATCAGACTAATGCTGAAGAGTTTTAGGTAGTTTTATTGGTTGTTATCAAACTAATCAACATCTATTCTTTTAATATACATCTTTAACGAATTGGCTTTAATGTTTGATTCCCTTGATTTTATTTGCATGTTTAATTTCTAAAATTGCTTCAAACATTTTCTTAAATTTAACATTTACATGGTTTTCTAGCAGGCAATCTTTAAGGAATTTTAGTAATTGTACAGAACTTTGAATGTGTTTTAGCAATTGTTTTAAAGTTAGATTTGCTATATTAATTGTTGATTCAGATTGACATTAAATTAACTTTCGTATTTGATTTTTTTCTTTATTTTCTTGCAAAGGGGTATTGAAGCTATTTAGTAGTTTATAAATTGATTTCGTTTAAGGCATTCCAACAAGTGTATCTAAAGTTAAATTTGCTTTTAATTTCATTGCATGTTGTATAAAATTGTTTTGAACAATTGATCATTGACTCTTAAACTATTTATATCATTTTACTTGATTGGTTTCTTCATTTTCTTGTAAGGAATGTTCAAGCTATTTTAGCAGTTTTGTTTAAAGTTGGTGTGAATTCTAAATTTGATTGGTTATTTTGGCTTTTAAATGTTTGATTGAGTTTTTCAATTTTATTTAAGGTGTTGTTGGATATTTAGCTGTGTTTGTAACATTTTCTATCTTTGTATTACAAGGGTTGCTCAAAATGTGTTGACAATTAAATTTTAGGCCTATTTTGGTTTATAATGGTTTATTTTTGTATTTATTTCAAATTAGATACTCTTCATTGCATTAAGATATTGTTGCTAGGTGAGTGTTTGATTTTGGCTTTAATTATTGCTTTTGCTTGCTATTGATTTTGACTTTTTTTTCTTTACCTTTAGTTATCTGCACATATCAATTTATTGATTGGTATGTCTAGGTGTGTGCTCAAAGTATGGATAATATTAATCAGACAAGAGAGAATAGATTAGAAGGTTGAAAAGATTACATTAAGGTCTAATAGATTAAAAAAACATAATAATACTATATTGAATGTGATTTTTAACTTTATTATTGGTGATAGGAATGGTTGTAAAATTGTTAGTCAAGAAATGAATAAAATGGCTTAAAGATCAAATGCAATAAGAATGAATAGGAGAAGGTCTTATGGTTCAAATGATATTTCAATAGATTTATTATTGTTTGTTAGGATAAATTGATAGGTTGTGATGTAAATGGTCCGGATCAACCTCATTCATTTTAGAATTAAGGTTATATTAACCTACCAAGATAAAATATAACTTTATCCCTAACAAGATATATATCTTATTAAATCAGGAAGATAAAGTTGTTATTTAGTTTTTTTTATTAGGCCTGTAGTTCAATTTGTGTGCCAATGTTACTTTTTCAATTTTGGTAATGCATTTCTTTAGGTATGTTTTAAATTAAACAAATTTGATATGCAAATTTGATTGTTATTTAAAATAGTTTTTTTGTTCAACATGAGAATAAAATAAAAAAATTAGATTTTACTAATCTCAAAGTTTTATATTTATGTAAGTTTGAAACATACCATGATGAGATTCAAGTTGTAAAGAATATAAAAAAATCTTCTTAATATTATTGATAATTTTTTGTGTGAGATGATTTATCATGTAGGATATTGTGATTTGGAATGCTATAAGTAGTTATGAACACATATAAGTTAAATATATTCTAGCTTACCTTAGATCAAGCTTTTCTAAACTTAAAGTTAAAATTTTTAACTTTTTTAAATATTTATTACAATTTGTGAATCTTTAAGCTAAATTAGTGATATGAGGTGGGAGTAATGTCATATTCATGTTATAAGAATCAATAGTGTTAGGTATATGTTACATTGGCTTTGATAGTCTAATATATCTTAGTTCAGGATTTTAAATTCAAAAGGTATATGCTAGCTAAGAGACATTTACTAGAATATTGAAATGCTCTACCATGAATGAGGTGGATAATATTGTAAACCTGTTATCACTTTAGATTTCACTTTTCATATTCAAATGTCTTTATTATGCTTCTAAACTTCACTTATTTGTTTTTTTTAAGTAGGATTTCTTTGTTGTTTGTGCTTATGGGATGTCATTGATAGGCAACACAGTAGGAATGATAGAATAAAACTAGGAAATTGGTAGAAATATTTATTAGGATTTATTAGGATTAATAATATAATCTTGAACTTTAAATATATTGTAACCTGAATATTGCTTTAGTCACCAACTTTATACACTAAACATGTACCGATGCTAATATTGACTTATATTAATATATTATATTTATCAAATGAATTTTATTTATCTATTTAATAATTTAATAAGGGCTTAACTCTAGTAATAACAAAATTTAATATTGACCTCTAGCATTAAGGCAAGTTTTGAATTTATTTCTCCTGACTCTTCATTTGTCTTAACAATTTAATTAAATATCAACCTTTGTTGTGATAATATTTAGCTTCTACAATAAAGAAAGATATCTAATGTTGTGTTTGTAAAAATATAATATATATATATATATATATTACTCTAATTTTCATTGTCCATCATTGTCGTAACGTTTAATACTATTAAAAATTATTGGTGAGATATTAATGGACCAACTAGAACATACCACATGACTAAATAAATATCAAATCATTTTTTGGGTGCATAATGAGATTGAACATAGGACATAATCTCATTTGTTAAAGAAATTTAATATTTTGAAAAATAAAAAAAACTATTCTTTTCTTTTTTATCTTTATTCCCTTTTCTTTTTGCATTCTCTTTTTATCTTTTATTTTTTTGTCCACTGCACCTATTGTTTTCAATCAAATCAACCATTATACAATTATATTTTGGCTAGCTGAAGTGTGATTCGACATTCTGATATTATCTAATTAATATTATTTTAAGTTGAAAATAATATGATTTTAACCCAAAAATCAAGTGTTTACATGTCATGTTTTGATCTAAAACAAGTTCGATCTTGCAATTATGATGCCAAATAGCCTTCATTAGTTAGATTTGATCTAGTGATAGTCAAAGTCAACTAACATGCAATAAGAAAGGGGGAATGATTGTCATAACGTATAGATCAACATACTTATTGTTAGACCTGACTTTAAGAAGTCACCATCAACCTTTTTTGTTTATGTGACATTGGCTACCTAATTGAATTTATCCCATTTTAAAAAAAAAATCTTAAGCTTGATTGGATATCTTCAAAACGGTGGATTATAGTCTACGAAACCAAATTTAAGTTTGG
Organism: Durio zibethinus; assembly: GCF_002303985.1. The sequence continues at coordinate 15,648,233 of NW_019167871.1, read as the reverse complement.
GACTATACTTACATGTGAGAAAAGTTATAATATTCTTATAACATCCACCCAAAGGATGACACCAATTTGGTTTCAAATTATCCAAGTCTCAAAACATCTTTATAATTTACTAGATAATTTAATTATTGAAAATTGATCATAAAATTACTTCAATAGTTTGATAGTAATTTAAGGTAATTTTCTTACATAATGATAATTCATGGAGACTGATGTCTCATTCTTAAGAAGCTCTGTTGTCGGATTCATTAATATATTTTTTAAGAAATTAATTATTTAAAAATAATTAATAAAATCTTTCAATAGTTTGGTAAGATTTTATGTCGATGCATATTCCTTCAATAGTTTGATGAGATTTTTTATTTGAAAATTTTTTCAAAAAAGAGTGATTGAATCTTTCAATAGTTTGGTAAAATTTAACTCGAGATTAAATCTTTTAATCATTTAGTAGAATTGAAAATTATTTTTTAATTGAATGAGATTTTTTAATAGTTTGACAAGATTCGTAATCGAAAATAATTTTTTTAAAAAAAATTCATAAAAATCTTTCAATAATTTGGTGGGATATCATGGATTAATTTTAAAAAAAAATTGATTTTATACATTTTAAAACGTCCATAATTAAATAAATAATACACAATAACATAAGATAAACAAAAATAAAAAATATACCAATTATTGAACCGAATCTAAGTTGAGGTCCAAAACCAATTGAACTTGTAATGACCCAAGTTAAATTTTGATCAGGCTTAGAATGATGGCCTAGTGAATTGGTTTGATTATTGGGCTCGTGATTGGGCTTGATATTCCTTTGCGCAAGTTAGGGCTAAATGTTTTAAGTGGGACAGACCTAAAGTGAGTCTCCCAGCACGGGCCGAAGGAGCTGGGTTTTTTGGTGCCCAAAAATGACACTGTTTTTTGTTTTTTTTTTTTCAAAATCAACTTCTTCCTTTTATATTATCTTCCTCAAATTTCTATCTTCTTTCACGAACAGAACGCAAAACCCAGTTAAAAAACACCATCGTTCCACCGTCGATTTTACTGCCTCTCGTCACCTCCACTGTGGGTCGTCGTGTCTATTGTTGCATGAGAAACCTTCAGACGAAAGTATTGCCAGAATCTGGCGTTAATTCACCATGGACCACCACCGTCTACGCCGCTGCCTTTCGTCGAGGCCATCGAAAAACTTCTTTCCAAAAAACCCAGAAATTAATCGGTCCCTAACCTCTCCGTTTGATGAGTGATCCCTAAGCTCTCCGTTTGACGAGTGCTTTCAGCTTGTCTCTTTTTTGTTTTTGAATTCAGGTTTGGTTTCCTTCTGGTTTTGGATTCAATAGCTTTCAGGTGCGAATACTACGTGACTGCTTTTCAAAATTGGTATATCGTAACAGTTTTGTGAGCGACAAGGTAAATGAGTTTTAAAATTAAAATAAATGAGAAAAATTATCATCAATTTTTATTAGAGTATAATTGATTATAAAAAAATTTATTTTTTAATAAAATTATAAAAATAGGTTTAAAATTTATCAAAAATATAAATTTTAGTCTACGAAAAGTTAAGTTAGGTCTGAAAGTCAGTTATATGTAAAGAAAGATTAGTACCTCCACAACGTCATAAATTGGTATCATTTAATTATACATTATTTTTGATGTTAGATAAAAATAATTTTAATTTAAAATTTAACATTAATTCCTTTCATTTGAAAAAATAAAATTTTGCTAAAAATTTTTATTTAGAAATATTGAGAAAATTTTTAAGTTAAAAAATTATCTTAAAATTTTTTAACATCTACGCAGAATTTAAAATAACTTTTTTCGCTTAAGATTTAACACAATAATCTTTAAAACAAAATAACAATATTTATAAAAAATAATTGTTAGTGACTCTCTAATATCTAGGCAGAGTACCAAGAATTATTTCTTTCGAAATGTTATTTTTATTTTATTTTATAATATCACAAAAAAATTTTAAAAGTATTATTCTTTTTTTATTATAAAATATTTTTATCACCAAGTAGTAAATAAAAATTAAAGACAAGATAGTACAAATAAATACTGATAATAATATGCTAATGTATGTATGCCAATGAATGTTATGTAGGATGAGATGCAATTTAAAAATTGGATTCTTAAGTATAATGAGACCACCCCGACTCTCCAACATCTAGGCAGAACTTAAGTACGATTGTTTATATTTAAGATCCTAATTTACTGTTATACTTTTTATTTATTAATCTTATTATTAATGTGAATTAAGAACTCATGTGAAAAGCTTAATAAATGGAATTTCCTAAATACACCATTATTAAGCAGCATTCGGGAACAAATCATTTCATGTGAGATTTTCACATGTATCCTTAAGGTTTGATAAAAGTTTAGGGTTTCAGTTTAGGGTTTGGGGTTTAATTAAAACACGAACATCTCTAAAAATTTTCATCATCTAGGCGAACTTTCGGAGCAAGTTCAATTTTTTTATAATTTTTGAAAAATTGATTAAAAATTTCTTATATATTTCTTTTTATGAAAATTTATTAATAATAATTCTCCAACATCTAGACAGAATTATTTCTTTAGAAAAACATTTTTTTTATTCCCTCCAACATCTAGACAGGAAAAATAAAAAGCTTATTCCATTATTATTATTATTTAAACATTTTTAATGTATATTTTTTTAGTTATTATCCTATATTGTTTTCATTTTATTATTATTTAAAAAATAATTAGATATTTATCCTAATAAATTTAAACATTTATCATGCATAAATATAAAAACTTAAAATAACAAAAATAATAATATATAAAAAAAATAAAAAAAATTTTTTTACCTGAATTGGACCTATCAATGGTTCGGTCAACCTTGGTCTGGATCAGTTTGGCGGTTCAATCAGCAGTTCGGGCGATCCAGCTGTTCGGATCGGTTCGATCGATTCACTGGCGGTTCATTCGAGCTGGCTGGAGGGTGGTTGAGGTGGGTTGACGGGTCGGTTATTCGAATCTTAGGTCAGGATCGATCCACGCGTGGATTCTCTTATGCTTGAAACGGCGTCGTTTTGGCCCTATGCTCAAAATGACGTCGTTTTGCTTTTAATGTTTTTTATAAAAGTTAATTTTTTTCAGGTCATTTCACCATTTCCACAAAAATTTTTTTTTCAGAGCTCTGGGTTTTCTCTGGCCTCACTGAAATCCGATTGCCGGACTGCCGTGCCGACTGCCGCTAGTAGTGGTCGTCGGTGATCGAAAATTTTGAAATCCTCTTGGAAGCTCCTTTCGACGCGATCTTTCCAAATCCGATCTCCTCTTCACCAGAAACAATCCCGATCGATGTAGATCGAGGTTCAAAGTTTTCTGTTCTTCTTTTAAAAAAAAAAAAACTCAAACTAATAACCTTTCTTTTTTGTTGCAGGTATCTCATTGGCGCTGGGTTGCTTGTCGATTCGATGAGGACTATGGTTTCTATTTTATGATTTTTTTGTGTTGATTTTCGTAAATCTGTTTATTTTTTTGTTTGGGTATTTGGGGGGTTGTTTGATTTTTTTTTGTCTGAGAGGTTGTTGGTAGGGGTGCATGTTTTTTGGTATTCTGGTGAGGAGATATCCGAACTTTTTAGCCAGCTCTGAAAGGAGGGAGAATCAAGTGTTTTATATGGTTAAAAATGATGGTAGGGTGTGCTGATAGATTGAAGGGACTGGACAAAGGGGTGGTATGATGGTTGGGGTGGTGGCAGGGCGTGGGTGGCCAGTGGTGCCGTGCACGGCACTCGTTCGCACTAGCCCTTTCCATTTTGTTTCTTCTGTTTGGATTTTTTGTTTGTATTTCTTTCTTCTTTTTTTTCTTTTTTAATTTAAAATTTTAATTTTTTTAATTAATTAATTTTTTTAGATTATAAAAAATATAGATTCGGATAAAATTCGATGTCTACAGCTGCCCTATTTGCATATTACTGAAAATCAATAATAGGGCAAAGATAAAGACAACGATTTTGTTCGAAGCTAACTAACTAAATAAAAGCTATTGGGATTAAATCGTAAGTCGGAACATAAGAATGATCGAGATTAAACCATAAGTCAGAGATTAACGACAATTGGGATTGAATCGCAAGTCAAAGAAATAAAAATGACTGGGGTTAAATCGTAAGTCAAAGAAATAAAAATGATTGGGATTAAACCACAAGTTAAAAAACTATAGGAATGACTGGGATTAAATCGCAAGTAAGAAAAACAAAAACGACTAGGGTTAAACCGCAAGTCAGAGAAATAAAAACGACTGGGGTTAAATCGTAAGTCAAAAAAATAAAAATGATTGGGATTAAACCACAAGTTAAAAAACTATAGGAATGACTGAGATTAAATCGCAAATAAGAAAAATAAAAATGATTGGGGTTAAACCGCAAGTCAGAGAAATAAAAATGATTTAGATTAAACCGTAAGTTGAAAAACTATAAGAATGATTGGAATTAAATCGCAAGTCAGAAAAATAAAAATGATTGGGGTTAAACCATAAGTTGGAGAAATAAAAACAATTGCGATTAAACCACAAGTTGAGAAACTATAGGAATGACTGGGATTAATTCGCAAGTCAAAAAGTAAAAATGACCGGGATTAAATCGTAAGTCGAAAAAAGAATCGATTGAGACAACACCGCGAATCAAGGAATAACAAGATCAGGATTGAACTCGGATTAAATCATCAGTCAAAAATGAGAAGAGCGGGATTAAACCATTAGTAAGAGTCGAAAAGTAAAGAATCGATTGAGACAACATCGCGAATCAAGAAATAACAAGATCAGGATTGAACTCAGATTAAATTACCAATAAAAAATAAGAAGAGCGAAATTAAACCACGAGTAAGAGAAATACTAAGGATCAGATTAAACTATGAATCAGAGAATAAAAAGATCGAGATTAAACCGTAAATTAGAGAATAAATAAACCAAGATTAATCCGCGAATCAAAAAATAACGTTAACTTGGATTGAATCACAAGTTAGAAAATAAAACAACCGGGAATAAATCACGAGTTGGAGGTTAATGACAATCGAGATTAAACTACGATTTTAAATTAAAGTTATCGGGATTGAATCATGAATCGAAAAATAAAGAGATTGGGATTAAACCGCGAGTAAGAAAATGACGTTAACTTGGATTGAATCACAAGTCCGAAAATAAGGAGATCGAAATTAGACCACGAGTCAAAGGATTACAACAACTGAGATTAAGCTACGATTTTGAATTAAAAAGAGCAGGATTAAATCGCGAATCAGAGGATAAAGAGATTGGGATTAAATCGTAAGTTAAAAAATATCGTTAACTTGGACTGAATCACAAGTCCAAAAATAAGAAGACTGAAATTGAATCACGAGTCAGAGGATAACAACAATCGAGATTAAACTATGATTTTAAATTAAAGAGATCGAGATTGAATCGTGAATCAGAGGATAAAGAGACCGGGATTAAATCGTTGATAAAGAGATTGGATTAAATCGTGAGTTAAAAAATGAAATGATCGAGATTAAATCATGAGCTAAATATTAATGACGACTAGGATTGAACCGTAAGTCAAAGAGATAAAAGAGACTGGGATTAAATCGCAAGTCAGAAAATAAAGAAATGACTAGGATTAAACCACGAGCCAAATATTAAAAATGACTGGGACTGAACTACAAGCCAGAAAGATAAAAGAGACTGGGATTAAATCGCAAGTCAAAAAATAAAAAAATGATTAGGATTAAACCACAAGCCAAATTTTAAAAATTACTGAGACTGAACCGCAAGCCAGGAAGATAAAAGAGATTGGGATTAAACCGTAAGTCAAAAAATAAAAAAATGACTGGGATTAAACCACGAGCCAAATATTAAAAATGACTGGGACTGAACCGTAAGCCAGGGGCCTATATAAGATTGAGTTATGAGTTGAAGAGGATTAGGTACCCTATAGATCGATAATTTCAATTTTAGGGAATGTGCTAACATACCATCTTCAAGGCCATCATCTTTGTTTTCAAAAAGAAACATATTGATTCTTCCTAATGTCTCATAAAGAAACCTTCAATGCAACTTATCAAGAGATATGTAATGCGTGTAATGATTATGATGAATGAAAAAAACAAAAATGTTGTTAACGAATTATATCATGCATTTTCATTCAAGTTAATTCAACTTTTGGTTTAATTCTTTTAAACTTTAAAAGCAGCTTCCAGTAATCTCATCCTTTTAAATTTTTCAATTTTCGACTAGAAATTTCTATCTCATGACGGACCCATTTGGCTTTTAGTCACTCAAAAATCTTTTTTTTTTATTCTTTATCCCATTTTTTATTTGTCTTCAGTAATCAATCAATTTTATTTCATTCTTTCTGCCCCCATATTACTATTTTTTTGTCATCTTTATATTGCATTCTCTTTTTGAGCGGTGCGTTGGTCTATTATGAACTTTATCAATCACATCTTAATTCTAAATGACAAATGCAAAGATTTCAGGTTCAAAATTGAGTGTGAAACAAAGTCAATAATGTGATATTTTGGGTTTAGGAAGATAAGGATAAGCCTTTTGGGACACAAAAAATAGTTACCTCAAAAGTATTTCAAGAACCAAATTATCAATTCTCTAGATAATGAACATTTGAGTTACCTTAGCCTACTCAGACTAAGTCTTTTCCAAAAACTCGTTACATTTGCAATCTTGTCACCTGTGATTTCATATGACCAATCATTGCCCCATATCTGTGACTAATGAGAACTCGTCCCCTAAAAGTCATCTATTTTAATTCTGATGACAATTTGTCCATTCGGTGCCACTCTTTCATTCTCTGAAAAACTTTCTCTAAGCTTCAGCTTCATTCAAGCTACTTTTTCAGGTTTTCAGCTTAAATGACCCTCTTTTGATTCAAACCGCCCTTTTTGGGTTTTCAATTTAAATCACTTTCTTTCTTTTTTTGTTTTTTTGTTTTGTATTTTTTTGTTCATTTGTAGTTTTGTTTAAGCAAAATATTTCTTGATAGTGTCCAAATTTACAGGTTTGTTAATTCACTTCCGTCTATTTCTATAAGGATTAGAGCTCTACCAGAAAAAGCTTTTTTTACCACATATGGACCTTTCCAATTTAGGGTCCATTTTCCTCTATTGTCATGCTGACATGGCAAAATCCTTTTCAAAACCAATTCGCCCTCCCGAAAGTATCGAGGTCATATCTTTTTTGTCATGTGCTCGCATGACCCTTCTTTGATATATTTATCCATAACTGTGTGTTGAGAGCCTTTTCTCTTCAATAAGATTCAGTTGCTCGAAACGATCCTGAACCCATTCTGCCTCATCCAATTTTGTCTCCATCAACACCCTCAGAGAAGGAATTTTTACCTCAATCGGTAATATAGCTTTCATCCCATACACCAGTGAAAATGGGGTGGCCCTTGTGGAGGTTCGGATTGATGTTCTATAGGCAAGTAAAGCAAAAGGTAACTTTTCATGCCAATCCTTATATGTGTCAGTCATTTTCCCCAATATTCTCTTGATGTTCTTATTCGCAGCTTTTACTGCACCATTCATTTTTGGACGATATGGTGCTGAATGATGATGCTTGATCTTGAACTGTGCATACAATTCTTTCATCATTTTATTATTTAAATTGCTAGCATTATCTAAGATGATCTTTTTTGGAAGCTCATACTGGTATATTATCTCTCATTTTATAAATCTACATACCACTGATTGCGTAATACTAGCATACGAAGTTGCTTCTACCTATTTTGTAAAGTAATCGATTATCACAAAGATAAATCGATGCCCATTTGAAGCTTTTAGGGTATGGGTCTGATCACATCCATTCTTCACATGAAGAAAGGTCATGGTGGTGCCAAGACGTGTATCGAGATTGAAGGAGAATAAATTTTATCTGCATAAATTTGGCATTTGTGGCACTTTCTAGCATAACTAATGTAATCATTATCTATTGTAGACTAATAGTAACCAGTTTTCATGATCTGTTTGGCCATCATATGCCCATTAGTATGTGTTCCATAAATTTCTTTGTGTACTTCTTCAAGTATCATTCTCGCTTCCACAACATCGACGCACCTTAAAAAATCTGATCTCGACTCTTTTTATACAAGATTTCTCCATCAAGCATAAAACCTGCTGCTAATCTTCGAATGATCCTTTTATCATTTTTTGAAGCCTGCTCTGGGCAGTTTTGACACTTGATATATTGTATAATATCATAGTACCATGATTATTGATCTATCTTTTCTTCCACGTTTGAGTAGTGAACTGGTGAAATTTTCATTTGTACTCTAATGGGTTGAATTCTCGTATTATTATTTAACCTGAATATTGCTGCCAAAGTAGCCAAGGTGTCAACAATTTGGTTTTCTTCTCGGGGAACATGTTGAAATTGGATCTCTTTAAAATGTTTCATTAAGCTAGTTATGTGCTTTTGATATAACACTAATTTTGGGTCTCTGGTCTCCCATTCACATTTTAGTTGGTAAATGACTAAGGCTGAATCCTCATATACTTTTAGTGTTTCAATCTTCTTTTCAATGGCCATTTGTAATCCCATGATGTATGCTTCATATTTAGTAACATTATTTTTATAGTTGAAATCAAACCTTACGGTACAAGGATAGTAATTCTCTTCTCTTCTGGGGATATTAGCGTTGCCCCAATGCCATGCCCCATTATATTAGATGCCCCATCAAAAAATATTTTCCATACTTCTTTTACAGGCTTTTTATTTTCATCATATAAGTTCGCCATCAAATCTTCATCTGAAAAATCAAACTTCATTGGTTCGTAATCTTTTGTAGTTCGATCAGTAAGAAAATCAATAATTGCACTTCTTTTTATAGATTTTTACGTCATATACATAATATCATATTCTGAGAGCATGACCTACCATCTCGTTATCCTGCTTGACAAAGATGGTTTCTCAAAAATGTACTTGAGAGGATCTAATTTTAAGATTAGCCATGTTGTATGATAGAGCATGTATTGTCTGAGTCTATGAGTAGTCCAAGCTATGGCACACTATATTTTTTCTGTTTAGGGGTACTTGGCCTCTTACTCTGTAAACTTTTTACTCAAATAGTAGATAGCATACTCGTTCTTGCCAGTTTCATCTCTTTGCCCCAATACACATCCTATCAATTTTTTTTGAACCGTTAGATATAAAATCAACGGCCTTCTTGCAACTAGTGGAACCAACACCAGTGGGCTTATCAAATATCCTTTAATCTTTTCAAATGCATTTTGGCATTCTTCATCCCATTCACCAGGATTATTTTTACGAAGTAACTGAAGATTGGATCACATTTTGAGGTAAGTTGGGATATGAAGCGAGAAATATAATTCAATCACCCCCAAAAGCCTTTTACCTCCCTTTGCGTGCGTGGTGCTGATAATTCTTGAATGGCTCAAATTTTATCAGGGTCTACTTTTATACCTCTTTCACTGACTATAAACCCTAACAATTTTCTGAATTTAACAGCAAATGTCCATTTGGCTGGATTCAACTTGAGCTGGTATCTCTGTAATATTTTAAAAAGCTTTATGAGATTAACAACGTGATCTTTCCCTTCTTGAGACTTAGCTATCATATCATCAACATATACATCTATCTCTTTATGCATCACATCATGAAAAGAGTGACCATCGCCCTTCGATATGTGGCACCAGTATTTTTCAGCTAAAAAGGCATGACTTATAGCAAAATGTCCCCTAATTGTCACAAATGTAATTTTTTTCATATCTTCGTGAGTCATTTTGATTTGATTATAGCCGAAAAACCCATCCATGAAGGAAAAAATGGAGTGTTTAGCAGTGTTGTCCACAAGGGTGTCAATATGTGGCAATGAAAAATTATCCTTTGGGCTGACCTTATTTAAATCTCAGTAGTCCACACACATTCTAACTTTTCCATCCTTTTTAGAAACTGGGACTATATTGGTTTCCCATTCAGGGTACTTGGCTACTTCTAAGAAGTTAACGTCAAATTACTTTTTAACTTCTTCTTTTATCTTTAGTAATATTTTTGGCTTCATACATCTCAATTTCACTGTACTGGTTGACATTCTGGTTTTAAAGGCAACCTATGCTCAACCACCTTAGTTCTGAGTCCTGATATATATCCTCGTAAGATCATGTAAATATGTCCATGTACTCTTACAGTAAATTCACCAACTTTTGCTTCTCAATCGGTAATAGTGAAGTACCGATCCTAACTTTTTTCTTATTGTTACCATCTCTTAAATTTAATGGGTCAGTTGATTCCTGGTGGGGTTCTATAATTTTCTTCTCTTGTTCCATCCATTTCAACAGATCATGAAGTAAATCATAGTCGTCTGAATCAACATCATTATCAAGCTCGCTAATGTGAGTTAAATTTTCAAAATCAAACTCAGTGTTATTGCCTTAGCCATCCATAATGTTCATTATTAGAAAACCTGAAAATGGATATAATCACAAAAAAATATATATTGATCTTGGCAAGGGCAAGGAGGATGGTAATGAAAGAAAAGAAAAATGAAAAATAGAGAACATGGTATAAGTGAAATGCATTGCATTCATCATTTTATTAAGACAATGAAAATAAGCCCATACACTTAACCTCTGCATGCTCTTGGGCAAAAGCAATTGAAATTTTTGAGTTAAAAGGTTCAAGGACAATAAAATGGTACACCATTCTTTGAGTCTCTTAAAAAGGAAAAAAAATCTTTTCATCTTACATGACTCCTTCATCTGCTTTAACTTGAAATCATGAGAAAGCTTCCTCTAATCCCATTACTAGTCCCTCTTGTTCAACTTCTGTCGACCCAGGATAGACATGCTTGACTGAATGAAAGGTTTCATAGAAATAAGATAACACCATTTTTCCATCAATCAAATTTTGCACTTTGAGGCGTGCCATTCTCTTTTCTTTCTTCTCCAGCATTACATTCTTTTTATCAGTAGCCGTAGGCTTATAGCCTAACCTCCATCTTTCTTTATTTTCAACCAAGCATGGTGCTCTTACGATTCCTTGTAGAGCTTTCCCTAAACCTTGCCTGGCTCGTCAACCCTTGCCAGTAGTTTACTTGATCACCATATTCATAACTTTTGATAATTGAGGGATTGATATCTTTGACCCTTCTTTTATGTAAGTAACGCTTGTTACTTTAAAAGCTTTGAAAGAACATTCGATTGCTTCTTCTACTGCCTCAATGTAGGAAATTGTTAAGGTCTTTGTTACCAACAAATCCTCTTCACCATCCACATAGACTTTTTTTTTTTCATGATGAATTTTACCTTCTGATGTAGAGATAAAGGTACAACTCCAGTCGTGTGAATCCAAGGTCTTTCAAATAGACAATTTTATGTAGGAGTTATGTCTATTACTTGAAATATGACATTGAAGGTATAAGGATCAATCTACAATGGGATCTCTATATGGCCAATTACCTCTCTTTGCATCCCGTCAAATGTTCTTACAATCATATGGTTATTCCGCATGTGACAGAGATCCCCTAGAAGCTTTAACAATGTCGTTAGAGGCATAACATTAATAGACGATCCATTGTCAATTAGGACTTTGGCCATAGTGTGAGACTTGCACTTGACAGTAACATGTAAAGTCTTAACACTATCACATCCTTTCGGTAGGATTTCATCATCATTGAAGGTAATAAAATTAGGAGCTGTAATATTTCTAAACATGTGATCAACCTTCTCAATAGAAATATTATGCTCGACATAAGCTTGGTTGAGCACTTTCAGCAAAGCATTCCTATACGGCTCAGAATTCAATAGTAGCGACAGTAAGAAAATATGAGTTGACAGTTTATTTAGTTGGTCAACCACAATACTCACTATGTTTGATGATCTTTAAAAACTCACAAGCTTCTTTTTTTGACATTGGTTTGTTAACTTGCACTTTCGAGCTTACCACTGATTGAGAATCTTGGCTTTCCTTTGTGTCTTCTTCTCTTATCTTACCTTTCCTTTTTTTGGCCCTTTTTGACATTTCAAGAGTATAAATTTGATCACTTCGGGTCATTCTTCCTATTTTTACTATATTGGTGGTATTTTTCTTACTTGGATTATTCGAGGTCATATCAGGCCCTCGCATCATTACATCATAATCGTATCTCCATGAGACTATTTTATCAGTTTGATAAGAAAATGGACTAGGGACATAAATGATCATTGGTGTCCTAGAAGAGGAAATGGTTTTCTCAGTTAGGGGCTTTGATTTCTTATCATAGTAAACAGTGAAAGATTTAGGGATAAAAGACTTGCCAAGACGCTTGTCACCCACTGTATTCACACTATTTCCATCACATTCATCATAGAACTTAATGATAGCCTCATCCATTAAGCTCTATAATGTTTGCTTAAAGATCTCACAACTTTGGATTGAATGTTCAATTATTTTCCCATGGTATTTACAAAAATGGTCAGGGTCTTTGTGACTTTTGTTATCCGAAAATAATGTTTGAATCATGCCCGTCTCATATAAACAGTTGTACACCCGTTTAAAAGGGGTCTTCACTTCATCCGTGTATTTTTTGATCTTCATATTTTTTTTTACCCATCATATTGATTTTTCCTTCGGTGTGATCCAGTAAAGGGTTTCCACTGACACTTGACTTGAATTTGGTATCAAAAGATAAAAGTCCATCATTTATCAAATCTTGCACCTTGTGTTTAAATGCTGTGTAATTTTCAGTAGAGTGTCCTATAAGTTCGTAATGATAATCGCACTTGACGTTAGGGTCATACTAACTCGGATAAGGTGGTTTTAATGGTTTCGCATAAGTAGGAGCGACAAGGTGGCCTTTCATTAATTGAAGGTACAAATTAGTATAAGACATGAGAATTTGGTCAAAATGAGGTCTTTCCCGATTGTTATTATTCTGTGAGTTTTTTTTATTACTGTTTGGGTAGGTTGATCAGGTAAATGGTCGGGCTAGAAGTGCAGAGGTGTAATTGGATGGTTGAGGGCTAAAACTTGGTCTGGGTAGTGATTGTTAGGGTGTTCAGTAATGGTTTGATTGTTGAGAGATTTGGTTTATGGTAGGGTAGTAAGGGGGATATGGATTATATGGGATAAAAAGATGGTGTGAGGGATTTCTGTGAGTGACAGCATGTGTTTCCTGCTCTTTCTTCTTTAAAGTTGTTGTTTTCTTTTCAGGCCCTTCAATTTTTCCACTTTGATAGCGTTCTCTATCATCTCTCCTGAGATTACCATATCAGAGAAGTTTTTCGTGGTATTCTTTACTAATCTGTCATAATACGAGGCTTCAGCATGTTGATAAAAAGTACAATTATCTCATTTTCGATCAGTGGTGGTTGAACTTGGGCTGCTGTATCTCTCCATCAATATACATATTCTTTGAAGGTTTTCGTTGATTTTTTTTCCATATTTTACAATGACAGCCTATCTGAGGTTGTATCCAAGACATGTTTATACTGAGCAAGAAAAATTTTGGCCAAATCTTTTCATGAAAAGATCTTGTTCTGATCTAACTACACTTACTATTTAGCTGTTGAACCAGTCAAACTATCTTGGAAACAGTGCATCAATAGTTTGTCGTTATGGGTATGACCCGTCATCTTTATACAAAACATGGTAATATAAGCAAAAAGACACTTTGTTTCATCATATTTCTCAAAATCTGGGGTCTTAAATTTTGGTGGGATAACCAAGTCAGGCACTAGGCTGAGCTCATTGGCGTCAATAACCCCATAAATGTCACTACCTTCAACCGCTTTGGCCTTTCTTCAAGTTGGTCATACTTGTTTCAAATTTCTAAATTTATAACAGGTTCTGACATTTCGTGAGATTTTTCTTGTTCAACAGGGTCATCAAGATTCGGTACTATAATGAGATCAACTGGGATAGGTCCCGGGTTAACATTCAAGTGGGTTGATTATTGACTTACAGAATAATTGACATAGAAGTATGACTGTGCACTTGGTGGTTGTATGTGTATACCCCGAGAAACTTGAACCTGAACCTGAGACGGAGTGAATCCCGTAGGGTATAATGGTTCTTCCATGTTGACCTCATCCCTTGTCTTTGACGAGCCAGCAACTCTTTTTCCTTTTATTAAACCAAGCAACGGTTATCTTAATTCAATCATTTGTGCTTCGATGCTTTGTTGTATTTCCATAACTCTTTCTTATATATCTTTTTGTGCCTTTTCGACCCTTTCAAATTTGGCTATATTCTCTTCTTTCATGACTCGAGTATGAGAATGAGTATTATATCTATGTGAAATTGATTGATTTTGATTCTTCGATTTTGCTATCCTTGAACCTTAGTTTATTAACCATGAATTAGATCGCATGATATAATGTCATCGATATCATTGTTAGTATTTACAATTATGCATACATGAAATGAATGAAATGCAAATTAGGACATTGTCTTGGATCGATCAAAACAAAAAGAGACTTTCATTAACCATGGGAATCTTTATATATCATCCGATCATTCTTACATTAAAACCATAAAAACATTTGATTTGAGCATATTGCTCTCAGCTTCATACAAAAAGTGTAACAATCTTTGACTGTAACCTTGGATTGGTACAATCTTCTGTTTCAGTGCTTCTGCCTTTTCAACCATGTTGCTTGCTTTTCGAACAGCCTTGTAAATTTGAGCAGTCAGATGTTTGATGTATTGCTACCTCTCTAAATTTTTTGCTATTCACATCTCTATAGCATCCACCTCCATATTGTAAGTGCAAGCCTAATAATCCTCTCTCTTTTGTCACTCAGTTAAAATATTATTTATGTGACTCTGATTGCTTGTCAATTGAAGCTCCAAGCTCATTAATTCATGCTCTAAGGCTTTTTTCTCACTTTGCAAATCAGAGTTCCTATTTTGCTCCCTCCTTAGTTCAGTTTTTAGCTTTTCACTTTCTCTTTGGTGACTTGCTACCTTTTCAAAAGCTCCTAAAAGTCTTTTTTTCCATTCATGCTATTCTTTAGTGAGTATGGAGATCATTTCTTTGTTCTCTCGAGCTTTGTTCTTTCAATATTCCACTATATCTCGTAGTTCTTCCACATCTTTCTTGGATCCCTTCAAAGGTCTACTATCCAACCTCAATTTTTTATTTTTTTGATACAAATTTTACAGATCCTCTTTCAATACTTTTGATCTTTAGTCAACTTTTGTACTACATCATCTTTCATCATCAAATCATATCTTAGTTGGTTAACTTGATCCATTATAGCCATATTTTCTTTCTTTAATCTTTTCTTTTCAATTTTAAACTCTCGTTAAACGATCTCAAAAGTTGATAATACCGGTACTAAAATAGAAACTAGCAACTTCTCTAAAATATCGATTGATAAAGGCTTAATTTTGTTGACTCTTTTCATCCTTCATGTAAGATAACCTTTTGTAACATTATCTGCAAATCTAATTGGGCTCATTCGATTAACCTGCTTCCATGCTTTGATGATTTCATGAACCCTTTCCACATAATCGGGTGTTCATAATCAAACTCGAGTGAACCAAGCCTATGAGTCATAGAGATAAACTATCGTGAGTCATATTATCTTTGAATCATGAGGGGTGCATAACTCATTGCCCCCATATTCCTAACAAAGGTACTCATGACTCATCTTCACAACTATACAAGATGGCCATCGGAAGCATCCATGGTGCCTTCCATGTTACATCATCACTAGTGAGCTTCAAAAATAATGCCAACCACTGACTTTTTGTCCAATCTTTTCTTCATTTTTTAGTAACAAACTCCTTGACAGGACTGAAATGAAAGGAGAATGGTCAAAATGATGTCTTTTCTTTTCCTCAAAAATAACTTCTGAGCCAGACAAAAAGCAGTTGAGCATACTTTATAAATCGTCATTCACTATTTTTTCGATAAAAATTAAGTGATCTAATAGTCTCTGCCAAAATAGTTGGTGAAGGATTTATTCCTTTATCTAATTGCTCAAAAAAGTCAATCATTGATGCTTCTATATGTCCTAACACCTTAGAAAATATCATCAATCCATACACAGCTAAAGCAAACACATCCAATCCCTGATCAGTTTCAATATACTTTTTTATATACTCGAGCAAAAAAATTGATGGAATGATCTCAACTCCGTTCTTTTCTTTCTTGTGCTTGTCTATCTTTTCAACCTTTATTTGCATGATCTTGGCTAACTTTTTTCTATATTCGGTAGTCTTATGCTCTTTCTAATAGATCTTATCTTGATTGGTAGACTCTATCCGGAGTAAAGAAGAATATTCTTCGATCGTGGGGGCTAAATCTTCTTGGTTGAATATTAAACATCGATAAAATGGATCCCAGAATTGTGTTACAGCTCTCATCAGCTATTCATCAACCTTCACTGACATAAGCAGTGCTACATCCCCGTATTTCTTGGAAAAAAATTCCTTTATCTCTATTCTCCATTGTTTTAAATAGCTTCCAAGTAGCTCTTGCACACAGATGACATCCTTTAGGTTTTCTAAAAGTTTTTCTTGCTGAAGATTGATCCAAAACAATACCCTTTAGAAATATGGTACCTATATGATGCATGCAACAAAACTGAAAATAATAAAAGAATTAAACAAATCAATAATGTAAACAAAACAAATAAATAAAAATGAGTAAATGAATGAACAAATATAACATGCGTCATAACCGAATATACATAGTGTTCTAATTTAGGTAATTTTTTATTAAAAGGGACAACATGGCTCTATCCAAAAGTTGGACCTTACGGCTCACTATATGTCGGGTTAAGATTTACGTGTCTGAAGGTTCCCAGACTATTTCTCACATCATCGTTCGTTATAGACTAGTAAGGCTCCCTGATCCTCAGCAATTACAGGCTACTAACGAAACGGTTTCAATATGAGTGAAAGTGTTTCGCTAGCAAATGCGGAGGTTATTATCTCACGAGAGCGTAGCTACTTCACTTCCTCCTAAAAGGGATAGAGCCCGGGTCTAGAGCTCATGCATGAATATACAAGGTGTGTGCAAAATAATGTATTAATCAAAATACCATAAACACAAAATTAAAATAAAATAACAACTAACATACAATTTATCTTATTCATTAACACATATTTTTTTGAAAAATCAAAATAAAAGAGATTAAATGAAATGTAAAATAAAACCAATTAAATCCAACAATTCTTAATAGTGCGTAATTAAAAGTTTTGGCTTGACTCTTAAATTAAAGTCCCCAGTAGAGTCGCTAAGCTGTCGTAATAGTTTTGAGACTGCCAGACGTAAATGTTTTAAAATCGAGAAAAATAAAAGGGGAGTCACCACCAATCTTTGTTAGGGTGTGATTGGCCACCCACAAGTTTATCCTTTTAATAAAATTATAAAAACAGGTTTAAAGTTTATCAAAAAGATAAATTTCGAGTTACAAAAAATTAGGTTGGGTCCGAGAGTCGGGTACGTGTGAGGAAGGATTAGCACCCCCACAACACCCATAAATTGGTACCATTTAATTATGTGCTATTTTCAATGTTGGATAAAAATGGTTTTAATTTGAAATTTAACACTAATTCCCTTCATTTGAAAAAAATAAAATTTTGCTAAAAATTTTTATTTAGAAATATTGAGAAAATCTTTAAGTTAAAGAATTATCTTAAAATTATCCAACATCTAGGCAGAATTTAAAATAACTCTTTTCGCTTAAGATTTAACACAATAATCCTTAAAATGAAATAACAATCTTTATAGAAAATAATTGTTAGTGACTCTTCAACATCTAGGCAGAGTACCAAGTATTATTTCTTTCGGAATGTTATTTTTATTTTATTTTATAATATCACAAAATTTTTTTTAAAAGTATTATTCTTTTTTTTATTATAAAATATTTTTATTACCAAGTAGTAAATAAAAATTAAAGATAGGATAGTATAAATAAATATTGATAATAACATGCTAACGTATATATGCCAATGAATGTTATGTAGGATGAGATGCAATTTAAAAGTTGGATTCTTAAGTATAATAAGGCCACCCCGACTCTCCAACATCTAGGCAGAGCTTAGGTGCGACTGTTTATATTTAAGATCCTAATTTACTGTTATACTTTTTATTTATTAATCTTATTATTAATGTGAATTAAAAACTCGTATGAAAAACTTAATGAAATGGAGTTTCCTAAATACCCCATCATTTAGGTAGCATTCGGGAACAAATCATTTCATGTGAGATTTTCGCATGTATCCTTAAGGTTTTGAAATAGATTTCTGGTAAAGGTTTAGGGTTTGGGATTTAATTAAAACGCGAACATCTCTAAAAATCTCCATTATCTAGGCGAACTTTCGGAGCAAGTTCAATTTTTTTATAATTTTTGAAAAATTAATTAAAAATTTCTTATATATTTCTTTTTATGAAAATTTATTAATAATAATTCTTCAACATCTAGGCGAAATTATTTTTTTAGGAAAATATTTCTTTTATTCCCTCCAACATCTAGACAGGGAAAATAAAAAGTTTATTCCATTATTATTATTATTTAAATATTTTTAATTTTTTTTAGTTATTATCTTATATTGTTTTCATTTTATTATTATTTAAATAATAATTAGATATTTATCCTAATAAATTTAAACATTTATCATACATAAATATAAAAACTTAAAATAACAAAAATAATAATATATAAAAAAATTTAAAAAATCTTTTTTTCTACCTAAACCGAACTGGTCAATGATTCGGTCAACGCTAGTCTGGTTCGGTTTGACCGATTTGGTGGTTCAATCAGCAATTCGGGCGATCTAGCGATTCGGATCGATTTGATCGATTCACTGGAGGTTCGTCTGAACCGATCGAAGGTTGGCTGAAGTGGGTTGGCGGGTTGATTTGCGAGGATCTCGGGTCGGGTTTGGTCCACGCGCGGATCCTCTTATGCTTGAAACGGCGTCGTTTTGGCCCTATGCTTAAAACGACGTCGTTTTACTTTTAATGTTTTTTATAAAAGTCAATTTTTTTAGCTCATTTCACCATTTCTACAAAAAAAAATTTTTTTAGAGCTCTGGGTTCTCTCTGGCCCCTTCGAAATTCGATCGCCAGACTACCGTGCCTGCCGTCGCCTGGGTGGCCACTGGCGGTGGTCGTCGATGATCGAAAATTTTGAAATCCTCCTGGAAGTTTCTTTCGACGCGATCTTTTTAGATCCGATCTCCTCTTCGTCGAAAATGACCCCGATCGATGTAGATCGGGGTTCAAAGTTTTCTATTCTTTTTTTTTTTAAAACTCAAACTAATAACATTTCTTTTTTGTTGCAGGTATCTCCTTGGCGCTGGATTCCTCGCCAATTCGACGAGGATTGTGGTTTCTATTTTATAGTTTTTTTGTGTTGATTTTCGTAGATTTGTTTGTTTTTTTGTTTAGGTATTTGGGGGTTTGTTTGGTTTTTTTTTTTTTTTTTTATCTAAGAGGTTATTGGTAGGGGTGCATATTTTTTGGTGTTCTGGTGAGAAAATATCAGAGCGTTTCAACCAGCTCTGAAAGGAGGAAGAATCGAGTGTTTTATATGGTTGAAAATGGTGGTAGTGTGTGTTGATGGAGTGAAGGGATTGGACGAGGGGGTAGTATGATGGCTGGGGTAGTGGCTTGGCAGGGCGTGGGTGGTCAGCGGGTGCCGACCTTTTTTCATTTTGTTTCTTCTGTTTGGATTTTTTCGTTTGTCTTTCTTTATTTTTTTTTATTTAAAATTTAAAATTTTTTAATTAATTAATTTTTTTAGATTATAAAAAATGTAGATCCGAACAAAATTCGGTGCCTACATAGCTTGGATTCTGTTCTTGCTGATTTGCGAAAATTTTGAAAATCTTTTGCTTTGTGTTTCTCCTAATTGCTTCTGTGTTGATCGCCTGATTGAGAATATTAATTGCTTTTTGAGTTTGGGCTGTTGGTTTTGATTCTTTACAATTTGTCTTTGACTGAGCTCAAATTTATTGGGCTTTGGGTCTAATTGAATTTGCTCTGCTTTCACCGATTGATTCTGCAATTACCTTGTTGAATGCCTCTGTTCTCGGTTGTTTGTCAACTGGACAATTAGGCTCGAATATTGCTTTCTGGAAATAGCTGGTTTTGATTGCTGTTTGTTTTCTGGGTGTGAGAGATTACTGATGAGTAGCCTCGGGCAATAGTTAATTAGCTAAGAATTGGAGTTGGAGTCGAGTCTTGCTCGATTCTCCTCTGTATTTTTTGTCTCAATTGCCGTCTGTCTTCTGGCTTGGTTGATTTGGGTTTAATATATGGTTTTTTTTTTTTTTTTGGCAGGAATTTCAAGGATTTTTATTGAATAACCAAGATCGAATCTGTTACGATTCGATTCTATTTATGTCCTGATTTTTTCTTTAAAATGTCATTTAGCCATTTCTGGAATTGAATACAAAATACTTTCCCAATTTTCCAATATTTCAAACATGTTTTTAAAAAGTTTCTTACTGTTTGTTTGGCCTTTTTTTAGTAAAATGAAAAAGAAAAAAAAAATACTAACTACTTCATCGATTGGGCTCCAAGCCCAATTACTAATTGAATAGTCAAAACCAAATTTGAAGATTCAATAAATACCTTAAAAGCCCAAAAATCCAAAACTCAACTCAACTCGAATTTGTATGATTCCAAAATCAAACGAAATAACTAAATTAACCATTAGATTTAAAACTGTCTCGATAATTCAATTAAAACACTCGGATGAAATCGGGTTCTATAAGTATAGAAGAAAAAAAAAAAGAGTAAAAAATTTTTAAAGGAAGAAATTGATTTTATTTTTTCAAAACAATTTTAATTTTTGAAATATAAAATATTTTTTAAATTTTAGGTTTTAATTGTCAAAAAATAAAATTTAAAAATTTAAGAAAAAAGAAGAAATTTTATATTTTATATATTAAGTCATGGAGATTACTTTAATGTATCTCTCGTGACTTAATGAAGGGGTGATACACGTCTAAAATGGCAAAAATGTCCCTTTTCTCATAAATAATGAAAATACTCCTATTATAAATGATTAAATTGCTATAGTACTTCTCTTATCAAAAGTATAAAATTATCTCTCTTATCATAATTGATCAAAATTATTATAATATCTCTCTTATTATAATTATAATTAGTTTTTTTTTTTTTTATCATAATTGATCAAAATCACTATAATACCTTTCTTATAATAATTATGAAAATATTCTTCTTATCATAGTTGGTCAAAATTATTACAATATTTTATCATAATTACAAAAATAACCTTATAATTGCTTCATCATTATGTATTTAATTTTAACATAATATAAAATTAATCATATATTAAATTACTAAAATAACATTACCATTTCATGAAAATTTGACATGTGATATTTTATGAAAATTAATATAATACCTTTATTAAATTACATATTAAATTAATTATATAAAACTTATCTATATATTAAATTACTATAATAAAATAAAAAAATATAATATGATAAATATAAATGTAAAAAGACTTAACAACAAAATTAAATTATCTTTTATTTTATTTTAAATATTTTTATAAAAAATTTATAAACTACAATAAATTAAAAACTATATATTTTATCAAATGATTAATAAAACTACAACGATTAAAATATATAAAAAATTAACAAAAAACTATAATTGTAATATATTAAATATTAAATTTTAATTTTAATACTTTTATAATATTTTTATTTATTTTATTTTTATTATTTTTGTATAAAAATAATTATAAATGTATTCAAAATAATAAATAATAAAAATAAAAATAATTTTTGATAAAAGATAATTTACTCCAGCGTAGCATGTTGCTACGTCTAGTTTTTATTATGAGATGACCATATTTAACACGTATTAATAACAAATAAATTTAAACTCAGAAATGTAAAATGCGACTTTAAATTGACTTGAGTGGAACCCAAAACTGAGTAGCCGGGAATAATAAGACTGATAGTTGTACTGCAAGTTTTGAACACGTGGCTCACCGTCTTCCATGTCATTTCGCACCTAACACCTACATTAGCAGGTATTAATAAACTTCATTTAGAGCAGAGAAAGTCAGGCAGTCTTGAGAGTTGAGACGCAGACAATGAGATGGGAAAGAGCATAGGTGAAGTGGGCTTAGAAGATTTGTGCACGGCAGGTGGGTCGAGCATAAGCATAGAGGAAGCCACCGAGATTTTTCAAGTCATAAGAGAAGCCATAGCTATAGCCATAGCAGGAACCGTAGGGTCTGACCCTGACCCAAGACAGGTTTGGAAACATGTGGTAGATAGGGGAGGGTTAAAGCCATGGCACTCTCATCAGCTACATCAGTTGGTCTACTACTCTGTCTATGCCAACTGGGATGCCTCCACCAATGGCCCTCCTCTTTACTGGTTCCCTTCTCTGTAATCTCTCCTCTTAGTTTTACTATTTTCCTTTCTTTCTAAACTCTAGTATGGCTATTGAAATAGAATAGGGCTGGGTACGGGTATTTCCATTTTGTAAGTAATCTAGCTGCTCTTACAAGACAGGTGTAGAGAGAAGGAAAGAGAGAGAGAGGAAATGATTAAACATTAGTGGAAAGGTGAGTGAAACTCGAGAGTAGACTAGACACTTGAAAATGGAAATTAGCAAAATTATTGTTAATTATTGCCTTATAAAGCCCAACTTGATTGTATGGTTTGATGAGTGACAGTTTTCAGTTTCCTACATTATGTGCTGTGAGTTTGATGAGTTGAATTCACTGCTCATTCATAAAAACGCTTCATTGCTGCTTGATGCTTATATTTGCATTTTACTGTAAGAAAGGAAAAAAAAAGTGCTTTAGTTCTAAAGTTAACATATGTGTGAATGTCTAGAAAATCTCTGTTGCTAAATTTTAGGCTAATGTAACATAGTTCTGATATATTCAATTGTCGTAGATTAGCAGTGAAAGAGGACAGCATAGTGGGCATAGTCATTCAAATCAATGAGTTGAACTTAACATATGATATCTTCTGCTAAATTAGCCTAATATTTTTTTTTAGATGCGAGTCTAAATTTACAAACCTGGGACGTATAATGGAGGTTCATGGTCCAAAGCTTTTAGGGACTTCATACAAGGACCCTATTGCAAGTTTTAGCCTCTTTCAGAAATTCTCTGTCCAGCATCCCGAGGTAAACACTAATTTTTGTCCTTGTACCTTTTGAGATAAATGCTAATCTAATACTAAAATGTATATAAAGTTACAGAGATTTTTTTCCCTTCTAACTGAAAATTTGAATAATTTCAGACTTATTGGTCTATCGTTCTAAAAGAACTTTCGGTTGTGTTTCGTGAATCCCCAAGTTGCATTCTAGATAAAAGTAACAAATTGAAACCCAGTGGGACATGGCTTCCTGGTGCAGTTTTGAATATAGCTGAATGTTGTTTATTGTCCTCTACCCATCCTAGAAAAGAGGAAAATAGTTGTGCTCTTGTATGGAGAGAAGAAGGCTGTGATGATTTGGATGTGAATCGCATTACGTTAAAAGAACTTCGCGAACAAGTCATGTATGATCTTATATTCTATCACAGTTGGTAGTTAGACAGTATCTTATTATTGTGGGCAGGGTGGGATAGTTTATTTCTCTTTGTTTGCATGTTTGAATTTTTGCTATGCATTAACAAGAAATAAAGTTATTGTTGGTAAACATCATTGTTCTTTTTGTTTTTTCATTTCCATTATTTCATTTCAAGGCATAGGGCTGCATGTCTATGAGCATAGCCTTTATCAATCCCGATATACCACTGATATTTTTTCCACCGTATGTAGTGATCTCATCTCTATTATTATTCTACTATCTTCATTCTTTTTTTTTTTTTTTTTTTGGGTTTGATTAGTATCTTTATATATTAACCTTGTGGTCAGACATTGAAAAATGATTCACAGGATGGTTGCAAATGCACTAGATGCCACTTTTTCAAAAGGTGATGCAATTGCCATTGACATGCCAATGACAGTCAGTGCCGTTGTTATATATCTGGCAATTATATTAGCTGGATTTGTTGTTGTATCCATAGCTGACAGTTTTGCGGCGAAGGAAATTGCAACGCGTTTGCGTGTCTCTAATGCGAAGGCTATCTTCACTCAGGTATATTTTCGAATTCCTTAGGTTATAAAATTCATTAAAGATATGCAATTCGCAAAGGGTATGAACTAAAATATCCCAGATTTTTCAGTTTTACAGTGTTTTGTGCATTGGTGAAAAGTTCATATTATATGGTATTTGATGCATATGAGTTATAGGTGGTCGGAATATCTGCTTGTTTATTTCTGTCTTTTCTCTAAATGACTAGTGATGCTCAATAGTTGGTAAAGGGGTCTCTGCAGTTATGTTTTCCTACTGCATTATTCATAATCTTCTTTGTATATCTTGTCTAATGGACTTCTTTTGAAGTTTTTCCTCGTCTTCTGATGCCAAACTTTTTCCCATATCTTTTTTTTTTCATTTTTAAATTGACAGATAAATGTAGGGTTACTGTCAAGTGCATAGTTCCATATGGTGATTAGCTTACTGTTTGTTATTTGTACTAACTGACATTCTTTTTTATTACACTTTCTTTGACTCATATTATAGTGGATGAAATTGAAATCAAAGCTTAAGAAATTTGGCAATGATGTAAATATTGGCCCTATTGGCTTTGGTAAAACTTTCAATTTTAAAGCTAATTTCTTTTCTGCTTTGTATTGGAAATGATACAAATCTTCACTTTCTGTTCAGGATTTTATACTGAGAGGAGGTCGAAGGGTTCCTCTATACAGGTAAACTTACTTTTTCTGTACATGCTAGATCTATAATTTCTTTTTCTTTCTCCTTTCAAGTATGGTTGGTGGAAAATCCATGTTTTTGTGCTTGCTAAACCAGTCTAAAGTGAATTTTGTGATTCAAAAACATCTTTTCTATTCTCTCTCTATGGTTTTTTTTTTTTTTGAAGAGAATTTTGTTTTGTGTCAAATGGATGTGGGAGGGAGCTGTCTAATACCTAGTCATATGAACTGGTAGGGAATTGAGATTTCATTTGGCATGCTTTGATCTCATTCTCCTCAACTAAAACTTCATTGAATTCTTCAAGACACCTAGGCTGTTCCCTTCAAATAACAGAAAAAAATTTTGCTTTCCTTTCAGTGATAGATTCCAAATTCTGGTTTTTTTCTAACGCACATCCTTGAAGGTCTGAAATGATCTGCAAGACATATTTGAGGTTTAATATGTTTTTGAGAACATTACTGGTGCAATCATGAGGATTTATCCTTCTTACGCAGTCGTGTTGTGGAAGCTGATCCATTTAAAGCTATCGTGCTCCCTGTGACTGGGAATAATCTAGGCATTAAATTAAGAAAACAGGATCTATCATGGAAAGAATTCCTTTCCAGTGTCAATCAACATCAAAGGTAATCTTTACAATTATTAGGTTAGAGAAATTTTGCAATGAAAGGTCTGTTTATCAGTTTTCATCACTTAAATTGTTGTTAACACTTTTACTTCCTCTCTCTTTTTCTTTATTGAACACTACTAAAGATTAATTTACTGTTATGTGTGATGACACTGTCCTCATGGCAGATCCAATCATTACCATCCAATTTATCGACCGATTGACTCTACCATCAATATTCTTTTTTCCTCTGGAACCACAGGTAGAAAAAGTTGTTCTACTGTTGTGCATACTTCAAATTGTAGCTTGAAGTGCACTTTTTTTTATTTTCTAGTCCCAACTTTTTGGCCTGAGCAGGAGAACCCAAAGCCATTCCATGGACACAACTTTCCCCAATTCGATGCTCTGCTGATGGGTGGGCTCACAATGATATTCGAGCTGGGGATGTTTACTGCTGGCCCACAAATCTAGGATGGGTGATGGGGCCTGTTCTGCTCTTCACATGCTTTTTAAATGGTGCAACACTAGCTCTGTATCATGGATCTCCTTTGGGCCGTGGTTTTGGAAAATTTATTCAGGTAATGCTTTAGTGCTTTTTTTTTTTACTGTAAATGGCCATCACGTGGTTATAGCATGTTTTACAACCAATGCTAATATTCCATATGCCTACCATTTAGATTATAGCATGGTTAATAATATTTGAATAAATTATAGAAGAAAATGGCTGAAATAAGGGAATTAGGCTTTGTAAATCTCAGGAGCTGATGAATTATTATAGAACTAAGGGAGATTAAACCTTTGGAGAGCTGATGCCAAGTAATCTTTGGTGTATCATATGCTTAGATGAAATAGAAAAAACAGAGTCCCTAATATGTAGGACTAATAATATGTTTCTGACAACATAGATACAACACAACAATCAGCGAAAAAAAAAAAAAAAAGCTGCTGCTTGGGGGCTATGCAAAACAAGACTATAAGAACTTCTCTTGGTTCTAGTGAGATAAGAGGTGCTATGAACAGGTCTTCGTAGGGAAAAATAGTAGACAGTTTCCTTTGATTTTTCTAGTAAAAAAGTTGGGCTTCATGCTACAATTATTATTAAAATACCGTATACCACTGTATAACATGTTAAGCCACCTTGGTTTCCTACTGTTATCTTGTTCAGGATGCTGGAGTGACTGTTTTGGGCACAGTTCCAAGCTTGGTGAAAACTTGGAAAAGTACGAACTGTTTGGAAGGTTTGGACTGGACAAAAATAAAGTAATTCTTTTGAATTTCAAGAGTAAATGTTGTTATATGACTTGAATTCTCCACAAAATGGATTGATAAATAAATATCTTTAGATGCTTTGCTACTACTGGAGAAGCCTCCAATGTTGATGATGACCTTTGGCTTTCTTCCAAATCTTGCTACAAGCCCGTTCTTGAAAGTTGTGGAGGCACAGAGCTTTCATCGGCATATATTCAAGGAAGCCTGCTGCAGCCACAAGCTTTTGGAACCTTTAGCACTGCAGCAATGACGGCAGGCTTTGTCATCTTGGATGAACATGGAGATTCTTATGTAAGAGCATTTTCTGGCTGGTTTTGTCTGTGGTTTAATTTCTTTGACTGTTGTCCTTGATCATGCCCCTACCTGATTTGTTTTTGAGTGCTAGATGGATAATAATTGTCGTGGTGACAACAATGAATAAAACGAGTCATACAAACTGATCTATGTTCTTCTTAATGTTACATGTATTACTATGTTTTGATTTGTCTGACCTTTGTGATAGCTGGATGATGAAGCTTGTGTTGGTGAAGTGGGTTTACTCCCTCTCTACCTCGGAGCAAGTGATAAATTGCTTAATGCTGATCATGAGAAAGTCTATTTTGAGGGAATGCCAATGCATAATGGAATGGTAAGGTTAAATGCAACTTTCTTAGAATATATATTTTGGTAAAGAATCCAATATATATTCGATAAAGGCAAAACGTACACAGCCCCTAGAAACTGGAAAAGATCATGACGTACCTGAATTGTGTAAGAATCTGTAGCAAACCAGGGCTACTTTGTCTTTCTTCGAATAGTTAAAGTGGAGATCTATATTTTTACTTATTTGTAATGCTATGCGTAGCATACGCCCCCAATTATAGTTGAAATAACAGAATATAACCATCACAGAGGCAATAGCCTTTTACAACTCCTAAACTGAATCTTGCACGTCCCTTTGTGGTTATTTTTCTTTTTAAATTACAAGGTGTGCAGACATTTCAAAAGGACTTATGGGTCTAGTTGACCAGCTTCAAGGCATAGTGCAGTGAGTCCCTAAATGCATAGATATCCTGACTGTTTCATCTGATCATACATCTTTAAAAATCTGAGAAAAGAGTAACCAAAAAAGTGTCAATTGATTTTTTAACTTGTGCTTAGTGTCCTCAAGCATGGGGAAGCCCCTTGTAATCCAAATGTTGCTTCCCCAACGGTAGAGGCCCTAAAATTCTTTCTCTTTTGGGGACTAGCCTATTGCCTCAAAAACCATGAGGCAACCAAGCTGTGCACATCAATGCTCTAAACCACAACATATGGCATTGGACCAAAACGTTTTTACTCATGAATAGCTGTCAATGATTAACCCTCATTTGTTTGCTTTAGTTAATAGCTGTTAGGGAAGTAACATACATAATTGCGATGTAATTCTTCTAAACTGATACTTGGAAGCAGTTTCTTATACATTTTTATTATTTTGGTGCATGAACTGGCAGCGCTTGAGGAGGCATGGGGATGTCCTTAAAAGAACTGTTGGTGGCTATTTAATTGTACAGGGCAGGGCCGATGACACCATGAATCTTGGTGGCATAAAGGTAAAGCATTCTTCCCTCTCTCTCTCTCTCTCTCTCTTTCAAGTCGTTGATAATGAAGCAAATTGAAGATGTTTAATGTTATTTGCAAGCATTTTGGAGTCTGCATTCTAGGAATCATATCGCAAGAAGCAATTCTTTGACTACTGATTATTTTTGTCAAATATGCTCTTGATTGATATCATAGTACTAATTGGATGACAGTGAAATTGGTACTTTGCAATCCTTTATTGTTGTACACTCAAAGCAAATGCAGCAAGAAATTTAAAATCCTTCCTGAAATGCAGACAAGTTCTGTTGAAATTGAGCGTGTCTGCGACCAAGCTGATGAAAGCATCTTGGAGACTGCTGCCATCAGTGTAGCACCACCAGATGGTGGTCCAGAACAGTTGATAATATTTGTGGTGCTAAAGCAAGGATATAATCATCAGCCAGAGAAGTTGAAGATGGTATTCTCAAAAGCTATTCAGAGCAACCTCAATCCTTTGTTTAAGGTTAGACATCTGGGATGTGTAATATCATTTTCATTTTTATGCATATTGTCTGGGGACCTAACCTAACCTAACCATATGAAGCATCCTTATATTCGAACTCAAGTAAAAAATTTTTAAATTACTGAGTTTTTTACAAAGTTATTACTGAAATCCTAGAGTTATAATAAAGCTTTTTTCTTGGTGTAAACACCTTTAAGGACCCTCAAGAAAAGTCGCTTTTAAATAGTTTCAGTCTAGCGAAAACTCATACATATTGGTTTCAAATGCTAATCAGCTATTCCATTTTAAAGATTGACAGACTGAATTTTCATTCACTCATTAAATGGCCTTTTGTTCATTTTTTTTAATGATATTTACCTTTATGAGAAGTCAAAATCATGGTGCTCATTCCATGGATGGGCTTGGACCAGCAAAACTGGGTCATGTTTTCCTCTAAGAACAAATAACTTATTACTTCTTTGTTGGCTGATGGCAACTGTTTGCCAGACTCATAATCTCGCCTCTGGGAAGTGAACTAATTTGTTTTTAAGTTCTTAAAAGAGTTTTAGTTTTAGATGATATGCAGAAACTACTCATTGCTATCCTAGCACTATGTGCTGATGGGGATTTCACTTTCTTTCTCTTTTGACAATAACAGGTGAGCTTTGTTAAGATAGTTCCGGAGTTTCCCCGAACGGCTTCAAACAAATTACTGAGAAGAGTTTTGAGGGATCAAGTAAAGCAGGAGCTGTCAACTAGAAGTAGAATATAATGGCAATTGAGGTCGTTATTACTGAACCAAACAAAATATTTATATAATTTTCTTAACTATCTATTGAGGTGAAGTTATTGAGTACGAGATAATATCAGCATTGGTCCTTTCCGTTTGTTGGGGGAAATTATGCACTCTGATGGTGCTCCATGTAAGTCTTATTCAGGGTCACCATTTTCCACCTCTGCTAGCTGCATCAAGCGCATCACTCACCTGCATCTACATATGCAAGCTTTTCTTGTATGACAATCAAATCATTAAGCTTTCCATAGTTTGTTTCTAATTTGGAATATTTACGTTAAAGTGATGTTATCTCCCATATATTAAGTATTGTGTTTTTTATGATTTTATATTCAAATTAAATCTTTTTATTTATTGTTGATTGATTTTAGGTTAGATGCTTAATATGATATAAAAACTCAGATTTTGTTTCATTATTCTTTCCTCTCTTTCAGGCTTGTTAAAATGATGTTATCTCATATGATAAGTATTTTTTTTTATTGTGGTCTTATAATCAAGAGTTGAGTTTGGATTTTAGTCAATATTTTGAAAATAAGGGGGCTTGAGAATTCAATCAGAATACTCACAGTTTGCTCAAGATCCAAACGACTGGATTCCTATGAGTTATTCTCAAATCGTTTCTTTCAAAGAACAATTGTCGTTTCTTTCACAGAACAATTGTTGGAAAGAACAAAATTCTCTAACCCAGAGATAAAAGATTTTTACAATTCAGGACTTGAACCACAAGTTTATAATATGCTAAACAAAGTTTGGAAATTTCATCTCTCAGAAAACAAAACTAGCTTGCGCAAAGGAATGACCAACTTAGCTGATTTCTTAGTCAAACAGGCTAAAGAATTTCAGACTTTTAAAGAAATAGATTTCCAAAGTCTTTTATCAACAAATTTGTTAAAATAGCAAGATATTGATTTCTTTGCTTTGGAAGAAAACCAGTACAGTCTTCAAGAAATAAATAATTTCTTGAATTTATGTGAATATTTTGAGAAAGATAATTTTGTTTCTTCTAAGCTAAACAAGCTTAAAAGAATTCTTCTCTTCGAAAAAGCTGCGGTATTCTTAACCCCAGAATTATTTCAGCAAATTAATTCTTCTATTTTACAGTCAACAGAAAAACTGTTGGTTGATAAATTTTCAGATTATTATACTTCTACATATATGTATAATACATCTTTTGGTGAGTACATACCTAAACTAAAGTTTCGACTTGACCACGAAAGTTTTGATATAAAAAGTATTGAACTTGGTTTAGTTGGACAAATAACAGTACAGAATTATTCTTTTCATCTTTTAAAAGATTTTTTTAGCTTTTATAAAGCACCGCTTTATCGAATGTATAAAATGGTCAAAACACCTTTTTTACGTTCATTTTACTATATACAGTTTTTTGGGTACCTTTCAACGAGAAAGATTTTACCAATCCTATCAAATATGGGAATTTGATACCATATCTGGTGGACACTTTCTTCAACCCTATGATATACTTGATCCACCCACAGATCACATTGAATTCTCTGATGATTTAAACAAAATCATCTCTAAATATACCAACCCAAACTCTTATCACTTCCAAACCGGAACTGACCTTATGGACAAAGCAAAATTCTTTTTCCATTTAGCCACCAAACAAGACTATCCAAAAATAGCCTGTTGGACTGATGGCAGACGTATTTTTGTAAAAAGATTCATTGAACCCCAATAAATGTTTTTGAACATCAAACAGATGATGATATTGAGAGTATAACTAGTAACCAATCTTTTTGTACTCCATATCAAAGTTTTTTTTTCAGGATTTCATGGTACCAACAGTACGGAAACCCTACTAAGAGCAAATAGTATGCGCCAATCAGGTAATACAGAATCTGCTCAAATTCCTATTTTTGCCGGAGATAATCCATCTCAGCAAGGTACATTCGATAATCAAACCCATTATCATTCTGTTAACTCTGTGATTAACTCACATACTTCTTCTTCTAGAAAACCTAGACATGAAGATATAAAAATGTTTCATTCTATAAATAATTTTCGCATCTCTAAAGAAATAATATCTTTTGCTAACAAAGTAAGATATTATACTTATTTTAAAGGTTATTTTTATTTTCAAAACTATAAACACTATAGTTTGAATATTTTGATTGACACAGGAGCAACAATCTCTAGCTATCGACCTAATGCTTTGCCGTCAACCAAATGGCAACCTATGAAGCATCCTATAATAATAGTCGGTATCGATGGTAAAGAAACCATTATTAACCTGAAGGCAAAAAATATACCTATTGCCTTAAACGATATAAAATTCGTTATACCTAAAATATTATGTTTTCCCAATATGCATGGAGACATGTTATTAGGAAATAATTTCATACATAAATATTTACCCTTTTCAGTTTTTTCTGATTATCTTGTTTTTACTATTGACAAAAAATCAATAGATGTTCCTTTATTATCCAAGCACAATCATGTTTGTGATAATGGTTTTCAACCAGAAATAACACATATTTCTGAACTTAAAGCTATTAATGAAAAACATTGGCTTTATAGAATTTTGTAGGAAAACTTCAGTGAAGACCCATTGAAGCTTTGAAAGCGCAGTCCAAGATACTGTGAACTTACTCTTCAATCTCCAAAAGAGATTATTCGAGTAAAACCAATGATCTATACCAAACAGGATATAGATGAATTTGAAGTTCAAATTTCAGAATTGCTCGACAAAGGTCTGATAGAGCCTACTACCAGTCCATATTCCAGTCCAGCATTTTTGGTAAGAACCCATTCTGAGATTAAACGAGGTAAACCCCGTATGGTTATTAATTACAAGAAATTAAACCAAAATCTTATTTTTGATGGCTATTTTATCCCTTGAAAAGATGTTTTAATTAATTTAGCAAAAAATGCTAAATACTTTTCTAAATTTGATTGTAAGTCAGGTTTTTGGCAAATCATGCTCAATGAAACCTCTAAACCTCTTACTGCTTTTAGTGCACCAGCAAGCCATTACCAATGGACTGTTATGCCTTTCGATCTATGCAACGCCCCTCAAATATTTCAGCGTTGGATGGATAATATTTTCAGCAAACATAAACAATTTTGCTGTGTATATATTGATGATATTTTGATATTTTCTAATACTTTAGATGAGCACAGGAAACACCTGAATCTCATTGCTCAAGAATTTATTTTACACGATATTATTTTAAGTCCCAAAAAGGTTGAACTTGAAAAAACCGAAATTGAATTTCTTGGTCTTAATCTTCTGCCAACGGACTAACCCTGCAGGATCACATTATTTCCAAGATCAGAGACTTTTCAGAAGCCCTGGAAAATGTCAAACAGCTACAACAGCTGTTAGGTATACTTAATTATGGCAGGCAATTTTTCAAAAACCTTTCCAAAAAGGAAAGCTATCTTTTGCGTAAATTGCGTAAAGATAATGATTTTGTCTGGACACCTAACGATTCTGATATTGTCAAACAGATCAAATCAGATTTAACCACTATACCTAAGGTCTATCTACCTAAACAAGGTGACCTATTAATTTTAGAGACAAATGCCAGTGATGAACATTGAGGATGTGTCTTAAAAGCTAAAAATCTACATAAAAAAGATGAATTGATTTGTGGATATGATTCTGGTAAGTTCACACTGAACGAAATAAATTATATTATTTTTGAAAAAGAATTATTAGCCATAAAAAATGGTGTACAGCGATTTCACATCTATTTAGCCTTGAAGTTCTTTGTTATCCGAACAGATAACCAAGCAGTCAAAAATTTTCTCCAAAATAAAAAGCTTTCTGATAATCCCAATGGAATTAGGTGTACAATTTCTTTATTCTTATCATTTTCAGGTAGAGTTCATCAACGGAGACAAAAATCTCCTTGCAGACTTCCTAAGTAGACCTCATGAATCGAGGAAAACACCCAATCCATGATACTGGTGGCTGGAGAACTGTCAAGAAGAAACCAAGTAAAAAATCCTCTTCTTTTTCTTCCTCTTCTACTCCTTCTTCTCCAAAACCCCAGATCTCTACAAATCCTAACCAAGGATTTAACTTTTACACTAATCCTAACCAAGGATTATATCTCTATCAACAACCCTCGGAGAACATTAGAAGTCCTCTCTGTTAGCTGTCGGTAATATCCCTCAACTTTTGAAAGATTTAACCCAAATCTTGAAAAATGAGTTTTACGATAGTACAGAATCCTTGGATCCTACTCAAGAAGCTCAATTTATTTTATCAAAATTAAAATTATTTGATATAAAGTTTTTAGATGAATTTTCTAAAAAATATCTTTCTGAATATCAAAAATTGGATGAAAAACATTCCAACTTTTGATTACAACAATATTTTCTTAAACTTCCCTCACCATGGGTGAATTAAGTTCTCAAAATTACCTTGTTTACCTTGAGTTAAAACTCAAAACTGTTCATGCTGTAAATCCCAGTATAGAACTATATGATACTCTTGGATGTAGAATACACTACGTTCAGACCCAAGTAACAAATACTGTTTGAAGCAAAAAGCTGTAAAACAGGTAAAATCCAAACTTTCGTATAAACAATGTACAAAGATTTTGGAAAATGAATTTGAATTCGGTTGTAACAAACCATCTTTTTCAAAGAAATCTCGTTTTAAGAAAAAACGTAAATATTTTTGGAAAAAATGGAAACCTACGACTTTTAAACCTAAAAAAGGTAAATTTGTTGTTAAAAAGAAGAAAAAATCTTCTAAAAATACTTGTAAATGTTTTCTTTGTGATCAAGAAGGTCACTATGCAAACGCTTGTCCTAACAAAGGAAAAAGTGGGAAGAAAATGATCAAAAAACTTGATGAAAGTTTTCTTCAAATTTGTTTTGCTGAAGAATTATCTGATGAAGAAATTTATTATGAAGTTTTCTCTGAAACTGATTATAGTTCTTCTGATGATGAATCTCATTTTATTTTTATGCTGAATACTGAATCTAACACAGATAATATTTCAGTCTTCTTTTCTACAGGTACAACCACTACCAACGAAGAAGGTATGGTAAAACTAAAAAATATTATGAGAAAAACTCATTTTATTTCTGATGATAAAATTAAAGAATTAAAATTCATCAAACCAGATGAGATTTACAAGACAAGTTGGTTTAAAAAGTTCTAACCTTAGTCTGAACGCCATATAGAAAAACTATCTAGTGATACTGTCGCTACTAACACTAAACAAGGTTCAGTAGAAATTTCTCTTTTTACTAAAAAGAAAATAAACAATTTTCTTTCTAAATATCCCAAGGTCAAATACATCCATATCAGTATGATTTTGATCACCATTAAACCACTATTCTTATCCACAAAGGATATTCCTATAATAGCTGTTTTAATGGACCATCGTTTTCAAAACCATGCTAATGCTGTAATCGGAGGAATCCAATCCAATTTAGCAGTAGGAGTCGTTTTATTTAAAGTTAAACCAAACTTTTTTATTTATATTTTTGATGAAAAC
Source organism: Durio zibethinus (assembly GCF_002303985.1). Next base: position 15,613,316 of record NW_019167871.1, on the reverse strand, counting down.
ATTGAAAAATGTTTATGTCTTCGAATCAAAATACTTAATTTTGATTTCGGAACAACATCGCATGATCTTTCAATCAACTGGTCAACGGTTTATGAATTTACAAATACTACTAATACCTCTATCAAATCGATAGATTCGAATATTATTGAAATTTTTGAACCAAACTCTTTTGATTTAGAAATTAAACCTAGATTAGTAAATCTCGCAGACTTATTAATCCTAAAAGGATAGTGTCTCGAAGATCTTTCAAGTACTTCTGAAAAACAGAAAGTTCCAAGTTTAGAATTTTTCTCATCCGAAAAAAATCTTTACTTTAAAAATCCAAATGAATCAACCAGTTTTAATCCAAACCTGGTTTTACCACCTTGTAAATGGTATCAAAGCTCAGTCTTGTATAAAAGTTTGCTACAGCTTGTATTACTGGTTCTACAATAAAGATCTCTTTGTTATTCATCTTGTAAGATTTTATTTACTCTTACTTGCATCTTTTGTATAAGCTCTTTGTTTCAAAGCTCATACGTACATATCTGAGGTGGATAGCTGGCTTTTGTGGCCTGAGTTGCCTTTTGTTGTTAGCGTTTCAGAATAGCACAACGGTTTTAAGCACCAGAACATGGAAACTTATGAAGAAAATTTTTGTATCTGTCAAGATAAGTCTTATAATCATGACTTGCATATAGATCCTAAGTATGAATCTAGTAATATTAGCATAAATAGAAATGTAAATGGTTTAATAGATTTAACTTCTTCTTTCTTTCATAAACTTTTTGTAAAAATTGATAATATAGAAGATAAAGTAGATATGCTTGTAGAAAAGATGGACCAAAAGCATGTTCCCCCTGAAACATCTAAGGATTTTGGACCACTTTACTATGGCAATATTATGATAAACGATGACAAACCCTCATCTTCTACCTCTGCAAAAGCGAAACAAGAACAACTTGATTTCGACTCTTATAAATATCTTATTGAGAATTTTAAATTAAAAATGGAGCACTGTAATGATCCGTAACAACATATTGATTACCTTAATGCTATAGAGACTCTTTATGAAAAACATAAATACCTCTTTCTTAAATACAAATATCATTATATGCTCAACTATGATACAACCAGTATCAGTAGTGAAGAGGCTAGTGATATTGTAGAAGATAATTTTGAAATTCTTGCTACTAACCTAGTAGTCAAGGATGAACCACCTTCATCCGATGAAACCACATCTGATGAAGAAGCTAGTTCTGATGATCAAACAGATCCAGAACCAACCAAAATTCCAACCCCTCAACCAGAGGCGTGTGGGAAAAGAAAAGCCGAAGTAATATCTAACCCAGATATTGATGATATAGGCAATTTCCAGATTTAATAGATTCTAATATAATGGATCAACATCTTCCTCATCTTAAGGAAAAATATTCTCACCTAAACAAGGATGAGATCAAAGATGAGATAAAACAAACTTCTGATTCTGGCCAAACAAGTCAGGCTCAGCAAGAAATCCCTTTTATCGATTCGTTAAACAAACGAACAGTTTCTCAAGGAGGTACATATTTAGACTTAACAAAAGTCCCTCTTCAAAACTATGAAAAAATCATAGATGATTGGGCACAATCTATGTCTATTGTAGTCATAAATTACAAGGATACATGGGGACGAGAACGATTCCTCAACTACTTTTGTAGCACATGGCAAGGTGATGTCCTACAATTTCTCAAGAAATGGGATACACCCTCTATCTCTTACACTTTCCCTCTCTACTCTCTTTGTCCTCCAAACAATATATAGATATAGCTTTAGTAATCCTTTATACATAGATCATCGTAGAATTTCGATGAAAACCTGAAACTTATTTTTTATGTTTAGATGAAAATAGCAAAAAATATTTTCATTTATTTTTCATGAATATTTCATATTTTAACAACAATCTTTGAACAAAATTTTTAATGCCTTCATGAATAACAAATTCATCTATATTTGTAATATCCATACAAATTCATCATGTCTGAACTCATCTTATTCATCAAAATTTAAATCCATGCACAATCATCAAAATTCAAATCGAAACTCAAATAAATTTATAACAATTCATGTACCTTCAATGGGTTGTTTGGAGACAACAAATTAAAAGTAAAAGGAAGATATTTTTCATGGTGGTTAGTGATGTAGGATGATGCGGAATGAAAAACAAAAAAAAGAGGTGAAGAAAGATTGAAGATGGTGGAGGGTTACGATGGACTTTGGAATACAAAAATTGTGAAAATTTGATGCAACCAAAATAAACGAGCAAGAGAAATAAAAGATTTTCCAAGAAAATGTGAGAATATAGAAATAAGAAAAATTCAGAACAGAGAAGAATAAGAGAGAAGAATTGTATTTCCAATTCTCAGAATGCCTGACACCTCCCTTAGATTCCCTTTTTGTGCTGGCCAACAACTTTCAGCTGCTTCCTAAATTCTCGAAAACTATCACTCTATTTTTCTCTCCATAACGGTGACAACAGTCGTTGACAATGTAAAGAAAACAAAATGAAAACAAGCCATTTACGACGTAGGCCATAACAACAAAAAAGGAAATAAAACCAGCCTAAGTAAAATAAAGGTAATGAGTCCAGCTTAGTGTAATTGTGCCTACAACAATAATCTCTATTTGAAGAAGATCCTTGTCCTTAAAGGATCGATGGCAAGAATTTCTTTTTCAATTTAAAAAGAATGTCCCAAATTGCATCTTCTGGGAAAGAGTTCGTCCATTGTACTAGAGCTTCCGTAACAACCTTGTTCCCCATTCGAACCATCCTCCTATCTAAAATTTGAACTAACTCCTTCATCATGGTTCCATCATCTCCTACAATGGGTAATTGAGATTGTATAGCTATTTAGGTACGATTGGTCACCTAATTAAATTTGTTTTATTTTAAAGAGAAATCTCAAACTAGACTTATATCTTTAAATGGTAAATTCTAGTATACGAAATCATATTTAGATATGAGAGTGCGATTACGCGTGAAAAAGTTATAATACTCTCACAACGTCCACTCAAACAATGATACCAGTTTAATTTCAAGTTATTCAAGCCTTAAAACACTTTTATAGTTTACCAAATAGTTTAATTATTGAAAATTGATTTTAAAATTACTCCAAATAGTTTAGTCTGTTGTGAATCCAGAGTTTTCCAAACTGTAAATTGTTTACTCTGCTATGAATTCAGAGTCTTCAAACTATAAATCATTTACTCTGTTGCAAATCTAGAGTCTTTCAAACTATGAATTGTTTACTTTGTTGTGAATCAAAGTCTTCCAATCATGACTCGTTTTCTCTGATGTGAATCTAGAATTTCTCGGTTTTGAATCTTTGACTATGTTATGAATCTCAAAAAGAAAAAAAAAAGGAACCAAAGAAAGAAATAAACCTTTAAAGAAGAAAGAAATCATTTTCAAGACCTCATATGCAACCCAACTTTTCATAATAAGACTTTTCAAAACTTTTTCAAAATCAATCTTTTAGCCTTTTCCAAAATGAGATTTCTAAAATTTGTTGCCTATATTCATAAGAGTCCTTTTCATAAAGTTTATGTTTCCCAACTTGTGATTAGGCTCTGATCGTCTTAGTTTCTTGGCTTGCGATTCAATTTTGATCACTTTGTCTATCTTGCGATTCAGTCCCGATCACTTTGTTTTTGACTTATGATTTAGTCCCGGTCATTTTATTCCTAACTTATGATTCAGTCCTAATCATCTTACTATTTTAACTTATGGTTCAATCCTGATAATTTTATTTCTTAATTTGTAGTTTAGTTTAGATCATTATCAATTTTGGATGTTTGAAAAAAAAAATACCCTCCCATAATATGAAAACAAACAAATAACACACAAATAAAACTCCTTCAACCCTTGGTCTTAGACATAGTCAATGTCTTTGGTCTTTGCATTATTTTTTATTCTAAAAAATATACAAAGAAAGGCAACTATAAACATTTAATTTTGTTTAGACAATTTTCAACCATTTGTGAAGCCTTTAAAATCCAACCTAGTTCAAATACATCATGTCTTTAATTTTGTTTGGACCATTGGATGAGTTTAATGGCCACTATTTAATCTCGGAGAGATTTTTTCATCTTTTTCACAAAAAATGTCACGTTTTCTGCAATTTGGAATAGGGGAGCTAGTGAAAACAGAGGAAAGAAAAAATTAAAAAAAAAACCAAAAAAAAAGTGAAAAGAAAAGAAAGAAAAAAATCTTGACAATTTGCTAGTTTAAAGGTATATTTTCTTTACTTTTTATCTTGTTGTTCATCACACATTCATCATATTTTCATACCATTTTCTATTTGATTTTCCTTTTTTCTTTGTGAGAAATTTGTAGTTCTTCATCTTTATTTTTTTTAATCAAAACTTGAATCAACTTTCAACCAACTAATTAATAATTTGATTACAAGTTAGAAATCAAGCAACAAGGAAACTTAAATACCACCATTGATGCCATTTAGAGGTTTAGCCAACCTTCCCTTCACCATTGCCAAACCTTATTTTGGTTCTTTTCATTGTTTTCTTGCTTCCAAAAGTTGCTTGTGATGATTAATGGTAAGTTTATTTGTTATTTGCATAAATTTTAGCTTGTATGTGATATATGCATCTTGTTTGGCTTTGAATGTTTGGTTCCATGATTTCTTTTCCATTTAGTTAATTAGATGCTTGATAAAACTTCTCTCATAATGTAGATGCCTTTAAATGATGAACATGGTGATGATCAATGCTTGCTTAAGTGAAATGGAATGCAAATGTGGTCATGGAAGTGCATGAAAGGTTCTTGGTTTGGCCAAACCTCCCTTTTCATTTTATGGGTGGTTATTGCTTTAATTCATGTGTTGAATTATGTATTTATTATGATTTTCATGTTTTTGAGGTGTTGAATCAAATTTCCAATGGATAAAAAGGTTGTTTTGTGGGTTGATTTGGGTAATTTTTTATATTGATTGGTTAGGTTTCAAAGAACATAAATGGTGGAATATTCAAACAAATTTAAAAATTTTTTTCATATGTGATCCATTTTTCTCTTAACTTTTTACATACAACTTGTTTGTAATTTAATTTCATAAAAGTCTAGGTTTGTAATTAGTTTGCTTCCTTCTTATATTTTTTCAGGCATTCATTTTTTCATTAATTACATTTTTGTAATTTATTTTTCTCACATGCATAATTCCATGAAACCTCAAATCCTATGAAACCCTAAACCATGAACCCCAAATCCTATATTTTAAACCCTAAAACCTAAACCCTAAACTTTGAACCACTTCCCAAACCCTAAACCCTAAACCAACTCCTAAACCTTACCACTTTTCAAATCCTAAATGACCTTTCAAACCCCCAAATGACCTCCTAAACCCTAAACCATCCTCCAAACCCTAAATCCCCTTTCAAACCCTAAACCATCTTTCAAAACTAAACCAAACCTCAAATCAACCATGCATTTGCATTTCATTTTACTTTATTATTTGCATTCATAAATTTTTATGCATTCATACCTTGTCATTCATATCATACATTCATTATATATTATGTTCATGTTATCATGCATAGGTTTTCAAAATGAGTTTTCAAAAAAAAAAAGTTTAAATAAGATAATATCTCGATTATATATAGTCATCGAAATAAGGTTTAACTATAAGAGGACTTTGGTGATTATTATTTATGTGAGGTATTATCTCGATTTTAGTAAGACAATTAAAAACCCTTAAATTAGAAATATTTTTGAAACTCTACCTAATTATAGAAGAGTGAAAAAAATGTTTCGATATTTAAAGAATTTTCATCTTGATCCAAACAAAAAAAGTTTTGTTTTTAAAATTTGATTTATTTTTGTTTCTGATAAAAAAAGAATTAATTTTAAACATTAAGAAAATAAGACCATTTTTACAAAAATTAAAAGATAGCATGTAATCAATTGGTACCGTCTTCGAACTTATCAAGCGTTGTGGGAGTACTAATCCTTCCTTACACATAATTGATTCCTGAATCTAAACTCTGATTTTGCAGACCTCAAATTTGTTCTTTCTATAAAACTTTAAACCCATTTTAAATGTTTTATTGAAATGATAAAATTTTTGGGTAACCAATCACACCTTAAAAAAAGATTGGTAATTGATTCTATTTTTTTTTTTTGAAATTTTCCTTAAAAATATTTTTAGCCTTTGTTTTCAAAATTTCCCCATTCATCCGACTTTCAAGTCATCCACCCCTAATCTCGAAACATCGTGACATTCTACTGACAATTTTACTTCCTTTTATTTCATGTTTAATTTTAACTTTTTGGTACTAATTATAATTATTTTTGCTCTGTTTTGTAGGCTTCTATTGTTGTGAATTAGAACTACTTGCTTGCACCTATTATTTGAATATTTATACAAATTTATGATATTTTTGTTCTTACATATATAGTTAGAATTTATGAACAATTTTGAAGAATATTATTTTATTTTTATCAATGAAATGTATATTTATTTATTTTATTTTGTATCTATTTGAACATATTTTAATTTTCAAGAAATTACTTGAAAAGGAAATTTAAAAAATTTGAGAAAATATATAAGATAGAAAATAAAAAATTATTTATTAATAATTATTAAATATTTTTCTGTTTGAATGTTATCATTAGCAATAAAATATTTTGTCGATAGTAACTATTAGCAACAAAAATTTTCATTGGAAAAAGTTTTATTAACTAAAATTGTTAGTGAAATAATTAAATTTAATAAATATAAAATACTTTTAGTGACAGAATTTTATAAATTATTGATGAAAATATCCATAGCTAAAAGTATTTTTCAAAAATTAATACCCTGGCCAATAGTTTTAGCAATGAAAAATTTGTCACTAAAAATTATATTGTTACCAATAAAAATTTTCCCATACGATGGAGAACTTTTTGTGACTTTAAACTTTACAAAAAAAATTTTGTCAATAATATTCTTTAGCACAGAAAATCAAACTTTAGTGATAGAAAATTTCATCATTAAAAATTTATTTTATTATGTCTTTGGCCAAAGTGGGACAAGGGTTTTAAATGATTCTAAAGTTTATTCAAGGGAGTTAATGTAAAAAACAAGACATAATATAGTTAGATAAAAATAGATTAGACATTAATCCATTCTCAATAGCAAACCGAAATACTAAATGATGACATGATATTAATAATACTACAAAAATCATGCACGAATAGATTGTCAAACTTCATTGACATTTCTTAACAATTAAGGGTCATGACAATATAAATAGCATTGATCATGATCTATAAATGTAAAATGACTATTGAAAAATTAGTGATTCATCTAATTTAAAACAACAATTATAATACTTGTATTTATTGCTAGTATGTTATGGGTCATACACGTTAAGAAATATTGTAAAAGATTAAAATTAAATTAGACTTAATTTGGATTAGGTTAAAAAACCCCAAGACAAAGGAATAAGTAAAGGCTTAATGCCTCTACGTAAGTGAATTCGGCTACACGGTAAATGTCTCATGCAAACCCAAAAAGATTAGAGACTTGGCTAAACCCATCCTTTATAAAAGGATCATTAAGCTACCTCCTATCATAAGTGAATTAAATTAGCGAATAGAATTTCATGTATTGAGAACACAATTGAGAGAAAAACTAAAGAGGGTATATGGCATACTCACTAGTTCGAGTTGTCGACTTGTGATCCTCCCATTCCTTAGAAAGGATTCTTTCATTTTATTTGTGTAAATTACTATTAAAGGCTAAACGTTTATACAACTATTGATCTGGTAATTCTTGAAAAGTTCTTGAAGCCATCATAAGCCATTATGTTTGTTTTACCCAAATCTAGAATTTGTTTTGTGAAATTTTATTTTTGAGAAATGAAAATTTTTAAAATTCCCCTGCATCAGTCAATCTTAATGTTCAATCCCTTCAATACCTCCATAAAAATTATCAAAGGGGAGGAGTCCTATGGCAACTTAAATTTGAAGTTGCATCTCACTACGGATACGGGTGAGTTTAACGAGTTAAATTTTTCTTTCTTGGAATTACATATATGTTGTAGCACATAACTAGTAAAAAACCAATATGCAAAATAAACAATAAAATTGCATAAAATTGAACAAAATTTATATTAGATGAAACTTTTAACTCAAAAGCTGAGAGTTCTAGCAAGAAGAGATACCTGAAATGGTAGTTCGGACGTACAAATGGGTTCGTGAGAAATTGAAAACAGAATATTGGAGGCAGCTTGTATAACTTTTGAAAAGATAAAACATGGTGTACGTCATAACACAATACGCTGATCAAATTTGTGCATTTACCATTCAGGAAGGCAATACATGAAACTGCACTAAACACATCCAGTATTCCACTTTAATTCTTATCCAAGCACTGGAATTTCAAAATTGTCAGACAACATGAAACTTAAATCATACAATTCCGATCACCATAACTGCAAGCCGCCAAGTGCAATGAGAGAACTTGGATTCAAACCCATACTCTCCAAATAATAATGGTACAGAATCTCACAGGACACGGTATGCATAAGCAACTAGAGAAGACAATAAAAAGTCATTTGTGATACTGGGAGATACCAACATTTTTCAAGAAGCTTAACTGCTCAAGAAAATTAAAAAAAAAAAAAATGGAAATGTGAAATGTAAAGATTCAATGCATTGAAGTTGGTATCAGATGAAGATTCCCAAATACCTATTTATAGTTTACATTTATTTTACTTAAATGTAATGTTCCTTGTGAACTTTCAAATCAGTAACTCAGATTCAAATGCTACTTCTTGACTCTGCTTCAACCACAGAAAATAAGAGAACTTTGAAGATCCCACTTCAAATGCACTTCAAAATTTGTAAACAAAATGGTTTGACTTTGAGGGTGTGTGAAATTGCCAGAACCAGAAAAAAAGATTACAACAAAGCCAAAAATAGAGATTTTATTTGATGAATGGAGTAAAACATTAATTCCCCTCTCTGAGAACTCTACAACCCCATTTTTTTCTCCGCCTTCTGGATCTGGTTGAGGAATATCCAAGTCATCTGCATAAGAGAACATCCAGTCATCAGGGATAACTAAAAACTCTTTACTAAAAGCTTTCACTTTACAGTTGAATTGGAGAATCACAAATGGACAAGAATATAATGTATATACCATGACATGCGGAGCAATTCTAACACAATATACGGGGAATCCTGTGTAAAATTTGAATGGCCCTCCAGACTTGAGGGTCTTCATAGCACAGTCTAAAGAGCCACTGTATGGATACTTTCCCTCAGCATCAGGTTGCATTTTTTGAATTTGCGTTTTGACAAAATCAAAAGGTAAACTGCAAGCTGAAGCAAAGAAACCTGAAACCGTACTTGCACCTGAGACAAGGAAAACGAACATTGATCAAGGTGGGACAAGAGAGCAAAAGCATACTTTTGCTAAAACTAAAGCCAGTTCACAACATGTTTTAGAACTAGCAAAGAAAAATATAAATGAGGTAGGAGAAACCAGTTCTCAAATTAACAAACAATAAGATGCAAGGAGAGCAATCATCCTGCTAAATTCTCTGAATAAATTATTGAAACTGTAGAAAGAGTTGTTTGAACCAAACTTCCTAAAAAATATAGGCATCATAGCTTAATCAATAAACATAACTCCCCTCCAAAGAGTCGTTACTAATTTTTTTTAATTAAGTGTGATTGGCCACCTAAGAAAACTTATCCTTTTAATAAAACCCTAAAATTAATTAAGATTTATCAAAAAGACAATTTTAGTCTACAAAAACAAAGTTTGGGTTCCAAAGTACAATTAGGTGTATGAAATAATTAACACCCCACAACACCTATAAACATCTGTTGTCCTTCTAGTCTTTGATAAAAGTGGTCTTAATTTAATACCTAAAAGTAATCCTTTTTGTAAAATCATTTTATTTTGTAAAAGATAAAAATATTTTACTTAGGAATAAAATGGAAACCTCAAGGTTTGGAAATCTCCTAAAATTCTCCATCCTCTAAGCAAAATTTAAAGAAAACCCCATTCACTTAAGATTTATCGTAATAGTTCATTAAAATGAAAATAGCATCCTCTCTATATAATAATTCTTAGAAACTCTCTAACATCTAGGCAGAATACCAAAACTTATTTTACTTAAGATGATATCTTAATTTTATTTTGTAAAATCTTTCGAAAATCATAACTATCCTTTACCATAAAATGTTTATGCAAAAGATGAGTAACATAAATGCAAGTAAATATTTGAAGATGAATGAATATAACCAAATAAACACAATAAATGAATAACATTGTGCAATTAATTCTTATCTAATTTAAAAAAAAAATAAAACTTAATTTGAAATAAGTTTTAAATGTTGAGAAACTTTTCTAAATTTACCAACATCTAGGCGAAATTTAAAACAAGTCTCTTCACTTATAATATGATAGCATCCTTTATTCCCCTTATTTTTATAAAATCAATTTTATTTGTTAAAACACAAAACAAGTTATTTAGAAATGCAATGAAAATCCTTAATGTTAAGAAAATTCCTTCAACTCCCCATCATTTAGGCAAAATTTAAAGATAATTTCTTTCACTTAAGATTTATCATAATAATTTCTTAAAATGAAGACAAAATTCTTTGTATATAATAATTGTTAGAAACTCTCCAAAATCTAAATAGAGTACCAAGAACTATTATACTCAACATGTTATCTTGAACTTTTTTTTTATCATTTGAAAATCATGCTTTTTTAACATAAATAAGTAATGCAATGAACGAGCATTATGAATGCATGAGGTAACTAAACAATATGAAAAATGATCCAACTTATTTTTAAAAAGCTAGGTTTTAAGTTCAAGGTATGGATTTAAGTAGGATTTCGAATTGAGTTTGGTTTAAGGTTTGTGCTAGGATTTGGTTTAAGGTTAAAGTTTAGGGTTTGATTTGCAGTTTCAATTAGAGTTTGGATTTAAGGTTTCAATTAGAGTTAGGATTTAAAGTTTCATATAGGGTTAAGGCTTAAGGTTAGTTTAGGGTTGGGCTTAGAATTAGGGTTTGGTTTAAGGTTTTGGCTAGAGTTAGGGTTTTGGGGTATCAACAATAGTTAGGATTTAGAGTTTCTTTTAAGGTTAAGATTTAGAGTTAGCCTAAGGTTTGGGGCTCTAATAGTTTGGGGTTGGTTTTATAAAGAAAAAAATGGAAACCAATGGTTCAAGAAGTTTCCCCTAAATTCCCAATGCCTAGGCAGAATTTTGAAGCAAACTTTTTCTCATTTTTTGTTGTTTTAAATAGCAAAAAGAAAAGCGTCTGTTAAACAGAGCCTAAACAAGTTATTTGCTTCAAGGTAAATCTTTAAGATTCTAAAATGGAGTACTAAAACTCTGTAGTTGTTAGGATAAATAATTACATTGAAACCAATCATTTATGCATATGACATTGAAAAAGGATGTGCTTAAAGCATAATCTCAAAAAAAAAAAAAAAAAAAAAAAATAGAACTCCAAGTATTTGAGGTAGTCCAACTAGAGAACATGTTTCAACAATCTTTCTTTATGTTAGCAATAACTTCTAAAAAATGATTCTGCTATTTGCCTATACCAAGAAAGTAATATTTAGGGATAAGTTATGTTCACACAACAAATTTAGAACCTAATATAGTCCTTTTCCTTTAGTGACGATGCTTAGTGAAAGACTTTAGAATAGTTAAAACATCCATGCTGCTCAGAAAGACTCACCTATCACTGTAGCAGCCTCTCCTAAGCCAAGGGAATCCTTGAAAAACTCAACACTTTGATCATAAGAGGCAAGCATTCCCATGTTCAATGCCATGGCTCTGACTACGGTAGGGCCTGCACCTTTCCAAAGTGCCAAAACCCCTTCATCTGCAACAATACGATAGAGAGCATGGAATGCATTCGAGTAATTTCGGCGCTGAGCAGCAGGCAAAGTGGCATCAGCTTGCATACGGATAAGTGCCAAATCAGCTGGGCTGCCAACACAGGCTCCAATAGCACCAGCAGTCAGACCACATAAAGCCTTCTGATATAGAGGTAGAGGCTTCCCATCATTGGCTTCAATTGCTTTATTTGTCAAAATTCTATAGAAAACAATAGAAATGAAATCATAAGCTAAATCAGAACCAAAATAGATAATCCAAGTTTAGTTTCAGAAGCAAACTACATCAGCGGGACAAAAATCGAATGTCAATAAGGTTCAAAAATAAAGTTTACACCAGAAGAAAAACTATCGATCATTAGAACAAAAACAGAAGTATCTTGAAGAGTATAATGAAAGCCACACAACCATGTACATTCTATCCCATTCTTAGACACTCACCTGAATGATCCAAGTCGGGCAGTAGTGTACGTAGCTTGCCGGAGCAGTCCAGCTGATAGCCCCTGCCCAAAATAACTAAGTGAGACAGACTCATTGACAACAGAAATATTTTCTGAATTCAACTGAGAACATCTAACAAAATTCTTGAATTGTGAAAACAGGAAGTACAATTTCAGCAAGATAAAGTCACTGTCTCAATGTATAAAGCACTGATGAGCAAAATTGCAGCCCCACTTTCCAGATAATTGGACTAAAAATGAAGCATGTATTTTTGCAAATATCAGCTTTCAAATGGTATTAAGTATTAAAAAATCAAGAAGAATATTCCATCCCGTGAAAGAGCACTAAATTCCAATATTTTGACAACACAAATCACTAAATAATGTCATATATATCATTGAATATTAAGGTAGAAAACCTCGAAACTTTGAATATCCTTGATGGTATTCCATGCAAAACAATGTAAAAATAAAAGATCCAGCTTCTAAGACAGATGTCAAAAGTCCATAACAAAATCTAATACCTGAAAAAGTTAGATCAATCAAACATACGACTCAGAAAGAAATCAAAACTTGAATGAAGTTGTAGAACATAACCTTGTAAAAAGCACCAATACCCTCCTCTCTAAGCATGGTCTTGGTGACAGTTGCTGCTGATCCTTGACCCAGTTGGATTCTCACCTACACCAAGCCAAAACAACAAACGACCATTAGCCCATACGAAACCAACCAAACTAGACAAAAGAACCGAAAGAAATCCGAGCAAATCCCAGATCTAAAAAACCCATATTTGGCATTAAAAGTAGCATCTTTTTAACACGGAAAGGAAAAAGAAAGAGCCAATCTACCAGGAATGAAACGAGACATGAAGGTAAAGATGAAAGAAAACCTTGATCATGTCGATAGGTTGGATGACACAGGTGGCGAGCATACCAGATACACCACCATTGACAAAAGGCTTAACCTTTGGCCAAACCCCAGCAGCTTGGGCCTTCTTCTCCTCTGCCATTTCTTTGACTTAAAACAGCGAAAAAAAATGGTTGACTAGGAAAAGAAAAAAAAAATGCTAAAGGAGAAGGTAAGAGCTGGGGCTTTTGTATTGTTCAGACAAAAAGAGGAGTGAAATAGGATGGGCGAAATGAGAGGCTTTCCTAGTCCTATTCTTATTCCTATTCTTATACTTATTCTCTTTATTATTTTTATAAAACCAAATCTTATTTCTTGATATATTTCACAATATTAAAGATAATATTAGTTATTTAGCTTTTAAAAGATATAAAATCGATATAATTTAATATTTTAATAAAAATTTATATAAATTTAAAATAAATTTTATATTTAATTATTATTATAAATTATAATATAATAATTTTTTATTTTATATTAAATACAAAATAAATAAATATAAGTATAAGTTATTGTATAAATGATTAACTATAAATATTATAAATAAAAATAAAAAAAAAAACACTCTTGGTTTGTTTGTCTTTGCGTCCCTCCAACTGTGAAGGGAAAGAGTTTGTACTTTTCCCCTTTGTTTTGGTACGACATCGATTTTGTGGGAAACTACGATGCCACCGTTACTCTTTCGCTCTTCTTCTTAAATTTTCTTCACAATTTTGCCCTTGCTGAGTTTTTCGCTTTTTACTTATTTTTCTCTTTAAAAAGGAAAAAGTATTGCGTCAAGCAATTGACATGTTCCATTAAGGGATTCTATTAGAAAGAAAATAAATAGATATTCGTTATTATTTGGTTTGTATATGTTGAATTTAAATAATTATAAATAAATAATTAATAAATTTAAATAAAAAATTATAATTTGTGATAAATTTAGTAAGATACAAATAGTATTTTTTGATTATCTAATATTCAAATTTATTTAAATTTTAATAAATAAAAATAAATATTCGAACTTGTATTCGGATTCATTACTCATATACAAATGTAAAATATATAAAAATTTATTTTTGTAAAGGGTTTTGAATCATAGCAAAAAAACTTTTATTTGTTATTAATAAAGAGTGAATTTAAATTTAAATTTTAAAATATATTTATTTTAAATTTTGATAAAAAAATTATATAAGTAAAATTTTAATGAATTCAAATATTTAAGCAAATAGTATTTATTTACACAGATTAAAATTTAGATAATGATATTAACTTTAAATTAATATTTTAATAGATTCAGATATTAAAAATATTAAATCAATTCGAATATGAATACCTCAAAAATAGTTGATATCTACTCTATTGTCATCCTTATTCTTTAATGAATTCTATTTATTTGTTAATGTATATAATATTATAAATTTTTAAAATTTGATCCAAATTTCTATCTTTTTTTAAATCGATTTAATTTAAATTGAATTTTAATAGTTTGATTCAATTCTTCAAAAATTTAAATTAATTCTTTATTTTTATATATTATTTTTATATAATTTTTGATATATTTAACTAGACTTATATATGAAATAATTATTTTGTTTTATAAAAAAAATTAAAATATATAAAAGCTAATACAAATATATAATTCAATTCAATTTCTAAAATTTTTCACTTACTAATCCAAAATTCAATATGAATTTAATATATAAATTTAATATATGAATTTAATCTAAATTAAATAAAAAAAATAAATCAAACAATATAATTTTAAATTAATTTTTAATTTTTTCAATTTTTTCTAATCCTTAAATTACCTGTCTTTTCAGGTTAATTGCTAAAATCAGGATTTAATATCTGCCGGCTGCTTTTTTTTTAACTTTCAAGTGCATGGAAGAGTCGGTTAATGGCCTGATTATAAGACATACATATTAGTGTTGAAAACACTTTGGTTTGTCTTGGTTTTAGAAAAAATTTGTGGGTAATGTTCAGTATTTGGGTTTTTAAAAAAATCAAAAGGAAACAGAATCAGAATAAGCCTTTTAATTTAGTTTATTTGAATAAAATTTCACATATTTGTCAATTTTGAGATGTATTAAAATTTATAGCTTTTATATTTTTTAAATTTATTTGTATAGATATAAAATAAACTATTAATTTAAAGTTTATAAAATTAAAAATTAGCGTAAAATAATAAAAAATAATTTATCTTAGATAATTATGATTTTCAACTTATGAAACATAAACTAAATACCAAATCAAAATCAAACTAGATACAATAAAATTCAATTCAAATCAAATAAAAACTACAAATCAAATTTATTTTTTATTTTTTTTCTCAATCCTAGCTAATATAACATAGATCCATTGATCAAATTATGCCATGTCATACTAACATAAAAGTTTAACCTTTACAAGATAACAATTGTATCCATTATTTGTATTTTGAAAAATTATCACATTTATGGTTATTGATAGTGTTTTTGGGATGTCTTAGCTGGAAAGAAGTGAGGTGAGGTTGAGAGGAAGACAATTAGAACCTATAGTAAAGGAAAATTGTTAGGGGGCACTGGAGTTGCCGCTTCAAGGTGCGTTCTAATGCTCAAGTTAATATTGTATTAAAGGTAAGGTACGATAAAATAAGAATAGAAGGAGGAAGAAGATGGTGAAGTATGTGAAGGAAAATTTAGAAAATGGAAAGCTTGGGTGTGTAGGTTATCTCTTACATGCCTAGTCATCCTTTTACCTTATATATGAGACCAAGGAATGGTGCCTTGACTAGAACAGTTGATAGCTAATGGGATGTCTATGTGCAGATCAAGAAGGAGTCATCTCCATGTGAGTAGATGTGAGTTGTATTTAATGATCCTAGGCAGGCATGAACTACATTTAATAGTCCTAGACAAGTTGGATGCCAGGTAGGTGGTCAGTTTTAAAGTGACTACTTTGATTGGATGTCAATGAGGTGTTGGGCAAGTCATTCTCTTGGCAATAGGTGAAATATTTTCCTAGGAGTAGATGATGTGGCACTTTGGGATTGCCTTATCTCGGTGACCCTAAGGTATGACTGCGTTAATTAAGCCTTGACCAAATTGACCATTGGCAAGGTAATTTGGGCGTAACAATGGTCAATAAAGTTTTTAAACTCTATCAATAGATTTAGTAAGATCACACATATCCTTATAAAATATATTTAAAATAATTAAAAAATTAATATACCAAAAAAATATTGGTCAATTCTTTAATCTTGACGAGTTTAAAAACTATACAAAATGATTATATTCATTATATAAATATATAAAATTCAAATATTTTGTAATAACTGTAAAGTGTTACACAACTTCTAAATTTATATTTTCTAATTTTATTACATAAATACAATAGACTTTTGGTTGCCTAGCATTATATGAATTCTTGACTTTTGATTTTCTTATATTCATATTCTTTAAAACCATTATTTGTTAAAATTGATTGAAACCTTTAGTTTTCTAACATTTATATTTTTTACTTTTAATTTTCTTTTAATTTATGGTTTTTCATCTTCTTTTATAAGGATTGTCATAATGTATAGATCTAGAGACTTATCATTAGATATAAACTTTAGGAGTTGCTATCGATTTTTTTTTTGTTTAGGTGCGATTAACCATTTAACTAAATCTGTCTCATTTTAAAGAGAGATTTCCAATTTGATTCGATTATCTTTAAAAGGTAGATTCTAATCTACAAAATTAAATTTAGGTTCGAGAGCGTGGTTATATGTGAGAAAGATTATAGCACTTTCACAACACTTATCCAAATGATGATACTAGTTTGATTTCAAGTTATCCAAGTTTTAAAATATTTTTATAATTTTACCAAATAATTTAATTATTAAAAATTAATTTTAAAATTATTTTAATAGTTTGGTAGTAATATAAGATAATTTTCTCATATTAGGAATATTCATAGAGACTAGCATCATATTTTGAAAAGGCTCAATTGTTAGATTCATTAAAATTTTTTAAACAAAACTTTTATTGGTGATAACTAGACTTAGAGCCTTGATATCGAAAAATTTTTATCCAAATTCTTTAATATATTGATGAAATTTAGAAAAGATCTTCTCACCTAAAAATTTACATAAAAATTGCTATTTACAATGCTTTTAGTAATTTTATCATTAGAGATTTAAAATCTAATTTTTATAAAAAAAACAGTTTATCTTCATAAATATCTTTCAATACGTTGATAAGATTTTCTATCAATGATTATCCTCCAATATGTTAGTAGGATTGAAAAATTCTTTATTTTAAGAAAATTTATTAAGTCCTCTAATAGTTTATTAAGATTTAATTAATATTTAAATCCTCTAATAGTTTGATAATATTGTAAATTTATTTTTTTGAAAATCATTTTTTTATTTGAAGAAAAAACCAATAACTATACAAATAATAATGACTAATCATGCAAATTGAATTCATGAAAATAAATTTTAAAATATTACCAAAATTTTTTTCTTTTTTTTTCTCATCATCCTTAAATAACAATTAAATAATAAATGAAAAACAAAAAATAAGAAAAAAATGAAGAAAAAATAAAAATTAGAAACGAAAATAAAAAAGAAAAAAAGGAAAGTTAAAACTTGCAAGTCGAGTCAGGTTGGAGCGTAGGCAATACACAGGTCAATGAATCAATACACGGGTCCTAAGGTATTCAAAACGACATCATTTTGGCTTAATATAAAAGTCAAAATCTTTTGTTTTTTTCCTAGACCTGCATTCCTCTTTTTCTTTTTATCTCAATTTTTCTTCTACTTATTTTTTTTAAAAAACCCTTGTCGTGAAATTTAACTGGCCAAGATGAACCCAGATTTCGTGCAAGAAAATTCAAAAGGGCACCAAAAAATTCAACACAACCAAAAAATTATTGTGAACTTAAGAACCTGGCCATCATAAAAATCTCTTACCACCGTGATGCCTCATCGAAAGATTTAAAAACTCATTGGAATATTAATACTAAACCCAGTCAAAACCCAAAATTCAAACAAGAACCTAACCAAAAACCCAGAATTCAAACCCAAATCCAAAATTTCCTAGAAACTGAAAAATCAAACCAATAATTCAGAAATCCAGAAATACCTCTAAAAAAACAAAAAAAACTAAACAATCAAAACAAGAATTTCCTTCCATAATCAAGATTCCATTCCACAAATCCTAGTAGTTAAAAAATCTCAACATTACAAAAACACCTAAAAGATTATATCAAAATAGAAAAAGCCCGCAACCAAAAGAAAAAAAAAATTCCAAAGACCAAGAATTGAACGTAATTCCAAACTAAAAATTTTTCTTAAACCACTACTTATGGTGAGATTACTTGTTGGATTAGCCAAATGCTTTTGTTTTCTCCTTAATCCCCCTTTTTATGTGTGCTTTTTGTTCGTGTCCATATATTTGAATTTTTATATAGGAATTCATGCATATTCAATTTGGAAAATATCAATGTCATAAAATTTATGATTTCATTGTGATTTTATTTTGTGAATTCATTTCTATGATTTGATTTGATTAATTCCCAAAATCAAATCCAAGACTGAATCTATTGTTTCCTTTTTCACAATAATCCCACATTTCTAATTTTCCCTTTTTTTTTTTTACTTTTGACTTTTTGACTAAAAATAATAAAACTAAATAAAATTAGACTAAAATTAAAATTTGAAACCAAAAATAAAATTAATACTAAAGTTAAAACCCAAAATTAAAACTATAAATCAAAGTTAAATTTTTTGGGCTTCTAATGTTTGGGTTCAAAATTCATATTTCTTATTAAGGCCCAATTTGCAATCGAAAGCCCATTTTAATTTCGATAAGCCCTTAGACAAAATGGGATGTCTATAGTTGCCCATCTTTATGCATTTTTTGTGAAACAGGAATTACGTAAAGACATAGATACACATTATGTTCGGCTTAAATTATTCAACTTTTTCTCTTTTTTTTTTTCATTTCTTTTGAAAGGCTTTTCAAAAATGAAGGCACAACTTTTAAAAAAATTAAGGATAACACTTGAAGGTTTTGATGATAATGCTTGGAGGTCTTATACATTGCATCCAAAGAACTTGAAGGTTAAGTTAAAGGTCTTACAAGTCATTCATTGAAAAATGCTCTTTTAAACAAAAGCTTTACAACTTTTAAAAAAAGGTACTTGAAGGTTTTAAAAGATTATGTCTGGAGGACTTGAAGATTATACTTGAAGGTTTTATAAATCTCAACTTTAAAACAGATTCAATTTAGAAGACTTATGAATTTTGCTTGAAGGACTTATAAATATCTACTATAAAACAGATTTAGCTTGAAAGACTTATCTTGCCTAGAGGAATTGGTGATTATGTCCGGAGATCTTACAAATCAAACTTCAAAAAAGTTTCTTTAGAACAAATGTTTAAGCACTTTAAAAAGATGGATATCTGGAGGTTTTAAAGATCATGACCATGGTCTTATAGATCTTGCCTAAAGGACTCTAAAAAAAGTTTAATAGTTTTGAAAATGTACCTGGAGGTTTTAGGAAGAATTACTTGAAGCTTTTTAAGATTTATACTTAAAAGTTTTAACAAATATACCCTGAGGTAAAAACTTATTTGATCAAAGTTTTCTTTTTTATAAAAAATTTATGTCAACATCTATTTCCCTTGAAAAATATGAATAGAACATGTGAAATGGATATGATGCATACAATGCATGAAATGCAAGAACTACAATGAATGCAATGCATGAATTCTATACCAAATGTCTTTACTTGTGGTAATAGGATGCTCGAAACTTTTCTTCCTTCCATCTTTCCATGACATAGCCTTTGAATTAGTTGACAAGTTGTAGACACCCTATTTTGTTCGAAGTTTGTATTCAAATTCTTGATTTTGATTTTGTCAGGATTATTGGGTTTTTGGAATGTTTATTGGGTCTTTTGGGCTTTGAATAGACTTATCTATTCGAGGATTGGGCTTTAAGCCTAATAAATGGTTTGCCTTTGTTTAAGCCCAGTAGATATTTTGGTGGGAATTGATTTTTCCCGTTTATGTAAGGGCTTCGGCATAGTAACAATTTTTTTTTTGTTAATGGGTTTTTACTTTAATAAAAGGTAAAAAAAAGAAAGAAAATCAAAAAAATTCTAGGGAATTCGATCTAAAAATAAGAATTAATTAAATTTGGAAATGAAATCAGAAGATTATTGATCACAATCAAATGAGAAATTAAAACACAAGGTTATGGGCCAAGAATCATGCCATGGTTGGGATCAAATCTGTTTATGGTAGATTCGATCTTTGTTAATCAATCCCTAAAATATCTGTAAAAATCCCTATATAAATCATTTCTACACACAAAAAAGGACAGAGAAAATTATAGAGAACATGTAAAAAAGATTTTAGCAACTAGAGGTTTTTTTGAAGTTTTGGTTCATTTTGAGTTCTGGACTTTCGTTTTTTTTATCTTGGGTTTTCTGGATTTGATTCCTTGTTTAACTGGGTTTTCTAGGATTGTTGGGAATTTTTGGGCTGAGATTCAAGTTTTGATTAATTTTCTGGGTTTTTCTAGAAATTATTTGAATTTTTCGATGATATTTGAAGATTCCGATGGTCGGAATATGAGATTCTTGCCAGTTTTTGGGTTTGCTTTACTGTTTTCTGGGTTTTCTGTTTGGAGGGTAGAGGGGGAGGCAGAGAAAAAATGTTTGATAATTCTAATTTTATAGAATTATCATGACTTATATGATTTAGTTATGACAATTACTTGATTAATTTTGTTTGATTTTTAGCAATTTTAATTTAATTACCACCTAAGTTTATTTAATTGTCTATCGTGTAGATCTTTTAAGTGATTAAGGTGACGTAACATGGAAGTGACCAAATTCAATAACAGTTCATGGCACAAAATATATGATGCATCAATGGTTGAAGAGCTTGATACAAATATATATAGTCAGCAGTTGTCCACATCTACTAAAGTTCTTTTCCACGGTTTGCATTGAGAACCGCCTCCTACTAGTGCTGACTTGGTCGCAAGATGGTACACCAACGCGAGAAATGCATGACATATGATATTGGGGACCATTGGCACAAACGAACAAAATTGATGCCTCAATTACCCAGCTGCTGTATACATATCAAAATTGGAAAGTCAGCTAGCAAACAACCCCACTCTTTCACGGCTTTTCAACTTGAACTTCTCCAAAATGACACACAATTGTTGCTGGAAACGAGCTACTGAAAGAAGGCCATTGAATGACAGTTGGATGAGGAGAAAAATGCCACACTTTCTACATTTGCTGCTGAAAAGAGGAGCCACCTGCTGTGTTACAAATTGTCAACGTTTGCAACCAAATTTCCGCGATTATATTTAGCCGTGTACTCTCCAAAATGGGGCAATAAAGCTGCTGCTGACTTGGATGTAAACTACACTCCTATTGGTTGTAACGGGAAAAACAAGATCACTCTTAAAAAAACCTCACATTTTCTGTATGTTAAGAGAACAAAAACAGCTGCTGTCCACCAAACAGGACTTTTTTAAAAATGACGTCGCTGAGCTGCTAGTTTGTTGCTGCCACTTTGGCAGCTAACATAGCTCTATCTTGCAAGGCCATTGGTCACTAAAAAACATTTAAGCAGCCGCTACATTTGAGCATGAAGGGAGGAGAAAACAGCTGGCCGCATCCCATGCATGAAAAATAAAACAAAACAACTCAAAGCCGCATGCATTTTCTTCTCGCTGCTAGTCACGATTTTGCTAAAAATTGAGGCTGTGAGTTAAGTGCTGAGCTGGATGAGGAGGTGGCACAATATTTGAAGGACATTGGTCCAACAAGGAGCCTTCTCATGCTTTCACATGGGCTGCCAAAGGAGCTTAAGATAATATCTTCCCCATTTTCAACGAAGATTGCCGAATACATGGGTCCTCCACTTTCAAAAGAGTCAGCTGGCTGTCTTTGATAATGGAGTGTGGAAAAAACACCACCAAGGGAAGACTTTTTGGGAAAGACGCTGGCATTTTAATGACCAAAGGGAGGGAGGAACCGAAGCAAGTCACGCCATTTTCCTGCTCTGTTTTGCTCCAAGTAGTTGCAGCAGTTTAGCTACTACTTTATTCACTTTCCTTTAGACTTTTCCTTTGCATTTTGTCCCAATTCCATCCTCTTTTATTTTCCTATTCTAATATATGATTTTAGATGAAAGATAGATGGTTTAAACAGCAACAAATAGGTTTGGAAGAGGGCCAAACCGTGCTGCCTGTCTTTCCATGGCGGTAACGGTTTGAGCCCCTCAATGAAGTTTCTTTTTTCTAGCAGCTTGTGTTGTTTTAAACTTTATGTTTGTACTTTATCTTTGGTAACTTATTTCAGTTTTAAATTTGTAGTATGTTTGTTCATTATTTTTTTAGCAATTGTGTTTAAATTTATCCCCCGTAAGTGATGGCAAACCTACTGTCTTCATAGGCAATCACGGTTTGGGTTGTTTAAAAGGTGTTTCTCCATTTATTACTTGCTTTAAAAATTCCTTAACTTGTTCGTAAGTCTTTACTACATGTTAGCTAATATTAAATTTAGTTTGGATAGCAAAAACACATTATAAGTATGTAAGAATCTCAAGCTTCCAGTGGTTATTTCCAGATTTCATATTCAGCTGTTTTTGTTTCTTTTCATTTTTATTTCAAGGTTGTTTGGGTGAGGTAAGGATAGTATTTGGATGCCATTAAGTTAAGACATCACCTATGAGGTTCCATAATACTTGAATATTTTTTTTATTTTTCTTGCATTTACTTTACCTTATGAGTCAGCTGTCTTTTAATCCTGTTTTAATGTTCTATAAGGTTTAATGTTCCATGCTCTTTAGTTTCTTTAAATTTTACATGCAATTTATGTTTTAAGCACTTCAACTTTTCATGTTATTTAAATTTGTAGTAATTTAAATTTCTATGTTAATTTATGCAATTTACTTTTCTTGTAATTTAATTTCAAGAGTTTAAATTGCATGCTCTCATTTACTTTTTATGCAATTTATTTTTCTTGAACTTTAAATTTATGTAATTTAATATTTTCATGCACTTTAATTGTTTGCAATCTAAATTTAATGTTTATTTAAATTTTCAAGCTCTTTAAGTTTTATTAGATTTGAATATATCTAGGGTGCTCAATTTTAGTACTTAGCTCTAGATACCACCACAATCCTTGAGAGACGATATTAAGAGTTAATACTTACACTTTATTACTTGTACAACCGGTATACTTGCGATGTGTGCAACAAGTTTTTGGCGCCATTGTTGGGGATTGTAGACGAAATTTAGTGCTAATATTAATAGCAAGCATACCTAGGTGTAGTTCAAATCATTTTTTTTTCTTCTTAGCTTTTTTAACTTTAGTTTCCTTTCAATGAATTGGGATAACTAGTTAGGTCCTTGTGAGCTTAGGTTTTGGAGTGATAATACTTTATCTCACATTAATGGATTTCAAAATACTATGGCCAATCCTTTAGGGCACAATACCTTTAGAGATTTCACTTCCCTTTTGAGTTAGAATTTCAAAACCCGTGGTAATATGAGAATTCAATGTCTAGGAATGCTATTAATGAGTGTGAATATGATCCCATTAAAGCCTTAACCTTTCAGATAGCAACTTTAATTGATAAAATAGATGCCATTGGAGCTCAATATGATCCTAGTCTTGTCTATCCGTCCTTGAGCCCATTTCCATTTTGTGATAGTTGTGGTGGAGATCACTTTAGTGATAGGTGTTTGATTACCATTTGTCATAACATATAGATCTGAAAATCTATAGCTAGATTTAACAAATGAATGGAGTCACCACCAATCTTTTTTTTATCTAGGTGTGATTGGCCACCTAAGGAATCTATCCTTTAAGAAGCTTCTAAGCTTAACTAAGGGTTTCTAAAAGAATAGGTTCAAGTCTACTAACCAGAACAAGGTTCGGGAGTTGGTTACATGTAGGGAAGGTTATTATTTTGAATTTACATGCCCATATGAAGGATGGTACCATATTATTTTGAATTTATCCTATGTTCTTGAGTCTAATGGTTTCAAATTTTAAGTTAAATATTGGAGACAATTTTTAAGATTCTCCATCAATCTGGTAGAATTCTTAAAAATATTTTCTCACCTCAAGAGTATTCAAGAATCCTATTTGATTTCTTGAAGAGGCTCCGTGTCGAAAAAAGGTTTATTTACTATTTATTATTATTATTATTATCATTTTTTTTGTTGAAAATAAATCTAATTATTCCACAATTTGGGCCAAATTAGAAATATTTTCTCTTTTGAATTTCTAAAATTTTCACAATTTGAGCATATTTAGAAATTCCTTTTTTTTCTTTTTTTTCTTGGAAAGAAAATAGTATGACAATTATTTTTATTGAAATTTCATCTAAATTATTCCACCATTTGGGTCAAACTTAGAGAAAATTTCTCTCCTAGAGATTTCTTAGAAATTTACCATTTGAAATTTTTAATAATCTCATCCTTGGATAATTATCATATATTTTCAACCAAAATTTTTTTGTTTGGGAAAAGAATACAATTACTTTTATTGAAATTTTCATCTAAATTATTCCACAATTTGGGACAAATTTAGAGAAAATTTCTCACCTAGACATTTTTTAAGAATTTACAATTTGAAATTTCTAAGAACCTCATCATAAGGTAATTTGTATTTAATTCCCACAATTTTTATATTATTTCATTTGACATTTTTTTTGAAAATAAATATTAATTATTTTTATTGAAACTTTATCTAAATTATTCCACCATTTGGGACAAATTTAAACAAATTTCTCACCTAGGAATTTTATAAAAATTTACCATTTGAAATTTCTATAAATTCCCTCATTGGATAATTAATATTTATTCCCAAAATTTTTATTTTTTATTTAATTTAATAAAAAAATGCTAAGGAAAAAAAATAAATTCATGAATAAAATACTTAAATAAAAATAAGAAAATACCAAAATAATTCAAAAATGGCTCGGTTGGGAGTTCAGCGGGGCTCAGCTCCAGGCACAAATATCGACACAGAGGCAGGGCTCAGGGAACGCGGCTCGGCTCGACTTGGCTGAGGTTGGCTGAAATACAGGTTGGCCAAAAGCGGGTTACACTAGGGTCGGGTTGGTCCGAAGAAGAACGTCTGGATCCTAGGGGTTTCTTTAACGTCAAAATGACGTCATTTCGCACAGGTATAAAAGGCTGTAATCCAGCTTTTTCTTTAGATTTCCCTTCTTCCCTCTCTCTTCCCTTTTCATCTCTCCCCTCTCTCTACAAAATCTCATAATTCGGTTGAATGTTCAACCGAAAACTGGGAAAAGTTATCGAAAACTGAAAAAAAGTAAAAAAATATAAATTTCACCAAAAAATTCACTAGAATATGGAATTTTTTTCAAAATTTTTCCAGAAAAGAAGAAAAAAAATTGCCAAAATTTGAAAAAATCCTAAAAATTCTAAAATCACTTCTACTCTTTCCCCACTCCTTTTTCTTCTATTTTCTATATTTCATGTATCCCTCCTTTCTGTTTTTTTCCAAGCTTATATTTATAGGCATTGATAAGAGGAATTACTAATAAACTTTGATTCCCTTTTTGATTGGGATTCAGAAACAATATTTTAGTCTAATTCCAAACCTGCCAACCTTCCTAAATTCAAGGCAAAAGTTTTTATTTTTTACCCCTTTTTTTGTTTTCTAATTATTATATCCTAAAAATAAATAAATAAATAAAGTAGAATTCAGAATAATAAAAATAAAGAAACTGGGCTAGTCTGCCCTCTTTGGACCAGATCTGAGATAAGCTCAATGGGCTTAGGCCCAGCCTCAGTTGAGCCCAATTGACCTGGGCCTGGACAAATTAGGGTGTCTACAGCTGTCCCTCTTTGCACATTTTCTGTAAAACATGAATTATGCAATTATGTAGATACTCATTCAAGACTCAACTCGACATTTTTCTTGTTTTTTCTTTCTTTTTTTTTTGAGTAAACAAAGCTCCTTTAAACAGAAGGCGAAACAACTTTGGAAAAATAAATAGCTTCTTTGAATAGAGGCACCCGAACTTTGGAAAAATAAATGGCTTATCTGAGAAACAACACGACTTTGAAAAAATAAATTGCTCCTTTGAATAGAGGCAACAGAACTTTTGGAAAAATAAATTACTCCTCTGAATAGAGGTAACAGAACTTTGAAAAAATAAATGGCTATTCTGAATAGAGGCAACATGACTTTGGAAAAATAAGTGGCTCATCTGAATAGAGGCAATAAAACTTTGGAAAAATAAATGGATCCTCTGAATAGAGGCAAAATAAATGGATCCTTTAAATAGAAGCAACAAAACTTTGAAAAAATAAATGGCTCATCTAAATAGAGGCAACAAAACTTTGAAAAAAATTAAATGGCTCCTCTAGATAGAGGCAACAAAACTTTGAAAAAAATAAATGGCTCTTCTGAATAGAGGCAATAGAACTTTGGAAAAATAAATGGCTCATATAAATAGAGGCAACAGAACTTTGAAAAAAATAAATGGCTCCTTTGAATAGAGGCAATAGAACTTTGAAAAAAAATAAATGGCTCATTTGAATAGAGGCAACAGAATTTTGGAAAAATAAATGGCTCCTTTGAATAAAGGCAACAGAACTTTGGAAAAATAAATGGCTCCTCTGAATAAAGGCAACAGAACTTTGAAAAAAAAATGGTTCATTGGCAATCATGACCAGACGAGTCATAGATCATGTCTGATTAAAAACTTAAAGATTCATAATTTGAGTTCAAAAGTCAAAGGTTCAGATTCGTAAGAACCTTTCAACTTCACAAGAATTCACTAAAATTTGATTCTCAAAAGTTCAATTTCATAAGAATTCAATTTTGCAAGATCTTAAGATTCACATTCATAAATTAGAAGACTCGCATCCATATTCAAAGAGTCTCATTTGAATTTTGGAGATTCACATCCAAAAGTTTAAAGCTTTTCATTTGAGTTCAAAGACTCACATGCAATAAAACTTAGAGTTTCACTTCTAAGTTCAAAGGTTCTCACTTAAAAATTTAGAAATTTGCATCCAAAAGTTGAGTTCAAAGCTTTTAGTTTGAATTTTGGAAATTCACATCTAAAAGTTTAAAACTTTTCATTCTAGTTCAAAGATTTACATTCAACGAACTTTAGGGTTTCACACCTCAAAGATTCTCAGTTTGAAACTCAAAGATTCTCCTTTGAAATTTAAAGACTCTCATTCAAAATTCAAAGATTTTCATAAAAAAGTTTACAATTTCTTTTTAGGTGACTCAAAATTTTACATGAATGAATGTCATGATCAAAGATGCAAATGCTTTCTTAATGATGCAAATGCAACAACCTAGATTCTCATAATGCCATGCATGTCCAAACAAAGTTTTAATTCATCAAATTATGTGCATGTACTATTTAAACAATGATGTAATGCATACGTCAATAATGTCATGAAATCCTAAATAACTGTGGTAATATGGCTCTCAAGACTCTATCATTTTAAGCTTATTAGCACTAGCCATCTTAGAATAAGTTCTATCTTCTATCATTTGATCATCACTTATAAGCTTTTTAGTATAAATTTTATCCTTCATCACTTAATCATCGTTCACGAGCTTCTCAGTACTAGCCATTTCAGAACAAATTTCATCATCTGTCACTTGGTCATCATTCACGGGCTTTTCAGTACTAGCCATTTGGAACAAATTTTATCCTCTGTCACTTGGTCATCTTTCATGGGCTTTTCAGTACCAGTTTCATCATTGCCCTATATCATTTTCATCACTCAATCATAACTCATAGATTATGTCAACCAATGCATCCCTATATTCATCATTGAGTTATAACACTTTTCAAGATTTGCCCCTCTTCATTTTGTTAACCAATCCATCATCATATTCTCCATTTGGTCACATCATATGTCCTTTCAAATCATCTTTTTTAGGTTTTTACCATTTTTCATTTTGTTGTCTTCTATCATCTTGGATTTTTTTTCAAAGGAATGCAAGACTCTTTTATGCATATTATCATTTATTCATCATCATTTCAAATTATGACAAATATAATGCACTCATACATTTTCTCGATTTATTCTGATGATGCAATAGTAAGGGAGCATAAGGTGAATTGGGAGAAAAGTAATTAATGAGGAACAAATGGGGAGAGAAACAAGTGGATGTATGTCATTGGGATGAATGAAATATTCAAACAATTTTAAACATTAATCCATGATTCTTTTTTAAAAACTTATTCTACTGACTTTGAGCTTATTTGATCTTTGCCCCAGTTTTGAGGGATCTTTAGGTGTCTTTATCTCTTATCTATATGAATTGTTTATCCAACTCCCAACTCAGAGATGTTTTACCCAAATCGCCCTTTCGGGTTTTCAATTTGAGTCTTTCTTTTCTCTCATTTTCATTTTTTTTCTTTTTTTTCTTTCTCTCATTCTTTCACCCATTATTAATATCTCTTCCACATCAATTTTTAAAGTGACAAAGTGTGATTCTGTCATTCCATCATGAGCATACCTTAGTCCAACATATGATCATTCAATTCGAGCACTCACATTTGATCCAAATGAACTTTTAAAGGTTGTAATACAGGTCATAGTAAAGGGGTCATGAAAGAAATGGATAAAATAGGCTTAAAATATGTGTTTAAAGGGTTTAAAACTAAAAGATCACTTTTCATCATTTGAAACAACTTGGTGTTTTACCCTTTTCCACTTTATTTCACTACTTTTTCCTTTTTCATCTCATTCATCACAAAAGCATTCTATACTTTGCCCCAAATCATGTATGGCATTTATTTCTTTTCTCTCTTTCTTTCATTTTGCTTTGCTTTCTCTTTTTGAGACCTTTTACGAACTTTTGCCATTTTTTCTTTTAATAAAATACCCCCCAATATGAAGGGTGATCCTTGATCAGGGTTCTTTAGAAAAAAAAATCACAATAGGCTCAAAGGGGTAGCAATGAATGGTTTTTCAAATGGTAAAAGAAAGATAGCCATTTTTCATTTCAAATGCAAATGCTTTCCTTGAACTTCACCTATTGAACCAAAACAAACTCATGGATCTTTATGAATGACTGCACACCTTCAAGACATACTAATTTCACATTAGCTTACTTTTTTCAAATAATCTCATTAGATCAATGTGAATGAGTTCTCAAAATTAAATCCAAAAATTATTGTTATCCTTGTCTAAACATTCATTGTTTGGAATTTGAGAATGGGAATGAAAATTTTTGAAAGGTGACAAAGAATGGAACAATGATTGAATGAAAAAAAAATAAAAAAATGTAATGAAATGCATTAACTTGCTTTTTTATTAAAATGATAACAAATGAAATCCTATTGCCTAAAGAAATCCTAACATTACTCTAAAAGAAATCCTAAAATGATAAGAAACTTCCAACTAGCCCTATCTTCATTCTTTAAAATTATGCCACCGTGTAATCGGGTGGAGAATTTTTATTCATATCTTACCCCCTGATTCAATGCAGCTCTCTAGGCCTTTCCGGATGAATGTGTTCTTGATTCTCACTCAGAGCATTGACATTGTGATTAGGTAATAGATTGCCACTAACATTAAGTGTTGTTGTTCCTTTTTGATTAAAACTTATCATTTAATCCTTGATCAACCATTACACCTTATGTTTCAAAGTAGTGCAATTTTTAGTGAAATGGCCAGCAATTCCATAGTGGTAGTCACAATGAGATGTAGGATCATACCATTTGGAATAGGATAGCTTAGGTGGCTCCACAAGGTTGGAGGCAATTAAGTGATTGTTATAGAGCTTTCGATATAACTCTGTATAAGTCATAGGGATTGGATCGAATACAAGTTTTTATCGGATAATTTATTGCTCTCGTAAACCACTTGTTGGGTTAGTAGGATAAGTTTAGGGCCTTGTAGGAGGTTGAATATTAAGGCTGTATATGAGAGCTTGAGGGCTGAAAATAGACGGGTATGTTGATGGGTAAGATGGTTGTGGAGTTGGCTGGTATGGGTAGGATAAGGTATTGCTCACAGCATGATAGCATAGGGAGTAACCCTGTGGATAGGGTTGGTATCCTTTGAACTGTCTATTAAAGCCCACAACTTGAGCTTCGATCTCTTTCTTCTGTGATGTTTTTTTGGTTTCTCTTCCTTTCAACTGGCCATTTTTAATGGCATTATCAATGATTTCACTTGAGATCACCATGTCGACGAAGTTCTTTATGGCATTCCCTATCATCTTTTCATAATAAAGAGATTTTAAAATGCTGACAAATAATACAGTGGTCTCTTTTTTAGTTAAAGGAGGTTGCACCTGAATTGCCATATCTCTCCACCTCTAGGCGTATTCTTTAAATGATTCAGTCACTTTTTTTTCATATTTTGCAAGGAAAAATGATCATGAGTTAAGTTTATGATATGTCGGTATTGACTAATAAAGTCATGGGCCATATCACTCTAAGAACGAATATGATTCTTGTCTAGCTGGACAAATCACCTAATAGTAGAGTTAAAAGGCTATCTTGAAAGATGTGCATTAAGAGCTTTTCATTTTTGGCATGGGCAACCATTTTTTAATAGTACATAGTAATATAAATCTTTAGACACTTTGTACCATCGTACTTTTTAAACTCTGGCACCTTAAACTTCAGAGCGATAACCACATCCGAGACTAAACAGAATCTAGCAGCATCGATAGAACCATAAAAACCAATCCCCTCTACAACCCATAACCTTTGTTCTAGCATGCTAATCTTCAAGTCTTCTTGGGATTCAATCACTTTTGGTTTTTCTTTCTCTTTTTCTTTTAGTTCATCTAGATTAGGAACTTGAATCGATTCTACTACCTTTTCAGTAAAGACAGGATTCACATAGCTGTGGTAATACCCTGGATTAGAAGCTGATGGCATTCCAGGATATATAGGATATGTGAATTGTTGTGATGGAACCTCTTGTGTAGACTAGGCTTAAGGTGGATCAAAACCAGGTCGATATAGAGGGTCAGTCACTTCTTGTGATAGATGGTCCTGTTGACTGGTATTCTCCTTTACATTTTCCCTCTTATTTATCTTATTGAAAGTATCTAGAATCTTACTCAACTCATTTTTAAGCTTCTCTTGAGCTCTTTCTATCCTTTCAAGATGGTTGGAATTTTTTTATTCTATTTGTCTAGTTTTGGCCTTTGTGTTGTATCGATGAGTTAGGTTCTTGTTTGGTGGAGCTATCCTTAAACCTTGAGTACCACAACTATGATAAAAAATGTTATGCTATGCTCTATGCCTGATATGTTGATGCATGACATGTACCTTTCCAAGGATGAAATAAAGATGATGCAGATGTATAATGTTACATATGACAATGAAAATGATGCATGACATGATAATACGAATGCACAAAGTCAAACAAAAATGGTTAATTTCATTGATGAAATGAAAGTGATACAGATGCAAGATGTTACTTATGATAATGATGTATGCAAATACACAAAGTCAAACAAACAAAATGGTTAGATCACAAACTATTCATTTTCGTGTCTTAATTTTGGGTTAGGTCTATCAATGGGTAGGAAGGGCTCTATCTTAAGGCTGGCCTATTAAGTATACACTATATGCTGGGTTAGGTGATTTTGACCACTAAAGGTTCTCAAATTATTTCTTACATCATAGTCTATCATAGTCTATCATAGACTAGTAAGGCAATCCAATCCTCACCCATCACAAGCTACTATCGAAAAGGATTCAATTTGAGTGGGAGTATTTTGCCAGCCATTACGAAGATTATCATCTTATGAGAGCGTAGGTACTTTACTCCTTCCTAAAAGGGACGGAGCTCGAGTACAGAGCTCATGTAATATAAATGCATGTGATAGTGTGTGAAGGAACATATAGGTTTCATGCCCCAAAAATAAAATGAAAGAAAAAAAGGGAAAACATTAGTAAACAAATAATTACAATTTAAAACCATTAGACCAAAGGATATGATAAATTCAAAAATTATGGCTTGACTCTTTAGTATCCCCAGTGGAGTCGCCAAACTGTCATAACATATAGATCTGAAAATCTATAGCTAGATTTAACAAATGAATAGAGTTGCCACCAATCTTTTTTTTATCTAGGTATGATTTGCCACCTAAAAAATCTATCATCTTAAGGAGCTTCTAAGCTTGACTAAGGGTCTCTAAAAGAATATGTTCGAGTCTACTAACCAGAACAGGGTTCGAGAGTCAGTTACATGTAAAAAAAGTTATAGCACCATCACATGCCATCCAAAGGATGGTACCGTATTATTTTGAATTTATCCTATGGTTTTGAGTCTAATGGTTTCAAAATTTAAGTTAAATATTGGAGACAATTTTTAAAATTTTCCATCAATCTGGTATAATTTTTAAAAATATTTCATCACCTCAAGAGTATTCAAGAATCCCATTTGATTTCTTAAAAAGACTCTATCGTCGAAAAAAAATTTATTTATTATTTATTATTATTATTATCATTTTTTTGTTGAAAATAAATCTAATTATTCCACATTTGGACCAAATTAGAAATATTTTCTCTTTTGAATTTTTAAAATTTTCACCATTTGGGCCTATTTAGAAAATTTTTTTTCTTGAAAAGAAAATAATATGAAAATTATTTTTATTGAAATTTCATCTAAATTATTCCACCATTTGGGTCAAATTTAGAGAAAATTTCTCACCTAAAGATTTCTTAGAAATTTACCATTTGAAATTTCTAAGAATCTCATCTTTGGATAATTATCATATATTTTCAACCAAAATTTTTTTGTTTGGAAAAAGAATACAATTACTTTTATTAAAATTTTCATCTAAATTATTCCACAATTTGGGACAAATTCAGAGAAAATTTCTCACCTAGAGATTTCTTAGGAATTTATCATGTGAAATTTTTAAGAACCTCATCATGTGGTAATTTGTATTTAATTCCCATAATTTTTATATTTTTTCATTTTTCATTTCTTTTGTTTGAAAATAAATATTAATTATTGTTATTGAAACTTTATCTAGATTATTCCACTATTTGGGACAAATTTAAAAAAAATTTCTCAACTAGAAATTTTATAGAAATTTACCATTTGAAATTTCTATAAATTTCCTCATTGGATAATTAATATTTATTCCCAAAATTTTTATTTTTTATTTAATTTAATAAAAAAATTCTAAGGAAAAAAAGGCAAATTCATAAATAAAATACTTAAACAAAAATAAAAATATACCAAAATAATCCGAAAATGGCTCGACTAGGAGTTCGACGCGGCTCAGCTCTGGGCACAAATATCTGCTTGAAGGCACGGCTTAGGAAACGCGACTCGATTCGGTTCGGCTCAACTAAGGCTAGTTGAAACGCGGCTCGAGTTGGTCCGAAGAAGAACGCGTGGTTTCTAGGGGTTTTTTTAGCATCAAAACGACATCATTTTGCGTAGGTATAAAAGGCAGTAATCCAACTTTTTCTTTAGATTTCCCTTCTTCCCTCTCTCTTTTCCTTTTTCTTTTCTCCCCTCTCTCTGGAAAATCTTAGAATCTGATTGAATGTGCAACCAAAAATTGGGAAAAGTTACTAAAAACTAAAAAAAAAAGGCAAAAAAATATGAATTTTGTCGAAAAATTCATCGAAATCTGAAATTTTTCCAGAAAAGAAGAAAAAAAAACTGCCAAAATTTAAAAAAATCCTAAAAATTTTAAAATCACTTCTGCTCTTTCCCCACCCCTTTTTCTCCTATTTTCTATGATTCGTGTATCCCCCCTTTCTGTTCTATTCCAAGCCTATGTTTATAAGCATTGATAAGAGGAATTACTGATCAATTTTGATTCCCTTTTTGATTTGGATTCAAAAATAGTATTTTAGTCAAATTCCAAACTTGCCAACTTTCCTAAATTCACGGTAGAATTTTCTATTTTTTTACCCTTTTTTTGTTTTCTAATTATTATATCCTAAAAATAAAGAAATAAATAAATAAAGTAGAATTCAGAATAAAAAAAATAAAAAAATTGGGCCAGTCTGCCCTTTTTGGATCAAATCTGAGCTAAGCCCAATGGGTTTAGGCTCAACCCCTGTTGAGCCTAATGGGCTTGGACTCGGATAAATTAGGGTGTCTACACCATTGTACCTATTCAATTTGTAGGCTATCTTGATAGTCGACAATTTGAATTATGTTTAAATACCTACACTCCACAGTGGAAAAATCACTTGAGTCCCTCATGGCACTTGAGTTAGGAGTAGTTAGTCAATTCTATACCTATGTATTCATTGACTTACCCAATCGAATTTTTCCCACCTCAGTATCTGTTACCATAATATCCCAACCCAGTAAAGTATTCTTCACCTTATGATTTGCCTTATCATTATCCTCAGGATCCATTATATCCATTCCACCCCACATCACTAGATTACTTTCCTGTACCATAACAATTTCCATCACCACAATTGCTTTCTTTTCAAGAATCGACATAATCTTTAAAGAGATGCTCAACATAATTGCATCACAACAATCCACTATGCTTTAAATGCAAAAAATTCTTCTTCAAGAGCAAGAAACTTCCATTAAGAATCTAGAGATTCATGTAAATCAATTTGATAGCACTTATAGTACCCATCTTTAAGATACCTCACTTAATGATACCGAGACCTTACTTTTAGGAATAAGTAAGAAAGACTATAGAGAGCTTGCAAATGAAATGCCTTGACCTGTAAAACCTATAGAAAAAACTACAGATTGGAGTAGAGATCAAGATGATAAGAGGTAAGACGAGGAGTTGTGTAATGTTCTTGAATCTAATGATGATATAGAATTTTATGGTGATTTTGTGAAACCATGTCCTTTAGAGTCTTTAGAGAAGTTTGATGTTTGGGAGAGAGACCAAAGTCATGGTGATGGACTAGTTCAGGATTTTGAAATTCAAGTAGGGGATAGATTTTGTTTTGTTGTTGAAAACATATATGAGCCCTTTAGGATACCCATTTCATTTTCGCAACACTTTCAAGAACAAATACCTGATTTGTTACAAATGAATGTGGTGGAGAAGTATGTTGATGAGGGGTGCTTAAAGGAAAATCTAGATATACCCTTAACCATTTGTCTTATAGAGCCTAATGGAGAGGTTGATGATGAGTTTGAAGAGTTCTTGAGGAATATTTCAAAGACTGATAATAATAAATAGCTTGATGATGATGAAATTGAGGAATTCTTAAATGATGAGGATGAATATATAGTCAAAAAGTTTCTTAATAGTGTAAAGGCTCTTTCATCTTCTTATTTTTAGCTTGATACCTTAGACACCTTATTCTCTATACTTCCTCAATTTGTTCCATCCATGGTGGTACTTGTTATTCCAAAACTAAATCTAGTAACCATTATTCCTAATTCAGTGGGTGACACATATAATTTATGGCTAGATGAAAGGTCAAAACTCTTTATCTAGCACCATTAATCTGAGCTTATTGTTGAAGATATAGTGAAAAAAAAAAGGACATTATAAAATGGATGGATGTTAGAACCAATGTAAGGTGATTAATCTCGATGATAGTCAAGCTGTTAACTATAAATCGACGCTTCTTGAGAGGCAACCAAAGTGTTTAATTTCTTATATTATTTCTTTTATATTTTCAGGTGTGTTTATGTTTAGTTTGTGTTTCTTGCTTTGTAGGTAAAAATAAAGGCTACCAATCTTGAAGGTGTTAAAATGGCAATCAATAGTAGTTAAGGGAGTTTCATTCACCTTTTGTAGTTAATTTCTATATTGCCTACACATTGAGGACAATGTGCACTTTAAGTTTGAGGGGGGGGGGGAAAAAATTTTGCTAAAATGTTTCAAATTTTCAAAAATTTTCTTGAAAATTGTGCTTAATTTGCTTAGTTTTGAGTCAAAAGTATGCTTCCATTGATCGAATTTCTATGATCCCATGATTGACCTTGATTATAGCCATAGGAAACATTTAAATGTTGTGCAAAACATGAGATGAATTTGTGTGTTTGTTGCTATTTAATTGTTAGATTTCATATGTGGGTAATTGTTTTGATCACTGATTTACATGTTATTTAGTGAACGATTATGTGACCATACAAAATTTTTTGCATTCATCACTGAAGTTATGCTCATACTTTAAAATTTTTTTGATCTTCTCTCGAGGTGAAATCTTAGATTGCACTTAGTTAAGGAGATGACTTAGGCCATCTTTGGATTGATTAAGCCTTTCAAGTCGACCCGTTTATGAATAGTTGTAGTCAATCCTTTTGAGCCTTACAATAACTTTTCTTTGTTTTGCTCTGAATTAATAAACTCAACCCTTTTTTTTATATTTCCCATCTTTTGTCCCTACCCTATGTGCATGTGGATCATGTATGATATATTAGAAAGCTATGTATATTTGGAAAAGGGTGGAGTAACAAAATAATAATAAAAGAAAAAATGCAAAAAAAAAAAAGAAATAAAAATGTGCAAAAATAAAGATTGTGAAAAATACAAGTTTAGGGGTATTATTGTTTTTGAAAAGCTCTTATTCATTGAGAATAAAAATGATCCTAACTTTAGTAATGCATGATTAGGGTAATTGAGCCTAAAATTACCTTTCATCCTACCTTTACCTTAGCCTAACATTACAAGCTTAGTAAAGGCCTAAGGATCCTTGGTTATGTGCATGTCTACATTAGTGGAGAGAGATATGAAAGACAAACTTACGAAATATGTTCATCTTTGATGATGCTTTGTTTGATTTCTTGGTTGCATAATAAAAACCGAATTTCATGTGATGAAGTGTGATGAAGTGTGATGAACATTGCACACATAATGGAACTTCAATTAGTAGTTGCTTATTTTTGAATGAGTCTTGTGTTAACCATCGTTTATGATTTTCTTTAAGCTATAATCATTATGCAATCTTTGTGGAAATTAATGTAGATTGATTTTAGGAAGTTAAATTTGGCTCTAGCATGATTTCTGTTTTGCTTGAGGATAAGCGAAAGTTCAAGTTTGGGGGTGTGATAATTCTAATTTTTATAGAATTATCATGAACTTATTTGATTTAATTATGGCAATTACTTGATTAATTTTGCTTGATTCTTAGCAATTTAATTTAATTGCCACCTAAGTTTATTTAATTGTCCATTGTGTAGATCTTTTAAGTGATTAAGGAATGTAACATGGGAGTGGAAGTGACCAATTCAATAACAGTTTAGGGCACAAAATGTATGACGCGTCAATAGTAGAAGAGCTTGTAGCAAATATGTATAGAAAAAATTCTTTTTCACGGTTTGCACTGAGAACCGCCTCCTACTAGTTCTGACTAGGTCCCAAAATGGTACACCAACGTGAGAAATGCATCACATAAGATATTGGGCACCATTGGAACAAACGGACAAAATTGATGCCTCAATTACCCAACTGCTGTATAAATTTCAAAATTGGAAAGTCAGCTAGCAGACAGCCCCACTCTTTCACGGCTTTTCAACTTTGAACTTCTCCAAAATGATGGACAATTGTTGCTGGAAACGAGTTGCTGAAAGAAGGCCATTGAATGACAGTTGGGTGAGGAGAAAAATGCCATATTTTCTACATTTGCTGCTGAAAGAGGAGCCACCTGCTGTGTTGCAAATTGTCAATGGTTGAAACTAAATTTCCTCCATTATATTCAGCCGTGTACTCTCCAAAATGGGGCAATAAAGCTGCTGCTGACTTGGATGTAAACTACACTCCTATTGGTTCTAACAGAAAAAACAAGATCACTCTTAAAAAACCCTCACATTTTTTGCATGGCAAGAGAACAAAAACAGCTGCTGTCAATCAAATAGGACTTCTTTAAAAATGACGTTGCTGAGCCGTTAGTTTGTTTGTTGCCACTTTGGCAGCTGACATGGCTCTACCTTGCAAGGCCATTGGTCACTAAAAAACACTGAAGCAGCTGCTACATTTGAGCATGAAGGGAGAAGAAAACAGCTGGCCACATCCCATGCATGAAAAATAAAACAAAACAACTTATACATCTTCTTCTTGGTGCTAGTCACGATTTTGCTAAAGATTGAGTCTGTAAGTTAGGTGCTGAGCTAGATAAGGAGGTGGCACAATATTGGTAGGACATTGGTCTAACAAGGAACCTTCACATGCTTTCACATGGGCTGCCAAAGGAGCTTAAGATAATAACTTCCCCATTTTCAACGAAGATTGCCGAATTCATGGGTCCTCCAATTTCAAAAGAGTCGGCTGGGTGTCTTTGTTAATGGAGTGTGGAAAAAACAACACCAAGGGAAGACATAAAGAGTCGGCTGGGTGTCTTTGATAATGGAGTGTGGAAAAAACAACACCAAGGGAAGACATTTTGGGATAGACTCTGGCATTTTAATGACCAAATAGCCTTGCACCAGGAAGGGGGAACCGAAGCAAGTCATGCCATTTTCCTGTTCTGTTTTGCTCCAAGTGGTAGCAGCAGTTTAGCTACTACTTTATTCACTTTCCTCGAGATTTTTCCTGTGTATTTTGTCCCAATTCCATTCTCTTTTATTTCCATATTCTAATATATGATTTTAGATGAAAGATAGTTGGTTTAAACCGCGACAAATAGGTCTGGAAAAGGGCCAAACCATGCTGCCCGTCTTCCCATGGCAGTAACGGTTTGAGCCTCTCAATGAAGTTTCTTTTTTTAGCAGTTTTTGTTGTTTTAAACTTTATGTTTTTTTTGGTCTGAGAGCCCCCATTGTCTGGTAGCCACTTCGGGCTTCGACTAATCCAGAGTCGAGCTGGGTTGGACCCATGAGGGGGGCAAGCTCTCTTAAGCCTGTTTTCTCCATTTACAAGACTTGTAATCGAGACCTTATTTAAGGAGAACTAAGCTCCTTGCCACTCGGACCAACAGGCATCGGTTATGTTTGTACTTTATCTTTGGTAACTTATTCTAGTTTTAAATTTGTAGTACGTTTGTTCATTATTTTTTTTTTCTAGCAAGTGTGTTTAAATCTATCCCCCAAAAGTGATGCTAAACCTGTTGTCTTCATAGGCAATCACGGTTTGGGTTGTTTAAAGGGTGTTTCTCCATTTATAGCTTACTTTAAAAATTTCTTAGCTTGTTTTTAAGCTTTTACTACATGTTAGCTAATATTAGATTTAATTTGGATATCCAAAACACATTGTAATTATGTAAGAATCTCAAGCTTCCAAGATAAGGATAGTGTAGACGCTCGACTTGGTCTTGGCCCAAACCATTGGGGCTTAAATTGATTGAGCCCAAAATAATCCAAGCCTAGTTATTCATTTTATTTTTATATTTTATGTTTTAATTATTTTATGATTTTTAATTTACAATATTTTTATTTATCTTAATTTTTATTTATTTATTTATTTATTTATGTATCTCTTCATTATCTGATTTATTTTGTTTTGATTTATTTTTGAGTTAATTTTTATTTGATTAGGTAAAAAATAAAAAATAATAAAATAAATAAAAAGGGCAAAGATAATTGAAAAAAAAGACAAAACTGTTGGTTGGTTAGGAGTTTGAGTTGGAATGATAATTTATAAAAGGTTTTTTGGAAGATAAAATTTAGATTTTCTTTTGAAGAATCCAATTGAAACATTGATTAAGTTTGGACCCTCCCCTATAAAGAGCTTGTAATCAACAACAAAGAAGGGGAATAGAGAAAGATAGCAAAAAAAAAAGAAAAAAGAGTAATTAGAGAGAAAGAAAGGTGAAAAAGGGGTAATTTTTATATTTTATGTTTTAATTATTTTATGATTTTTAATTTATCAACATTTATATTTATCTTAAGTATTATTTATTTATTTATTTATGTATCTCTTCATTATATGATTTATTTTTTTTATTTATTTTGAGTTCATTTTTTCTAATTAGGTAAAAAATAATAAAATAATAAAATAAATAAAAATAAAATAAATAATTGAAAAAAAAACAAAACTGTTGGCCAGTGAAGACTTTGGGTTGGAATGATAATTTATAAAGAGTTTTTTGGAAGATAAAATTGAGATTTTCTTTTGAAGAATCTAGTATCAATTGAAACATTGATCAAGTCTCAACCCTCTTTTATAAATAGCTTTAATCAACAACAAAGAAAGGGAACAAAGAAAGATAGCAAAAAAAAAAAAAAAAAGGTATTAGAGAGAAAGAAAAAAGTCAAAAGGGGGTAATTTTTTTTGTGGAGAAATTTGATTTTGGGTTGATTGTTGGATTTTGGTGTGCTTTTAAGAGTTTCTTATTTAAAATTCTAATTTAGGTTGATTTGGAAGTAAAAATTAGTTTGAAAAATCATAGAAATTTTTTTGAAAAATTCTTTTTCTAGAAAATTTTCAGAATTCCATAATTTGATTGAATTTTTTGGCCAAATTCAAGTTTTTTGATAGGATTTCGATGAGAAACCCAATTTTCAGTGACCAACCCAAATTCTGGTGATCTATCCCAAAATTTGGTTAAAATTTTTGGCGCAAACTGATGGTACAACCTAGAACTCGATGAACCTTGGGTGGCCAATCAATGGTGTTCTTCTTTTTTAGAGATAGAAGCACTAGAGAACAAGAGGGAAGAGAGAGAAATAGCAGAAGAAGTCTAAAGAATAAAGGAAAAATACTTGGGAAAAATGATGTTGTTGTGCCTTAAACATGTCCTAGAATTAATGTGTTTTTGTTATACCTGACCCGATTCGTTTTGCCTGATTTAGTAACCTGCCCCTACTATTGAGCTGTGAAACAGAGCCAAGTCAAGCCAAGCTGTGCCTTTTGAGCCAACTCCTATGCCTACAGTCGAGTTGCAATACTAGCAAATCCAAGCCAGTTTCCTGTTTTTGGTATTTTTCTATTCATTTTTATTTATTACTTAT
This sequence comes from Durio zibethinus, assembly GCF_002303985.1. The sequence goes on along the minus strand of NW_019167871.1, from coordinate 15,572,267 downwards.
TTTTTACTAATTAATTTATTTATGTTGATCATTTATTTATTTTTAAAATGTCTTATATGATTATATTCTTTAGGAGAATTAAAGGAAGTTATTTTAGAAAAAATAATTATAAAAAATAAAAAATAAAAATAAAATTTTTAGGAATAAATTAAAAATTATCCAATGATGAGATTTTTAGAAATTTTAAATGGTAAATCTTCTAAAAAATCTCTAGATGAAGAGTTTCTTTAAATTTAACCAAAATGGTGAAATAATTTAGAGAAAATTTTAATAAAAGTGATTATATTCTTTTCGAAATAAAAAAAAATAAAAAAACTAAAAATTAACAAAAATTTGGATGAAAATATTTGACAATTATCCAAACATGAAATTTTAAGAAAAATCACAAATGGTTGAATTTTCATAAGATTTGTAGGTGAAAAGTTTTTTTTTTAAATTCATCCCAAATGGTGAAAGAATTTAAATGAGGCTTTAAGAAAAAAACATTGTCATATTATTTTCTTTCCAAAAATTAAGAAATGAACAAGAGTTTAGATTCTACATAGATCCAATGGTGGAAAATTTAGAAATGAAATTTTTAAGAAAAAGTTTTTAAATAGACCCATATGATGAAAAATTTAGAAATAAAAATAAAAATAAAAAAATAAATTTCAAGGATGAAATTCTTAATAGTCGCAAATGGGTGATTATTTATGATATTTCTATGTAAGGAAATATCTCTTATTCAAGCCCAAATGGTGAAAGAATTAAATGTATTTCCAATAAAATAAAAATTGATTAAACTTTTCGGAGATAGAACCTTTTTAAGAAAATAAATGAGATTCTTGAATATTCTTAAGGTGAGGAAATATTTTTAAAGATATTGCCTGATTGATGGAGAATTTTAAAAGTTATTTTCAATATTAAATTTTAGAACTATCAACCTTTAGGATAATTTAAAATTAAGTGATACCATTTTAGGATAGGCATTGTAGGGATACGATAACCTTTCCTACATGTAAATAAACTCTCAAACCTAGTTCTGTTTAGAAGGTCAGAACCTATTCTTTTAAGAACCTTTAGTTAAGCTTAGGAGCTCTTTAAAGAGATAGATTCATTAGGTGGCCAATCACGCCTTAAAAAAAAAAAGATTGGTGGTGACTTCTTAGGTTGTGTCTAGCTATAGATTTTCAGATTTGCACGTTATGATAGTTTGACAACTCCATTAGAGACTTCGAGAGTCAGGCCATTAATTAATTTTGAATTATCCTAATTTTTTTTGTTTGGTTGGTCTTAAATTATTGATCATTTTTGTTTTCATTTATTTTCATTCTTTTATTCTTTAACTTGGCTTGTGAAAATTGTGAATAAATATATATATATATATATATTCTTTCACACATATTGTCACATGTATGTGCATCACATAAGCTCTATACCCAGGCTTTATCCTCTATAGGAGGAAGGAGTAAAGTATTTACACTCGTGAGATAATAATATCCGTAATGGCTAGCGAAATACTTTCACTCAAATTGAATCCTTTTTATTTGTAGTTGGTTTTCTATTTTTGATATTTTCTTTCATTTTATTTATTATTTATTTTTAGTTTATTTATTTACTTATTTTGATAATTTATTTATTTTTTACATGTCTTACATGATTAAATTCTTTAGGTGAATAGAAGGAAGTTATTTTAGAAAAAATAATTATAAAAAATAAAAAATAAAAATAAAATTTTTGGGAATGAATTAAAAATTATCCAATGATGAGATTCCTAGAAATTTTAAATGGTAAATCTTCTAAGAAATCTCTAGGTGAGGAATTTCTCTAAATTTAACCCAAATGGTAGAATAATTTAGATGAAATTGTAATAAAAGTGATTGTATTCTTTCCCAAATTAAAAAATATATAAAAACTAAAAATTTACAAAAATTTAGTTGAAAATTTTTGACAATTATCCAAGGATGAAATCTTAAGAAAAATCATAAATGGTTGAATTTTCATAAGATTTTTAGGTGAAAAGTTTTTTTTTTTTTTTAAATTCATCCCAAATGATGGAAGAATTTAAATGAGATTTAAAAAAAACATTGTCATATTATTTTCTTTCCAAAAATTAAGAAACGAACAAGAGTTTAGATTCTAAATAAACCTAAATGGTGGAAAATTTAGAAATGAAACTTGTAGGAAAATTTTTTAAATAGACCTAAATGGTGAAAAATTTTAAAATAAAAATAAAAAAAAATAAATTTTGAGGATAAAATTCTTAATAGTCATAAATGGATGATTATCGAATAGATTTCTAGGTAAGAAAATATCTCTAATTTAAGCCCAAATGGTGAAAGAATTAGATGTATTTCCAATGAAATAAAAATTGATTAAGCTTTTCGAAGACAGAGCCTTTCTAAGAAACAATTGGGATTCTTGAATATTCTTGAGGTAAGAACTTATTTTTAAGGATTTTGCCAAATTGATGGAGACTTTTAAAAGTTATTTCCAATATTAAATTTTAGAACTATCAACCTTTAGGATAATTTAAAATTAAGTGGTACCATCTTAGGATGGGTATTGTAGAGGTATGATAACCTTTCTTACATGTAACCGAACTCCCAAACTTAGTTTTGTTTAAAAGGCCAAAATCTATTCTTTTAGGGACCCTTAGTTAAGCTTAGGAGCTGCTTAAATGGATAGATTCATTAGGTGGCCAATCATACTTAAAAAAAGAAGATTGATAGTGACTCCTAAGGTTGTGTCTAGTTATAGATTTTTGGATATATACATTATGATAGTTTGGCAACTCCACTGGAGACTCCGAGAGTTAGGCCATTAATTTTGAATTTTCCTAATTTTTTTGTTTGCTTGGTCTTAAATTATTGATTGTTTTTGTTTGCATTTATTTTCAATCTTTTATTCTTTGACTTGGCTTGTGAAAATTGCAAATAAAGATATATATATATGTATATATTTTTTACACACACTTTCACATGCATGTGCATCACGCGAGCTTTATACTCGGGCTTTGTTCTCCTTAGAAGGGAGTAAAGTATTTACACTCTCGTGAGATGATAATCTTCACAATGGCTAGTGAAATACTCTAACTTAAATTGAATCCTTTTCATTTGTAGCATATGATGGGCAATGATTGGAGTGTCTTACTAGTTTATGATGGACAATGATCTAAAAACAATTTGAGAACCTTTAGATTTAACCTAAATCACATGTAATAAAACATAAGAAGCTAACCTTAGATTAAAGCCATATCTACCCATCATTAGATTGTAACCCTAGTTAGGATATATAAGTGAACTTGTTGAGCTTTATTTATATCAACTTTATGAAAAATTTTATTTTGTCCCTTATTTATTTTTTGTATGTTATATGTTATGTTTTAATCCAACATCACTAACACATGTATTCATCCATACATCATAATGTGATAAACATCAGTACATTCATTCATACATTGTTGTGCATACATTCATGTGTTTATGAATCGTAGTTTGTTGTGTCAAGCATTCAATGCATTTATTCATTCATGCATATAGGATTCTTTAAAATGTTAGGTTAATTTTGAAAGCTTTTTCACATATATATTTAGTAACATAAGCATACTAATTACAGTATATAAAGTTCAAAAATAGCAAGACTATCTAATAACCTTGTTTAAATGACTTACCATCAATATAATACTAGAGCTGAAGCCAAGCAAATGGAATAGGAAAATGCAAATTATTTAGAAAAAATAGAGAAGGCTCTAGAAGAACTTAAAAGGGAGTTGAATAAAATTTTAAAAACCCTCAACAAGTTGAACAAAGGGAAGGTCGTAGAAAAAGATGCTAGCCTACAAAACCATCCATCACAGGATATTGTTGATCCTCTTTATCCTTTTAGTTATAGCCCATATTAAGTCCAATTCACATAGGGCATTCTTTTGCAACAATTCTCATGCTTGGCATGATATACCTATTCGGGAGTGTCTTCTGCATCAACTTAAGGGCATTTTCAAAATTATGTCAATCCAGTCTTTACGAAAAAAAAGAAGAATCAATACAATTCCCTAACGTGGATGACTTGGAAAAGAAAGAAAAGCTCAGGCCGAAGGTGGTAGAGACTTTAAAAGGTTCAAAGGCTGACTAGAAGATGAACATGCTTGAAGAAAAGTTACGAGTAATAGAGGGAATTGGTTTCTATGGTTCAATAGATGTTGCTGAGCTTTGTTTAGTCCCAGATGTTATTATTCCTCCAAAATTTAAAGTTTCAGAGTTCAAAAAGTATGATGGTACAAAGTGTCCAATAACTCATATTATCATGTACTACTAAAAAATGGCTACTTGTACTAGTGATGAAATGCTCTTGATGCATGTATTTTAAGATAATCTTACTAGTTTTATGGTAATATGGGATGCTTAGCCAGATCAATCCTGCATTCACTCATGCAAGAGGTAGTCGTGGCTTTGTTAGTCAATACCAACATATAATAGATCTAGCTTCTAATTGCCTTTCTTTATAGAATATGGAAAAAAAGGCGATTGAGTCATTTAAAAAATATTTTCAAAGGTGTAGGGACATGGCTGCTTAAGTTTAACCATCTTTGACTGAGAAAAGACTACGATGTTGTTTGTAATTTCTTTAAAATCTCTTTACTATGGAAAGATGATAGGGAATGTAATGAAAAACTTCACCAATATAATGATTTCAGGAGAAATTATTGAAAATGCTATCAAGAGTGGTAAGTTTCAATAAGAAGAGACCACTAGTGCCAAAAAAAGAGAGGTGCTTAAAAAGAAAGAATCCAAAGCCCAAGTTATGAATTTTGATAGGCAATAATTCAAAAGCTATACTTCATATCCACCACATGTTCATCCTGTTTACTACCTCACAGTTAATAGTATTGTATAGGCCTTTTACCAACTATATCCACAACCAGCTTAGCTATCAACCTACCAATCAACCTTTTAGGTACCTGCATATGGGTCTAGTCATATCACTACATCAACTTCTAGGCCTAACAATCAAGCAAGTGGTTTGAGAATATTACGAAATAACCAAGAAAAGGCCCATCTTGATCTTATTCCCATGATTTACGTTGAGATATTCTTAGAATTAGTCAAAAATAACTTGGTATATCTAGTTATTCTAGAACCATTGAAGCCATCCTATCCCAAATGATATGATGCTAATGCTACATGCTATTACCATAGTGGGAACATGGGTTGTTTTATTAAAACTTGTCCTGCTTTCAAACAAAGGTGCAAAATTTGATCCGAAAAGGCTTGGTGAGCTTTGACAAATCAAGAGGTCTAGATGTCAATAAAAACCTTTCTCTTGATCATATAAGAGCATAATTTTGAGAAGGATAATGATGTTAAGGCTTGTTGAAAATTGCTTGTCATTTTGAGATTTCTTTTTGAGTAATGTCAAGATTTTTTTATGTAATAAGATTTCATTTTTTATCATTTTAATAAAAGGCAAGTTGATGTATTTCATTACATTTTCTCTTTCATTCAAACCATATTCCATGCTTTGTTTTTTTCTGTCTTTTTAATTTCGCCTCAAATTTCAAATGATGAATGTTTAGACAATGATAACAATAATTTTGGGATTTAATTTTAAAAACTTATTCACATTGATAAAGTTAATCTGTGGAGACTATTTGAGCAAAAGAAGTAAGCTGTTAGCAAATATAAAATAGATATGTCTTGAGGATATGCAGTCCTTTATAATGATCCATGAGTTTGTCTTTGTTTAATAAATGATTTTTAAAGAAAGCATTCAGATTTGAGATGAAAAAGGATCGTTTTTCTTTTACCATTCATAAAATCGTCCATTGCTACCTCTTTATGCCTGTTATGATTTTTTTTCTAAAGAACCCAAACTAAGGATCACCCCTTATACTGAGAGATAAATTTTGGGAAGAACCTAATTGAAAAAGAAAAGAGACAAAAGATTGCAAAAGGTCTTAAAGATTAAGAGTCAAAAAAAGATGAGGGAAGAAGAACCTTTTTACATAAAAAAATTAGAGAAAGAAATGAATGCCGTAAATGATTTAGGGCAAAGTAATGAGAATCCTTTTATGAGGAATAAGATGAATGAAAAAAGAAAAAAATTAGTAAAATGATGTGGAATGGGGTAAAGTGCCAAGTTACATCGCATGATGAGTAATGATCCTTTGGTTTTAAACATTTTAAACATATGTTTTTAGCCCATTTTATCCATTTCTTTCATGACGCCTCACCATAACCTACATTACAACCTTTATAAGTCCATTTTGATTAAATGTGAATACTCAAATGGAATGATCATATGTTGGTTTAAGGCATGCTTGTGATGGAGCAATGGAATCATGATTTGTTCTAATGTATTAGAGATTGATTTATGGGAGATATCAATAATAGATGAAGTAAAACAAATGAAAAATGAAAAAAATAAAAAGTCAAAAGAGTGAAAAAATGAGAAATGTGAAAAAAAATGAGAGAAAAAGAAGACTTAAATTAAAAACCCGAAAAGGCAATTTAGGTAAAAAAATATTTAAGTTGAGAGTTGGATGAATAGTCAAATATATGGAACATTAAAGGCATCTGAAGATCCTCCAAAGTTAGGGTAAAGTTTGATGAGCTCAAAATGATTTCGAAAGTCAATGGAATGAGTTTTGAAAAAGAATTCTAGACTAATGTTAAAAATTGTCTGAATATTCATTGTCTGGATGTTGTTATACTATTCATATACTTATCCCAATTACATACTTTGAATTTATTCTTTTGCCTATTTATTTTTGTACCAAACTCATTCTTGTATTAATTACCTTTGTCCTAATTCACCTTGTATTCTCTTTTTTTTGCATCTCTAGAATAAATCGAGGAAATGTATGATTTCATTATATTTGTCATTATTTGAAATGATAATTAATGAATGATGACATTCATAAAGGATTCTTGCATTCCTTTGAAAAGAAATTCGGAAGGCAAAAGGAAATTGAAAAGATGGATGAAACCTGAGATGAGAATTGGTTGATATAACCTATGAGTTATGATCAGATGATGGGAATAATGTGGATCAGTTAACGAAACTTATTCTAAAATGGCTAGTTATGAGAGGTTAAAATAGAAATGTGAGATGTTGGAGTCTTAAAAATGATATTACCATAATTAATTAGAATTTCATGGCATTAATATTAGTGACATCTGCATTACATGTATTATGTTTGCATTACATGCATTACGTTTGCATTGTAGTTTGAACAATACATGTATATAATTTAGTGAATATTTAAAAATTTGTTTGGCCATGCACTTGCATCATGCAGTGAACATTTAAATCATGGTTTAGAGTATGGCATTTGCATTATTGTAAGAATCTAGACTGTTGCATTTGCAAACATTTGCAACATTATCATGACATTTTTTATATACAAAATTTTGACTTTAATGAAAGTTTGAGAATTTTCATGAAAAGAAATTTTGAACTTTTTGAGGAAAGCTTTTTAAGATAAGGTTAGGAATCCTCGAATGGAAAAATGTTTTATGAGGAGTGTAGACACCCAATTTGGTCCAGGCCCGAATCAATTGGGCCTGGTCCAAATGGGTAAGTCCATTTTTATTATTTTATTCTTATTCTTATTTTTATTTTTATTTTTATTATATTTTACATTTTTATTATATTTTTATTTTTATTATATTTTTATTTTTATTATATATATTTTAAGTATTTATGTATTTATTAATATGTATATATCTTTATTATTATTTTTTTTCTTTTTTCTTTTTTTCTTGTTAATATTTATGTATATCAGATTATGTATTATCTGTTATTTAATTTTAATTATCTGTTAATTTTCTTGATTTATCTTATTTATTTTTTTTTGATTTTTTGTATTTTTCGTATTGTTTTTATTTATTTCTTTTTTTGATTTACTTGGCTGGAGATTGGATTGGGATTCAATCAGAAGAGTCCAAATTGGATTTAAAGATTGAATCCCCGTCTAAAGAGGAATTGGAATTGATCAGAAACTCCTGATCAATCTTTATAAAAAAGACCCTTTGGAACAGAACAGGATACATAAAAAAAAAACAATGAGCAAAGCTATTAATTTGAGAGAAAAGGGGTGTATAAAAAGCTAAGAAAAGGTTTAGAAGGGTTCTGGGAATTAGCAAAAATTTTTTGAAGATTTTTGGCATTTTTTTTCTGGGAATTTTTGGAAAATTTCAGATTTCGGTTGAATTTTTTTACAAAAGTTGCATTTTTCGACGAAAATTTCGGCCAACCTTGAAGTTTTCGGTGAGCTGCCTAGTTTTCGACAAAGAATCCTAGAAACCAGCGAACTTTTGATGAACTTCCGACGAACTTTCGACGAAAAACTCAGATTTCGACGAAAAATCCCAGAATCCGGTGATCTTCAATCGGAGTTCTTCAGCTGTTTAGAGAGAAGCGAGAGAAAAAGGAAGAAGAGAGAGAGAAGAAAGGAGCTTTCTGTCAAAAAACAGAGGGAAAAGCCTTATATACCCTCCCAAAACGACGTCATTTTTGCCTTAAGTGACCTAGAGGATCCGCATGTTTTATCGAGATCCGACCCGACCCGAGCGTCGACCCGCTTCCTGACCTGCGCGTGTCTCCCCCTCCGAGCTGATAGTCGAGCCGAGCCGAGGTTTCAAGCCGCTTCCCCGAGCCGTTTTCTCTTCCTTGAGCCGTACACCGAGCCGCTCCAGGTTTTTTTTAATTTATTTTTTATTTATTAGATTAGGTTTATTTAATTTTTTTTATCTTTTATTTTATTTTATTTTTGTTTTACTTTTCTTTATTTTATTTTTTTATTTTCATTTTTATTTTGTTTTATTATTCAATTTTCTTTAAATAAAAATAAAAAATATTTTTGGGAAAAAGTTGAAAGTATCAATTTTCCTTAAAAATAAAATTTCAAAAAAAAGGTTTTTTTAAGGAAAAGTTGAAAGTATCAATTTTCCTTGAAAATCAAAGTTTCAAAAAATATTTTGAGAAAAAGTTGAAAGTATCAATTTTCCTTAAAAATAAAATTTCAAAAAAAGGTTTTTTTGAGGAAAAGTTGAAAGTATCAATTTTCCTTGAAAATCAAAGTTTCCAAAAATATTTTTGAGGAAAGTTGAAGGTATCAATTTTCCTTAAAAATAAAATTTAAAAAAAAGGTTTTTTTTGAGGAAAAGTTGAAAGTATCAATTTTCCTTGAAAATCAAAGTTTCCAAAAATATTTTTGAGAAAAAATTGAAAGTATCAATTTTCCCTGCACAAGAACAATCATCCTTTCCTTCCTTTTTATTTTGATTTTGATTTTGATTTTTCTTTGAATATTCCGACGACAGAGCCTCTGTAAGTGAAACAGTAGTTTTCTTACATACTCTTGAGGTGAGGGAATTTTCTCAATTTTTTGCTAAAAGTATTAGAGTTAATTGAGAATAATTTCCGATAGTTAATTACTTGGTAAAATTTTAAGGCTTATTGGATAACACAAAATTATGCTGGTACCATCTTTTAATGGGCGTTGTGAGGGTGCTATAACCTTCCTCATACGTAACCGAGCTCCTGAACCCTGTTCTGGTTAGTAGACCTGAACCTATTCTTTTAGAGACCCTTAAACTTAGGTGTTCCCTGAAAGGACAGATTCTTTAGGTGGCCAATCGCACCTAGATAAAAAAGATTATTGGCGATTCCCTCAAGTCAATGTCTAGCGATAGATCCCCGAATCTAGACGTTATGACAAGGAGAATATTTAGAATTCTAAAGTTGTGGAGCCTTTTAAAGGAGTATTTTTAATGTTAAATATGATGAGAATCTTTGAGTTTTAAATGAGAATCTTTAAGTTTTAAATGAGAATTTTTAAGTTTTAAATAAGAATCTTAACGGAGTTTTAAATGAGAATATTAGAGTTTTAAATGAGAATCTATGAATTTTAAATGGGAATCTTTAAGTTTTAAATCAGAATCTTTAAGTTTTAAATGAGAATCATTGAGTTTTAAATGATAATCTTTGAATGAGAATCTTTAAAAAGTTTTAAATAAGAATCTTTGTCTTTGAGTTTTAAATGAGAATCTTGAAAATTTATGTGAATCTCTAAAGTTTTTTTTTTAATATGAATTTTTAAAGTATCGAGTGTGAATCATTAAAAGTTTTTGAATGAGAATCTTCAAAATTTTGGATGTGAACCCTTAAATTTTTGAATGAGAACCTTTGAATTTAGATGTGAAACTCTAAAATTTATTGAATCTGAATCTTTGAACTTAAATGAGAAGCTTTGAAATTTTGGATGAAATCCTAAAGTTTTTAAATGAGAAATATCAAATGTGAAACACTAAAATTTTTGAATAAGAATCTTTTAAATCTTGGAAGTGAATCCCTAAAGTTTTTCAAATAAAAATCTTTAACTTTTTGGTGTGAATCTCTAGAATTTTAGAATGTAAATCTTTAAATGCTAGATGTGAACCTAGTAATTTTGTTGTGTATTTGAGTTCTTGCATATCTCTAAATTAAACTTTGGATGTGATTTCTGAAATGCGAAATTGAAAATCTTGTGAATCTAAGTTCTTGTAGATCTTTGAACTAAACTTTGGATGGGAATTTCTCAAATGCAAAATTGAAATTCTTGTGAATCTGAAAATTTCTATGAATATGAGTTTTTGCAAATCTAAAATTTTTAGAATCAAATTCTTGTGAAGCTGAAATTCTTGTGAATCTTTAATTTTTGTGAATCTAAAAATTCTTGTGAAGTTGAAAATTCTTGTGAATCTAAAGTCCTTGCGAAATTGAACTTTGCTAATCTTTGAATTGTGAACCTTTGAATTTCAAAATGTTGATTATTTGCAGTCAAATTGTGAATCTTTGAGTCTCAACTTGCATTGCCAATTGTCAGATCACGATGTTCTTGAATACTTCAAATTGTGAATCTTTGAAATTTTGAGATTTAGTAATTGTTATCATGTTATGGCGGGATGTAATAAGTTGTCTATGTCTACGCATAATTCTTATTGCATAGGAAATGTGCAAAGAGGGGCAACTGTAGACACCTTATTTAGTCCGGGCCTAAGCCATTTTGGCTTAAATTGATTAAGACTAAAATAATCCAAGCCTAGTTATTCATTTTATTTTTATATTTCATTTTTCAAATTTTATGTTTTAATTATTTTACGATTTTTAATTTTTCAACAGTTATATTTATCTTAAGTATTATTTATTTATGTATCTCTTCATTATCTGATTTATTTTGTTTTGATTTATTTTTGAGTTTATTTTTTACTGATTATGTTAAAAATAAAAAAATAAATAAAATAAATAAAAAGGGAAAAGATAATTGAAAAAAATCAAAACTATTGGCCGATAAGGAGTTTGGGTTAGAGTGATAATTCAAGAAAGTTTTACTGGAAGACAAAATTCAAAATTTTCGTTAAAGAATCGAAGATCAATTGAAACATTGATCAAGTTTGGACTCTTCCCTATAAAAAGCCTATAATCAACAACAAAGAGGGTGAACAGAAAAAATAGCAAAAAAAAAATGGTAATTAGTAAGAAAAAGAAAAAAGTTAGAAGGGGGTAATTTTTTTGTGGAGAAATTCGATTTTGGGTTGATTGTTGTATTTTGCAGTGATTTTAAGAGTTTTTTATTGAAGATTCTAATGTAAGTTGATTTGGGAAGTCAAAATTAGTCTGAAAAATTATAAAAATTTTTTGAAATTTTTTTTGGAAAATTCTGGGAATTCTAGAATGTGGTTGAATTTTTCAGCTAAATTCAAGTTTTTTGATGATATTTTGATGAGAAACCCAATTTTCGATGATCAACTCAGATTTTGGTGATCCGACCCAAAATTTGGTTGAAGTTTTCGATGCAAATCGATGGCACAACCCAAAACTCAGTGAAGCTTGGGTGGCCAATCATCGAGGTTATTCTCTTTTAGAGAGAGAAGCATTTGTGAACAAGAGGAAAGAAAGAGAGAGGGCAGAAGAAGTTTAAAGAAGAGAGGAAAAATTGAAGCTTTTATAATTGAGAAAAACGATGTCGTTTTGATTTTAAACGAGTCCCAAGATTCGTATATTTTTGTTATACCTGACCCAATTCGTTCTACCTGACTCGATAACTGGCCTCTACTGCTGAGCCATGAAAGGGAGCCAAGTCGAGCCAAGTCGAGCCAAGCCATGCCTTTTGAGCCAGCTCTTGTGCTTGTAATCGAGTTGTGATACTAGCCAAGTTGAGTCGGTTTCTTGTTTTTGGTATTTTCTTTTCATTTTTATTTATTATTTGTTTAAGTTTATTTATTTACTTATTTTGATCGTTTATTTGTTTTTGACATGTCTTACATGATTAAATTCTTTAGGAGAATTAGAGGAATTTATTTTAGAAAAAAATAATTATAAAAAATATAAAATAAAAAAATTTTTGGGAATGAATTAAAAATTATCCAATGATGGGAGTCTTAGAAAATTTAAATGATAAATTTTTTAAGAAATCTCTACGTGAGGAATTTTTCTAAATTTAACCAAAATGGAGGAATATTTAGATGAAATTTTAATAAAAGCAATTGTATTCTGTCCCAAATAAAAAATGTATAAGTGTTAAAAATTAACAAAAATTTGATTAAAAATATTTCACAATTATTCTGGGATGAAATCTTAAGAAAAATCACAAATGTTTGAATTTTCATAAGATTTCTAGGTGAAAAGTTTTTTTTTGTAAATTCATCCTAAATGGTGAGAGAATTTAAAGCAGACTTAAAAAAATTGTCATATTATTTTCTTTTCAAAAATAAAAAAACTAATAAGAGTTTAGATTTTAAATAGGCCTATGTGGTGAAAAATTTAGAAATGAAACTTGTTGGAAAATTTTCTAAATAAATAGACCTAAATGGGGAAAAATTTAAAAATAAAAATAAAAATAAAAAATAAATTTGAAGGACAAAATTCTTAATAGTCATAAATGGATGATTACTTAAGAGATTTCTAGGTGAGAAAATATCTCTAATTCAAGCCCAAACGGTGAAAGAATTAGATGTATTTCTAATAAAATAAAATTTGATTAAGCTTTCCAAAAACAAAGTCTCTTTAAGAAATATTCTTGAGGTGTGGAAATATTCTTAAAAATTTTGCCAGATTGATAGAGAATTTTAAAAGTTATTTCCAATATTAAATTTTAGAACAATCAACCTTTAGGATAATTTAAAATTAAGTGATGCCATCTTAGGATGAGCATTATAGGGGTGCTATAAACTTCCCTACATATAACTAAACTCCCAAACTAGTTTTGTTTAGAAGGTTAGAACCTATTCTTTTAGGAGCCTTAGTTAAGCTTAGGAGCTCTTTAAAAAGATTGATTCATTAGGTGGCCAATCACACCTTAAAAGAAAAAAGATTGGCAATGAATCTTTAGGTTATATCTAGCTGTAGATTTTCAGATCTATATGTTATGACAGATAGTATTTGAATGCCATTACGTTGAGACATCACCTATAAGGTTTCATATTACTTGAATCTAATATTTTCTATTTTTGTTGCATTTCTTTTTACCCTATGTAGTTGTTGTATTTTAATTTTGTTTTAATGTTCTATTAGGTTTAATATTCCATGCTTTTTAGTTTTTTTAAATTTTACATGCAATTTATGTTTCAAGCACTTTAATTTTATATGTTATTTAAATTTGTTGTAATTTAAATTTCTATGTTGTTTAAATTTATGCAATTTATTTTTCTTGTAATTTAATTTCAAGTGTTTAAATTTCATGCCCTCATTTACTTTTTATTTAATTTATTTTTCATGCACTTTAAATTCATGTAATTTAATATTTTCATGCACTTTAATTATTTGCAATTTAAAGTAATGTTTATCAAAATTTCAAAATTTTTAATTTTTATTAGATTTGAATATATCTCGGGTGTTCGATTTAGTACTTAGCTCTAGATACCACCACAATTCTCAAGAGACGATATTCAGAATTAATACTTCCACTTTATTACTTGTACAACCCATATACTTGTGATGTATACAACAACATTTTTAGAGAGAGGGAGTAGGCATTTATAAGGAAAACAAAAGTAACTTGGCTTTTATACCATGTCAAAAACAATACCGTTTTGGATAAAGCCTTGAACCACTTAGCCTATGTGACCTGCTCGTCACCCGCGTATTAGATCTAACCCGATAGTAGGTATTTGCTTTTCCCTTTTGTTTCATTTTTTCATTTTGTTTTAGATTTCTTTTATATTCATTATTCTATTTTGAATTATTATGATAAATAATTTTTTTTTTATTTTTGCAAGATACTTTTATGAATTTTTATTTTGTTTTATTTCTTTCTAAAAAGAAAAATATTTTAAAATTAAATTCATTAATCTTAACAATCTATTAGAAGATTTTTCATGGATATAAAGTTTTTATGAATTCTACCAAACTATTGGAAAATTTCATAACTCAATTTTTATAAAAAAAATTTTGTTTTACTTTTACCAAACTATTGGAGGATTTGAATATTAAATTAAATCTTACCAAACTATCGAAAATTTTAATGAATTTTATAAAATAAATTTCATACATAATTTTATAATAAAATCTCAACAAACTATTTAGAGATCTACATCAAAATAAATCTTAGCAAATATTGGAGGATTTTAGTAATTATTTTTCTAAATAAAATATATTAATGAATCCGACGGTGAAGCTTTTTAAAGTGAGACGCTAGTTTTTATGAATACTCTTAAAGTGAAAAAATTATCTTAAATTATTTTGAAATTATTGGAGTGATTTTAGGATTAATTTTCAATAATTAATTTATTAGGTAAAATTATAAAAATATTTTAAGGCTTGGATAATTTGAAATCAAGCTAGTACCATCCTTTATATGGGCGTTGTAAGGTTGTTATAAACTTTGTCATGTGTAATTGCACTATTGAACCTAAAATTTGGTTTTGTGGACTAGAATATACTATTTAAAGATACCTAAGTCAATCTTGATAATTCTCTTTAAATGGGACAGATTCAGCTAGGTGGCTAATCGCACTTATATAAAAAAGATTAGAGGTGACTCCTTAAGTTTATGTTTAATGATAAGTCTACGAATCTATACATTATAATAGTTTAGTGACTCCAGTGGCGATATTGAGAGTCAGGCTAATAAATGATTTCTTGTTATCCAAACCTAACTTGATAAATTTTAAAATTTTTTTCTCCTTTGTATTTTATTTATCTATTCATTTTGTTTAAATCTGTCATTCTTTTGCACATGCATAATATGAGTTCTATACCTAAGTTTTATCCTTTAAGAGGAAGTAAAGTACATATGCCTTCATGAGATTTTATGTTTCCTCATAGGCTAGCAAAATACTCCCATTCAAATTAACTTTTCGCTTATAGCTTATAATTGGTAAGGATTGGGGTGCCTTATTAGTTTGTGATGGACAATGAAAGAACAAGTTGGGAACCTTTTAAAAATAACCCAAGCTATATATAGTTAACTTTATGAGCTTAACCTATATATAGAGCCATGTTCCCTTTACCCCTTAGAATTAATCCAAAATTTAGAATCATATTGTTATTATATTGTATTTGTTTTGTTAATATATATATTTTTATATTGAGATAATTAACCAATTTTTTTGTTTGTTTTTCTTTTCTTGCATATTATAAACATGCATATAGATTGCATGTCATTCCTGCCTTAAAGATATCTTCAGCAAAAGCTTTCATGGAACCTATGGAATGTTTAGTTTGCATTTTGTTTGTGTTCTTCAAGTGTGAGTCACCTAGTGATATAAAGATAGTGTAAAAAAAAAAAAGGCAGCTAGAAAAAGACACTTGGCTATGTCTGCAGCTTGCCTAAAGAAGTTTGATTGCTCCTTAAACAAAATGATTTAAAAGATCTGTCAAACATATGGAATAACATGTTTCCTTTATGGCAACAAGCTTTTTGTTAGAAGTTTAGGCATATTGCACATCTCTTGTTAGTCAAGGTTGAAAATTCACTCATTAAGGCAATGGTGCAGTTTTGGGACCCTCATATCATTGTTTCATCTTCAATGAAGTTGATTTGATGGTAATTATAAAGGAGTATTTGATTATAGTGGGTATGTATCTTTAGTATCTAGATAGGATTTATGTGAAGAAGAAAAAGCCAGGATATTCCAAAAAGTTAGCCCATATTTTAGGAGTAGAAAAGGAGCTCATAGATTCACATGTTTAAGAAAAAAAAGGGCACAAAGGTATTCCATGGGAATTTTTCCAAAATTTGTTGTTAAACATCTTGATGATGACCAAGGAATGAATGTGTTTGCCTTAGCAATATATGGCATGGTGATCTTCCCCAAAGAATTATGCCATATAGAGATAGAAGTGGTAGATTTGTTTGAATAGATTGAAAAAAGATGCAATCCCTTACCAGTGATATTGGTAAAAACTATTAGATCATTGAATTATTGCAAAACAAATGGTAGAGCATGCTTTCTAGGTTGTACACCATTACTGTATTCATGGATGAAAAGCCATTTTGAATTTAAAAAGAGTCCTTTGTCTAAACTCTATCTTTGCAATCAAAATCCAATCAAAGAGTTCTATGAAAATGAATGGCCAAAAATGACGTCCAAGGAAGAATAAGAGTATTTGCTACAAAAGCTCATGACTTGTCGGGTGAAATGTTTAGTCTTATGGATGAATCAAGAACCCATGCTTTATCATTGTAGAGATGAAACAGGGGTTCCACTTTTAGATTTATGGGATGCACCATTAATGATGAGAAGGCACAAGTTTAACCAATTTGACTGCTGATATGGGGAGCCTAAGACATTTCAAAAGATTGATATCATGATCAAAACTTGGAAAAAGCCTAAGAGAGTGAGTCTTTGGTTGTTTACTGATAAAATCACTTATGGACATTTGGTATGGAGAGCCAAGAGGGGCAAAGAGGTTATGTTTGCTCCCAAAGATTATTGCCAGGCAGTGAATCAAGAGTTAGATGAGATACCCTTAGGGTTAGAATTTGCAAGAAAAGAATTTAAAGTTGACAAAGACAAGATGAAGTAAATGATTCAAAGGCTTTAAGAAAAGAAGGAGTAATAGAAAAACAAAGCAAAAAGGCTAAAAGTCAGAGTCCACAAGATCTCCAAGGAGCGTGATATAATAGTTAATGATTTGGCTAAATTTCATTAACAACACAAGAAGTTGGCAGCTGAGAGTAAAGCCCAAAAGGTTGTTAGGGAATGTGACAATATCCTTAAGGAGTTGATGGAGCTGTATCAAGAGCATAAGAGATTATGTATCTAAGTGAGGGCAAAAAAATAAGTATCATTGATTTGACTTGTGAAAATGAAAAGTTGAAGAGAGAATGTTCCTGAATAGAGAATGATTATGTTGAAGCTTAAAAAGTGAATGAGATTCTTGAAATGCATTTTCAGTCATTGAAGCAGAAATTGAATGAATAAGGGGCTCATATCATGTCACTTACAAAAAAGCATAAGAAGATATCCTACCAAGTATAGTTTGGCAAAAGAGAATGTTTTGGAAGGAAAAAGTACATAGAGCATCTTGCAACCTACATAGGTAAAGGAGTAAGAGAAACGATGGAAGATGTTGAGGTGCTAAGAACATTGGTCACACCAATAGAGGTGCATAGGCATTATCTATTGAACTTCATTGAAGTTGACAAAGATCAATATGAGTAAATTAAACATTTTTACAAGAACAATAGACTTAGTGTAAAACAGACTTTTGTGGAATAAATGAAAGTTCACTTCTATTGAAAATCTTGAAAGCTCAAATATTTTTCTTTATTTCTTTTTCATGCATTGCATCATTCATTCATAATTAATTTTTAATTATGTTAGTTCATAATAAGACCATTAATTTAAGATTGTGGTACATAAAGTTTAAAGATAGCTTAACACCAATATGACACCCGAGCTTAAGCTAAAAGAATGGAATAAGACAATGCAAGACGATTGAAAAATTGGAAAAAACTGAAAAGAAAATCAAGGGAGAGCTTAGCAAAATCCTTGAAGTGTTGGGCAAGTTGAATGAAGGAAAAGCAATAGAAGAAAATGTTTCACATGATGTTACTGATTCTCTATATCTTTTGAGTTATGGCCTATATCAGGCCCAATCTACTTAAAGCTTCATATCACAATAATTAATATTTCTTGTAAGCTATACTAACTCAAGAATACCATTTGTACCCAACTAAAGGAATGTCCAAATTTACATCAACCTTGCCTTCACTGAAAAGACAATCGAACTAGTCAAAGTTCCTAATTTGGACACGCAAAGGAGAAGCTAATATTGAAAATGGCTAAGTCTTTGGAGGACTCTAAAGCTTATCACAAGATGAATGTGCTTGAGGAGAGATGTAGAGGTGTGAAAGGTATCGATTTTTATGGTTTCACGGATGCCACTAGGCTTTGCCTAGTTTTAAATATAGTTATACCATCAAAATTTAAAGTATTGAAGTTTAAAAAATATGATGGTATGAAATGTCCTATCACATATTAAAATGTACCATCGTAAGATGGTAACTTATGCCAGTAATGAAAAATTACTCATGTATATATTTCAAGATAATGTGACTAGTTTTATTGCAAGGTGGTACTCCAGTTGGATAGAACTCGAACTTGATCACTAAAGTAGTTGACTCACTTTTTTATCTAACTAGTATCACCATATCATAGATCCGGCTCTTGATTGCTTTTTTTTGTAGAGTATGGAAAAGAAGATGACAAAATCATTTAAAAAATCTACCCATAGGTGATGGGATATAACTGCTTAGGTCCAACCACCCTTAACTGAAAGAAGACAATGCTTTTGTTTGTGAACACTCTAAAGTCACCTTATTATAAGAAGGTGATAGGGAATATGACTAAAACTTTTATTGATATAGTGATCTCAAGTGGTGAGTTTTGAAAAAAGAAAGTGAAACTTAAGTTGTGAGTTTTAAAGGGCAACAATTCAGGAACTACATCATTTATCCACAACCCATTTACCCTACATCCCACCTTACCATAAATAATGCTTCAGCTTTCCCATACCAACTAGTTTCATGGCCGTCTTATTTACCCATCTATCAACCAACATTTAGACCACCTACCAACACATACAACCCTAACATCTCACTTACTACAAGACCTTCTACGCATCCAACCAACCTCACAAGTAGTCCACGGGAACCCTGAATAATCGAGAAAAGCCCACTTTTGTCCTATTCCCATGACTTATATAAAATGGTACCAAGACTCTATAAAAATCAATAGGTCATTCCTATCCTTATAAAACCATTTGAGCCCCCTTATCCCATGTGGTAAGATTTTATTGCTTATTTTGATTATTAATTTAGAACGCTGGACATTTCACTAAAAATTGCACTACTTTGATGCATAACATGCAAAATCTAATCAAAGAGGGGTTGATTAATTTTGATACCAATGAGAGGACAACAACTAATGTTAGTGGCAATCCATTACCTAATCATGTAGTGAATGCTTTGAATGAAAATAAAGAATGTTGTAAAAAAAAAGAGTAGAGGAAATTAAGACCTTGTTCAATCAATTGTTTGATGCCTTATATAAGGTTGGTGGTGCAACTAGTAGACCCATGCACGTACCATGGAAGATGTATTCTGAACCAAGGGTGTAAATACCATAATGGGGCTCCAAGCCATTCTATTGAAACTTTTAAACAATTCAATGAAAAGGTGTAAAAAATTAATGGATTCTTATCAAATTGAATTCTATGAGGAAGTGAAGACTTCAAAGTAGGTTGAGGTGGCTACGGTTGATAAGTTATCAAAGTGGATGCTAAAATCAGTAACTATTTACTATATTGAGAAACCAAAATCAGTCATAGACACGTTCATCTCAAAGCTAGTAACTTTCAAAGTTTGCAGCCTTTTCCCTTATAAGGATAGGAAAGTTATGCCATGAAGGTATGGTTGTGAAGTGATAGTTCAAGGGCAGAAGTAGACCACACCTAAGCCAAATGCTACCAACATAATTGGTATAGGTGGCATAACTAAAAGTAAAATGTGCTATACATAGAAGATGTTAGAAAAGGCAAGAAAAGAGAAAGCAACAATGAGAAAAAGCAAGTTGAGCTATAACTAATTCTAGAAAAAGATAATTTAAAGCTTGTGTTTGAGAAATAAGCTTGCAAGTTTTTGAAGCTAGTAAAACATAGTAAATATTCTATGGTTGAGTAGTTAAACAAGATGTCGATTAAGATATCTTTGTTCTCATTGTTATTGAACTTGGAACCATATCATAATGTCTTGTTAAAGGTGTTAAATTAGGCTTATGAGGCACATAATGTGTCTATAGAGTATGTGAACCATTTGGTAAAAAATCTAGTAGTGCCATATTACATAGCTTTCAGTGATGATGAGATCTCACTTAAAGGAAAAAAAAGCACAAAGGCTCTGCATATCACTCTTAAATGTAAGAGTCATACTATAGCCAAGGTGCTTATTGATAATGGCTTTGCTATTAATATTATGCATATGTCCACTTTAGCAAGGCTGACCATTAATTTGTCTCACACAAAAAGATATCATATGATTGTCTGAGCTTTTGATAAGACTAGTCATGAGGTATTGAGAGATGTTGAAATACCTTTGTAGATTGAGCTTGTACATTTAATGTAAAATTTTAGGTTATGGATATCTCACTTTTTTATAGTTATTTGTTAGGTAGGCCATAGATTCATATAGTAGCTGTTATCTCTTCCTTCTTACACCAGAAAGTCAAGTTTAATGTGTAAGGTGAACTTGTGATTATGATCGAAGAAAAAGACTTATTGGTGACTTAGCCTATGAATGCTCCCTCTGTAGAAGCTATAGAGGAATCATTGGAGTGTTCTTATTGATCCTTCGAGCTTATCAATACTGTGCGTAAAAGGTTTAAATTACACCAATAAGATTTCACTAGGGTCATGGTCAATTAAATTGTTAATAAAGGTTAGTATCTTGGAGCTAGGCTAGATAAAAATCTACTAAGAATCAGCCACCAATGATAACAGACAATAGTGAAAAATTAGGCCTAGGATATGATGTTGAAGAATGGGAAATGAAGAGGATGAGAGATAATAAAAAAGGAAGAAAGATAGCAAAAAATGTGCCGATGGTCATTCCACACTTGTATGAAATCTTTAGGTCATCAGGATATATGTATCCAGGGTTAGAGAAAGCCATTAAGGAAGAATTGAGCATGGATGAAGCTTTCATTAAACTATCCATTTAGATGATACGTGAAGAACATAAAAAAGTCTAAGAGGAAGAGGTGTTGGTCCATATATGTTTGCCAAGCTTTGAACTAAAAAATTGAAGTGTCATCAAAATGCCTACTATCCTTAATAACATTTCAATGTAATTATAACTTTCGATTGCTTATGCCTAAAAGCATTGGAATGGTCTTTCATGTATAGGCCTCTTATCATTTATTATCTCAATAAAAGAGGATGAGTATGCATTTTCATTAATTTCTTTTATTATTTTTAGTTTCCATTTTCCTTTCAGTCATAACATTTCATCAATACTTCCCATTTCATTTAATTTCATGTTCTTAAGTGAATATGAAGATAATCATGATAATAATTAAGGATTTAATTTTAAAAACTCAATTAATACTGATGAACTTGATGCCAAATATGACTTTGAAGAATATACTTTGCCTTCAGATCTAATAAGATTAATTAAATAGAAGAATAAATTTATTGAGTCTCATCAATAAGTCACTGAGATGATAAATTTAGGAAATGATAAGAATAAGAAGGAAGTTAAGGTTAGCATATCGCTTATATTGATTGATAAATAGAGGTTAAAAGATTTACTCTAAGAGTTTATAGATATGTTTGCTTAGTCCTATTAGGATATGCTCAGGTTAGCACTGAAATAGTGAAGCATAGGTTACCTTTGAATCCTGAATGTAGGCCTATCTAACAAACGTTAAGACGAATAAAGCCTGAAATGCTATTGAAAATTAAAGAAGCATTTTGATACAGGCTTTCTGCAAGTGGCCAAATATCGAAAATGGGTAGCTAATATAGTACATATTCTTAAAAAAGATGAAAAGGTATGAATGTGCATGGATTATTGAGATTTGAATAGAGCTAGCCCAAAAAAAAAATTTCCCTTTGCCTCATATCAACACATTGGTGGATAATATGGCCAAAAACTCTGTATTTTCTTTTATGGATGAATTTTTGAGATATAATTAGATAAAGATGGCCTAAGATGACATGGGAAAAACCAATTTTGTAACCATGTAGGGTATTTTTTGTTACAAGATTATGCCCTTTAAACTAAAAAATTTTGAGGCAACTTATGAAAGGCTATATTGACACTTTTTTATGACATGATGCAAAAGAAGATTGAGGTGTACATGGATGATATGATCACAAAGTCTCATAAAGGAAAAGACTATGTGGCTAACCTTAGAAAGATGTTTAATAGGTTAAAGAAGTTTTAGCTCAAGCTAAATCCATCCAAATGTACATTCAAGGCTAAGTCAGGAAAGTTGCTAGACTTCATGGTTAGTGAAAAAGGGATTAGGTCCAGATAAGATATGTGTTATTTAAAATATCTCCTATAAGCACATCAAAAAAAGTTTAAGGTTTTTTGGGTAGATTGAACTATAGCTCTTGGTTCATTTCCCAACTTACTCTAAATGCAATCCCATTTTGAAGCTCATTCGAAAGAATAATCTTGGAGAATAGAATGAAAAATGTTAAGAGGTTTTTGATAGGGTTAAGCAGTACTCACCAAATCCTTTAATGCTAGTACTTCATGTTCTAGGGAAACCTCTACTTTTGTATTTAACCGTACATGAAAAGTTAAAAGGATGTGTGCTATGGCAGCAAGATGAGTCTAATGGGAAGGAAAAAGCTATTTATTATTTAAGCAAAAAGCTCACAAAATATGAGTCTAAGTATTCATCATTGAAGAAAATGTGTTATGCTTTGGCTTGGACAATTAAAAAGTTGTCATTATTTGGATTGCAAAATGGTAAATAATGTTCTCAAAATATGATATTGTGTATGTAAGTAAAAAAACAATAAAAAAAGTGCCATAGCATAATTTTTTTTAGATTGTGCTATTGAAAGTTATGTTTGGATGAAAAATTGATAGTTGTCTCTGAGTCAGATAAGGAAAATGTTCATGAGAAGTCTTCAAAAATGTATTTTGATAGGGCTGTTAATGCCTTGAGGCATGAAATTGGGGCAATTTTGATATCTCTTAAAGGACATTATTATCCCATTACAGCATAGTTGAATTTCAATTGCACTAATAATATGACAGAATATGAGGCCTGTGTTATGGGTTTGCAAGTGATTATGGATAAAAAGATTAGGATACTGAAGGTGTTTGGGGATTTAGCTTTGGTTATTTATCAATTAAAAGGAGAGTGGGAGACAAGAGATTCAAAGTTTATCCCATATCATAAATATATCTTAGAATTATACAAACAGTTCAAAGAAGTCCAATTTGAACATTTGCCTCATGAAAAAAATTAGATTATAGATGCCCTGGCTATTTTGATGCCAATGATCAAGGTTGATAACAATACTGAGATTTAGCCTATTAAATTAATGTCAAAAGATATGTCAGTTCATTGCACCAATATGGAAGATGAGGAATATAGAAAGGCCTGGTATTTGTGATATCTTGCAATGCTTAAGGAATTAGCAATATTTAGATCAAGGAACAAAGAATGTTAAAAGAGTTTTAAGGAGATTGGCTATGGGTTTCTTCCTAGATGGTGATGTCTTCTACAAAAGAAGTAGAGATTAGATGCTATTAAAATGTGTAAATGCAGTAAAAAAAAAAGATTATTGAGGATGTGCATGACAGGGTATGTGAAGCACATGCTAACAGACATATGATGGCAAGATAGATTATGAAAGCTGGGTACTACTGATTAATAATGGAGAATGACTGTATCAACTATGCTTGAAAGTGTCATAAGTGTCAAATTTATGCTGACAAGGTCCATGCTCCACTTATTGCTTTACATGTTTTGGTGACACCCTAGCTATTTTCTATGTAGGGCATGGATGTTATTAGTCCCATTACTCCTAAGGCATTAAATAGAAATAGATTCATTTTTGTAATGATTGATTACTTCACTGAATGGGTTGAGGCAACTTCATATGTAAATGTGACATGATTAATGGTCTGCAAGTTCACAAAAAGAAAAATAATCTACAGATATGGACTCTTAGAGAGGATTATATCAGATAATGGCAAGAATTTAATAATAAGATGATGAAACAGATATGTGCTCAATTTAATATCAAGCACCATACCACTTAAAGATGATTGAGATAGTAAAAGCTACGAATAAGAATATCAAAAAGATTTTTGAGACAATGATTGAGACTTATAAAGATTGTCATTAGAAATTACCTTTTGTTCACATGCCTATTAGACATTAGTATGTACCTCTATTGAGGCAACCCTATTTTTCTTGGTTTATGAGATGGAGGCTATATTGCGAGTAAAAGTAAAAATCCCATCTTCGAGAATCTTAAGAGAAGTGGGATTAGAAGAAGCTAAATAGATTTAAGAGTGTTATAAGCAAGTAAACTTCACTAAAGAGAAGAGGCTGGCAACACTATATCATGGTCAATTATATTAAAGAAAGATGTGAGAGCTCATGACAAGAAAGTCTGACCTCATCAATTTTAAGAATGAGAGTTGATGTTGAAAAGAATTCTCCCAAATTAGTAAGATAAAAGAAAAAAGTGGACCCCAAACTAGAAAGGGCCATATGTTGTATAAAGGGCTTTTTCAGGTGGACCATTAATCTTAATGGAGATGGATGGAGATGATCTTCCCAATCCTATAAATTATGATACTTTGAAAAAGTATTGAAAAAATGGGTTTAAATCAAAAACTCAAAAAAGAGGTTTGAATAAAAAAAAAAGGGTTTATCCAAGTTGAAAACCTATAAGGATGACTTGGATAAGAAGAGTACAACATCATTTGAAAGGTTTACTAACATAAAAGCTGGTATATTTTGAAGAGCTATGACGGTTTGAAGGTATTATATGGTTGAGTTTTTGAAAATAATCTAAGATATGTTGTCATGATTATCTAATTGTCTATCTTTGAGCATTGTTATCCTAAATAGCCATCTTTGTATGCCTTGACCCTGTTAGTTGTAAAAATTTGTCCTAAATAGTCATCATTGATAATCTAGCTGCTTTTTCAAGTAAAAGATATTTATTTCATTATATTATCTATATCTCATTTTCAATCCTTACCTTTTATTTTCTATTTAAATGCTTTGCAATGAATAGAAGAAATGTATGATTTGCATCTTATATATCTTGAAATTGGGATAATGATTGATAATTGAGTAATGTCATGAGAGATTGTGTATTGCTTTGGGAAAGTTGAAAAAGACAAATACAAAAAATGAAACTTTCAAAACCATGTAAAGACATTGATTTTGAAAAGAAAAGAAAGAAAATTCCCTTAAAGAGGAAGGCAAGTGCCCATTTTGAATAATAAAGAATGGAGTTGATTTTGTTCTCATTGCTAGAAACTTGAAGAGTTTGGAATTCAAAAGAAAGAGTATTGAGAAGCTTATTACCACAATTGGAATTTCATGGCATCTACCTTACCTACTATGTGTTTACATTAGCGTAATTTGGCATTTGTATCTTGGTTGGGGCATGCATTTGTACCCTATAGTAAATATTTGAATAATCTACATTATTTTGCATCATTTCACGAGGATATGGATTTGTTACATTTGTGTCATTCGCATTATCATCTATTACATATAAAATTTTGACTTTGGTGAAAAATTTTGAACTTATGATTCCTTGGATGAGGAGAACATTTTCTAAATTGTAAAGCCTCTATTTTAGAGGAGTTTTTTTCTCAAAGAGCTTCAAATATGATCTATAAGACCTTTAGGCATGATATTTAAAACTTATGGCTATTATTTTCAAGATCATTTGCTTTCATATTTCGATTTAGGCTTAAACCTTGTCACTTTTAACCTTGGCTCAGTCTAGGTCATTTTATTTTTTGACTTATAGTTCAATCTAGGTCATGCATTTTTGGCTTCAACTTAGTTTAGGTCCTTTATTTTTTTGACTTGTGGTTCAACCCTGGTCACTTATTTTGACCTCGGCTTAGTTAAGGTCATTTATTTTTTTGACTTATGGTTTAATCTTGGTCACTCATTTTCAACTTCAACTTGGTGCAGGTCATTTATTTTTCTAACTTGCGGTTTAGTCTTAGTCACTTATTTTGATCTCGATTTAGTCCATGTCATTTTAGTTTCGATCTTGATTCACTCCATGTCATTTAATTTTTTGACTAGCAGCTCAGTCTCGATCACTTTCTTTTTTATCTTAGCATGGCTCTATCACCTTCGTTTTCAACTTTGACTCAGTTTGGTCATTTTCATGTTTGAATTTAGCTTCATCCAAGTTAATTAATTTTGAACTTTGACTTGATCTAAGCCCAAACATAATAGATGTCTATGTCTTTGCATCATTTCTATTTCACAAGATTATGCAAAAAGGGGCAATTGTAAAATCTTATTTTGCTTGGGGCTTGCATTTAAATTCTTGTTTTTTATTTTGTTAGAACTATAGTGCTTTTGGAATGTTTATTAGGTCTTCTAGGCCTTGAATAAACTTATCCAATTAAGGTTTGGGCTTTAAGCCCAATAAATGGTTTACCTTTGTTTAAGCCCAATGGACATTTTTGTGGGAATTGATTTTTCCTATTTATGTGAGGGTTTTGGCCCAGTAACAAAATTTTCTATTAATAGTTTTTTACTTTAATAAAAATTAAAGAAAAGGAAAGAAAATAAAAAAATTTTCTATTGAATTCGATTGAGAAGTCAGAGTTGATTAAAGTTGGAAATCAAATCAGAAGATTATTGACCACAATTAAATGAGAAATCAAAGCACAAGGAGTATGGGCTAAGAATCATGCCATGATTGGGATCGAGTTTGTTTATGGTAGATTCGATCTCTATTAATGATTCCCACACACAAAAAAAAATGGAGAGAAAATTATAGAAAACTATAAAAAAGGTTTTAGCAACTAGAGGTTTTTTTGAAGCTTTGGCTCATTTTGGGTTCTAGATTTTTATTTTTGATCTTGGGTTTTCTAAGTTTGATTCTTTGTTCAATTGGATTTTTCTAGGATTGTTGGGAATTTTTAGGTGAAGACTCAAGTTTTGATTGATTTTCTGGGTTTTTTTGGAAACTATTTGAATTTTTGGACAATATTTAAAGATTTCAATGGTCAGTATCTAAGATTCTTGCCAATTTCTAGGTTTGCTTCATCATTTTCTGGGTTTGCTTTACTATTTTTTCGATTTTTTATTTGAAAGGTAGAGAAAAAGGCTGGGAAAATGTTTTAGAGAGAGGGATTAGGCATTTCTGAGAAAAACAAAAGAAACTTGGCCTTTATACTAGGTCAGGAACAACGTTGTTTTGGATAAAGCCCTGACTCACATAGCCTATGTGACCCGCATGCCACCTATGTATTGGATCTTACCCAATAATAGGTGTTTGCTTTTCTTTTTTGTTTCATTTTTTGATTTGATTTTAGATTTCTTTTAGATTCATTATTCTATTTTGATTTATTATGATAAATAAAAAAATTTAGTTTTGCAAGATACTTTTATGAATTTTTATTTTATTTTATTTCTTTCTAAAAAGAAAAATGTTTTCAAAATAAATTCATTAATCATACCAAACTATTGGAGGATTTTTCATGAATTTAAATTTTTTCTATGAATTCTACCAAACTATTGGAGAATTTCATAACTAAATTTTTATTAAAAAAAATATAAGGATAATTATTTTGTTTTAATCTTACCAAATTATTAAGGATTTGAATATTAAATTAAATCTTACCAAACTATTGGAAGGTTTAATGAATTTTCTAAAATAAATTTCATACATAATTTTACAATAAAATCTCACTAAACTATTGAGAGATCTGTATCCAAGAAAATCTTATCAATTTATTGGAGGATTTTACTAATTTTTTTTGAATAAAATATACTAATGAATCCAACGATGAAGCATCTTCAAAGTAGGTCACTAGTCTTTATGAATACACCTAAGGTGAGAAAATTATCTTAAATTGTTGTCAAACTGTTAGAGTAATTTTAGGATCAATTTTCAATAGTTAAATTTTTTAGTAAAATTATAAAAATATCTTAAGGCTTAGATAATTTGAAATCAAATTGGTACTATCACTTGGATAGGCGCTATGAGGGTGCTATAATCTTTCTCATACATAATTGCACTCCCAAACCTAAAATCTAATTTTGTGGAGTAGAATCTACTATTTAAAGAAACCTAAGTCAATTTTAGGACTTCTCTATAAATGGGATAGATTCATTTAGGTGGTCAGTTGCACCTCAAAAAAAAAATGGTGATGACGCCTTAAGTTTATGTTTAGTGATAGATCCATGAATCTATATGTTATGACATAAATTCATTCACACACTAAAGCAAACATTCTTAACATTTTCATTCTTGAAAATCATTTTTCTCGTCTAGTGAGTTGTTTTAATATCGATCCCTTGCATTTGGTATTTTATTGCCTTAGAAAGGTTTTCTATAGTATTCACCTATCTCCCACCAAGATTCAATACATTTTGAACATTTTTCAAAATTTCCCAAGAATAGCAATGGAAATTTCCTCACACAACTCTCTTTTGCATGTGATCAAATCCTTTAAAAACTGGTGATTATTGATTAGAATGAAGATGATAAATCATAATTTGGTCTTTTCAAAATGATGCAATGGTTTGGCACATCAGGAAGGATTTTAGTCACCAAAGGAATTTGGCTACTGAATGAGAACAAGAACATATTTTCATTTGAGCTCACAAATGAAAATCATCTTTTAAAGTAAAATCTATTTTGACATCCTTTCAGTTCTTAATATGTAGTGTTTTGATAAATGTTAAGACCATGATATGTAGTGTTTTAATAAATGTCAAGACCAACTATGGTAGGCTTAAAATTTCAAGTTTGAAAGATAAACAAGGTGTAACTTTTAAAGGGACTCTTCATAGTGAAATTGATCCACTTGGGCTTTTAAAGAAAAGTTTCCAATGTCTCTTCAAAATGCCTTTTTGGTGTTGCATGAAAAGTCATGAGTTACTTTCTTTAATCTTG
Source organism: Durio zibethinus (assembly GCF_002303985.1). Next base: position 15,543,149 of record NW_019167871.1, on the reverse strand, counting down.
CTCTAAATTGCCTTTTAGGGTTTTCACTCTAGAAAATCATTCTTTTCTTTTCTTTTCTTTTTCTTTTTTTTTTTTATTATTATTCGATCATGCATTTGAGTATTCAAAATTCATCTAAAATTAAATCATAATAATTTTCTAAGGAACAAGCTTCTAACTTAGGTATCCACACATAATTAAAATGGGCTTTTTGAAAAACATAACATAGGCTAGAGCTTAAGGTTTTTAAAGAAAGGATAAATAGGCCCAAAAATGTATTTAAAAATGATCAAACCAATGATCCTTTTTTTTTTTCTGAAGACATTTTTCTTTTTTTCAAAACATGCATACCTTTTCACCTTTCACCTTTCTCTTTTTTTTTTTTTTTGCATAAGCTCAAATTTTGGAACTCATTTTTTTTTCAAGCTTGTGCCCTTAACATAATACCTTATTTCTTAACTCTCAACTCTAGATCACATGCCATCTTGATGGGATCCCCTTTTTTCTTTTTCTTGAACTTGCCTTCAAATTTGGAGGGTGATCCTTGATTAGGGTTCATTCAGAAAAAATAATCAATAGACTTAAATGGGGTAGCAAATGGATATTTTCTTCTTTTGTGAAGGAAATTTGAAAAATGGCCAATTTTCATTTCATGTATGGATACCTGTTGAAAAGTAATCTTAGGAGACAACTTATTTTCTAATTGACTTTAGGTTTAGTTGAATTCCCTACACACATGATTTCACAATCAACTCTTTTTTCTTATTTTTTTACTTTTTTTTTTGCAATTCATACTCATAATGCATTTTGATAACAAACCCATCTGAATGTTGATTACTCAGAATGGTTATAAGGGTTATTTGGGACATTAAATAAATTTAGATTTTTCAATAAATTTTCCCTAAAGTGAGTATAGAGGATCACTTGGTAAAGCATAGAAAAAAAAAGATGAATGTAGCACAAGCCAAAATACTAAATAAAATGAGAAAATATGGCTTAAGTAATTTAGGTGGTGAAGTGTTTGAAATATCCTTAATATTTATTAAATCATTAAAATCCAGAAAACTTAGAAGGACGCCTTAAAAGATTTACAAATTAATCAACCATCACATTGCTCATATCCCAAATGAAGATGAATAATTTTTAAGGTTCATCATTGGGGTGAGGTTCTAAAACTTTTATCTTTAGAAATTCTTAAAGTTTTTAATCTTTCAATTAAAAAGAATGAAATGTTTAGGAAAATGACTTAAGATGCTTATTCTTAATAGTAATCACCAAAATTTAAGATTTTTTTCGCATGTATTTATCAGAACCCAAATAATAAAAAATCATAAGAAATCAATATACAAAGAACAATCAACATATGATAAAGTAACTTTCCATTGCTCAAAAAAGCTCTTAGGTTAAGGTGCGACTATGGATGAAACTTTCAATCTTCTCTTTCAACTGTCTACATTTCTCAGTCAAGTGCCCAATTGCTCCCATATAATAATTATATTTACCATTTGGATCATAACTCTTAGTTAATGGATTCAGAATTGCTTTAAAGGTATTGAGGTGAGGTATTGGTGCTTTACCAATAGAGGTAAAAGATCAAAAATTAGAATTGGAATATTTTCCAAAATGTTTCTTGATCTTTTTTTACTATTCAAAAATTGAGCAATAGACTGGGTATAAGGACTTGTGTGAGGAATTAACTATTAGGCTAATTGGTGAAAATAAAGATTATGAGAAAGATTATTTATGGTAAGGTAGTAAGGTTAGTACATTAAGTGTGTGGTAAAGCTTCTAACCTATTCCTCTTTATAAATCACAGCATGAACATCTTCTTTTTCCATTATCTATACATCAACTCTCTTTATAATAGCCACATCATTCTTTTTAAGCTTTCCATTTTTAATGGCATTTTCTATTATCTCTCCAAATATGACCATGTCAATAAAATTTTTTGTTGCTTTTTCAATAATCATTTCATAGTATGGAGCTTTAAGAGTGTTAATAAGCACGATTATAGTTTCTTTTTCTATTAAAGAAGGTTGAACATGGGCAGCAACATTCTTTCATTTTTAAGCATATTCTCTAAAGTTCTTAACATCTTTTTTCTCCATGCTTTATAGGGACAATCGATGTGGGGCTAACTTTATAATGTGCTTGTATTGAGTTATGAATGCTCTAGCCAATTCTTTCCACAAAATGATGTGAGCTTTGTCCAACTGAGCATACCATTAGATAATAGACCCCGTAAGACTGCCTTGGAATACATGAATCAAAAGCTTGTCATCATGAGCATGGGCAATCATTTTCTATAGTACATAGTGACATGGGTCATTGGGCATTAAGTCCCATCATATTTCTTAAATTTTGAAACTTTGAACTTGGGTAGAATAATCACATTTGGTACCAAACAAAGCTCCAATGCATCTATAGATTTGTAGAAATCTATTCCCTTAATAGCTCGAAGCCTCTCCTCTATGAAATTCATCTTCTTTTAAGCACTTGAATCTTTTATTGGTTCAAATAGACTTTTCTTTCAGTTTTTCTAGCTTTTCAATATCATTAGGATTTGGGTTGGATCAGATTTATCTTCACTAGGAACATGTATCCTTAAGGTTGTATTTGTGTGACTACTAAAGGTATTCCAAGATGAGAGTATGCCTAAAAAATGATGCTTATTGTGATTGTACCCCTTAAGATACTTGTATAGAAGCTTTTTCCAGTTCTTTTTTTTTTATTTAAAATTTTCAACATTTCCATTATCTAGGCTAGATTTGCTTTCATTTTTTCTTGAGCTTTCTCAAAATTTTCAATTCGGCTGTATTTTTCTGGCTCTATAAGTGGCAAGTAGATTACCTTGACGATTAGGCTCTTGAACCTTTACTACCACAATTAATGATTAGGATTATGTTTATTGCAAATTTATTCAAGAAAAAAAATTATATATAAATGAATGGATGCATGATTGAATGCTATCACATAATAAGAAAGAGAATAAGAAAAAAGTTTTTAATTAAAAATAAAAAATTATGCTGACAAAAACACCCAAAAAAATCCTAAAATCTATTGCATGGTCTTATTCTTTAACTTTAAGATCCTGGTATTACCATGGATAAGTTCTTCAACCACTATGATTAGGTAATGATCTTTCAACAATCTGTGGCTCTCCTTCATTTCCCAAACTCAACACACCAAGTTTTATTAGACATTACACCTTATGTTTGAAAGCAAGGCAATTTTCTATTAAATAGCCTATATTCCCAAAGTGATAATCGCACTTAGCCTCAGCATCAAACTATTTAGGATAAGGAGGTTTTAGTGGCTCTAAAGGAACTAGTGCAATTAGATAATTTTTGAGGAGTAATGGGAATAATATAGTGTAAGTCACAAGGATTGGATCAATGATGGCTCTTTTTTTATCTTTACTTAATGATTTTTTGGGTTTAGTAGTTGTTTAACTAATCGGTACAGGTCTTGTAGTAGAACTAAGTGTATATGCCTAAAGATTCATTAGGAAACTTGGCTATTGATGGGTTGATAAGCATTGAGGTTTTAAAAAGCATAATTATAATCGAGAAGGAATATGGGTATGGGTCAATTTATAAGGGTTGAACAAAAGCAACTCTTATTTGGGATGCCAAAAAATGTTGTTTAGGAATAATCGATAGAAGGCTTTATCTCTTTTGCTTTTTTTATGATTTGGTCTTTTCTTTGGCCATTGGATGCATTGACATGACTTGACCAGCATCAGTATTGTGAAAGGCTTTTTGATCCTAACAAAGTGGTTGTTTAATGCACATACAGATTGGAGTTGATGAGGATTCTTGAAAAAGAGCCATTTTAAGATTTTTAACCCTTTCCACTAGCTTGGTAAGTTACATTTTTGTTTCTCATAAGTCATGCCCAAATTTATTTTGGTTAAGTTCTAAGGATTGGATCCATACTTCTAATTGATCACTCATCTTCTGAATTGCTACCCTAAATAAGTAAAAGATTTCTATTATACAATGCCATGATGAATGAATGATGATGATCTATGAATGAGTAAGATGCATGAAATCAATGAAAATAGATAAACAAACAAACAAATAAATAAATAAATAAATAAATAAATAAATAAATATAAACCTAAGGAAGTAACAAACAAGAACAAAGTTAGCGTCTAATATAAAGAAAGAAAAAGACAAAACAATTAGTGCATAACTCAAAAGGTATGTGACCTAGTTTGAATTATTTATACAAAAAAGGAAAGACCTAGCTCACCTATGGGTTAAGTCTATTACAACTCACTTTATGTGGAAAGAGTTCAATTTGAGTGGGAGTATTTTACTAGCCTATGCAGAGTTATGAAATCTCATGAAGGTGTAAGCTCTTTACTCCTTCATAAGAGACAAAATTTAGGTTTATAACTCATGTTATGCATATGTAATTGAATAACAGATATGAAATAAACAGATAAATAAAATATAGACAAGAAGAAAAAAACTCTTAAATTTATTAAGTTAGGCTTAGATACTAAGAAATCCTTTACTGGCCTAACTCTTGGTATCCTAATGGAGACATTAAACTGTCATAATGTATAAATTCAAAGACCTATCGCTAGACATAGACTTTATGAGTCACCATTAATCTTTTTATTTAGGTAAAATTAGCCACCTAACTGAATCATCCCATTTTAAAGAGAGATCCCAAACTTGATTCAGATATATTTAAAAAGTAGATTCTAGTTTATGAATCCAAATTTAGGTTTGGGAGAGTGGTTACACATGAGGAAGGTTATAACACCCTCTCAATGCCCATCTAAAAGATAGTACCAGTTTGATTTCAAGGTATCCAAGTTAAAACATTCTTATAATTTTACTCCTAAAATAATTCAAGTTAAAACATTCTTATAATTCTTATAAATAATTTAATTATTGGAAATTGATCCTAAAATCACTTTAATAGTTTGGTAGTAATTTAAGATAATTTTCTCACCTCAGGAGTATTCGTGCAGACTAGTGTCCCACTCTAAAAGAGCTCAATCACTAGATTCATTTAAATTTTTTAAACAAAACTTTTATTGGTGATAACTAGATTTAGAACCTTAAATCAAAAAATTCTTATCCAAATTCTCTAATATGTTAGTAAAATTTAGAAAAGATCTTGTCACCTAAGAATTTACATAAAGATTATTATTTGTAATGCTTTTAGTAATTCTATAATCAGAGATTCAAAATCTAATTTTTATAAAAAAAAATTCATAAATATCTTCCAATATATTGGTAAGATTTTTTTGTCAAAGATTATCCTCCAATATGTTGGTAGGATTGAAAAATTATTTGTTTTAAGAAAATTCATCAAGTCATCTAATAGTTTGATAAGACTTTATTCAACATTTAAAATCTCCAATAGTTTGGTAGGATTGGAAATTTATTTTTTTTGAAAATCCCTTTTTTTTAAAAATTTGAAGGAAAAATCAACTAAAATAAGTAAAAATTATCATGCAAAACAATATCATGCAATTATAATATATTATATGATGCAATAATAATACACTATCATGCAATTATATAATATATCAATAATCAAGCAAATAATAAATATAATCGTGCAAATAATAATTAATAATCATGCAAACTGAATTCAAGAAGATAAATTGTAAAATATTACCAATTTTTTTCTTTTTTTTCTCATCACCCTTAAATAACAATTAAATAATAATAAAAAAAACAAAAAATATGAAAAAAATAAAGATAAACTATAAATTGAAAATATAAAGTAAAAAGGAAAACCAAGACCTATGATTTGGGTTGAGTTGGATCATGGGCAGCATGCAAGTCAATGGGTTAGTACATGGGTCGTAGGATTTCAAAATGATGTTGTTTCAGCTCAATATAAAAGCCAAAATCCTTTGTTTGTTCTTCAGACCTAGCTTCCCCTATTTCTCTAGCTCAATTTTCCTCTAACTTATCTCTAAAAAACCCTTGCTATGAAATTTAACCAGCCAAGATGACCCAAATTTCATGCTAGAAAATTCAAAGGGGTATCAAAAAATTCAATACAACCTAGAAATCACCGTGAACTCCAAAACCCAACCACCATAAAAATGTCTAGCTAGCATGATATCTCGCTAAAAAAATTCAAAAACTCATTAGAATATTTATACTAAACCCAGAAAAAACCCAAAATTGAAATAGGAACCTAACAAAAAACCCATAATTCAAACCTAAACCCAAAATTTCTTAGAAAACTTAAAAATCAAACCAATAATTCAAAAATCCCATAAAAAAACCAAACAATCAGAACAAGAAATTTCTCCCAGATTGAAGATTCCATTTCACAAATCCTAGTAGTTCAAAAACCTCAATGTTATAGAAACAACCAAAAGATTAAATCAAAATAGAAGAAGCTCATAACCTAAAAATAAAAAAATAGAATAGTTCCAAAGACCAAAAATTGAACCTAATTAAAAACTCAAAATTTTTATAAAACCATTGTTTATGATGGGATTACTTGCTAGATTTACCAATTGCTTCTATTTTCTCCTTAATCGCCTCTTTTGTTTGTGCTTTTTGTTCGTGTCCATTGATCACAAATTTGAATCTTTATATAGGAATTCATGCTTCCTCAATTTGGAAAATATCAATGTCATAAAATTTGTGATTTCATTATGATTTTATTTTATGAATTCATTTTTGTGATTTGATATGATCAATTCCCAAAATCAAATCCAAGATTGAATCCATGGTTTCCATTTTCACAATAATCCCACATTTTTTACTTTCCCTTTTCTTCCTTTTTTTTTTTACTTTTGACTCTTTGACTAAAAATAATAAAACTAAAATTAAAAATCAAAATTAAAATTAAGACTAAAATTAAAACTAAAAATCAAAATTAAAATTTTCGGGCTTTTAATTTTTAGGCTCAAAATTCATTTTTCGTATTAATGCCTAATTTGCAATAAAAAAACTGTTTTAATTTTGAAAAATCCCCAGACAAAATAGGGTGTCTATGGGGATGAGAGGTTTTTTAATTTTCTTATGTCTAATGGTTTTCCATTTTCTTTTTTAGGGATGAGATGGATATATAAATGTATTTCATATATGTATTACATTTTCTTTTCCCAATCATGTGGCTTGCCCTTTTATTATGTTTGTATTTTTATAAACTTTATTTTATGATCTATGATTTTTAATTAGCATTTTAAGTTTTTTTAGCCGATTGGTGTTTTTTTTTTTAGTGTTTATGTTTTTATTATTTTTGTTATGATCATGATTTCATTTCAAGTTTGTCTTTTAGCTAATTGGAATATGTTTGTTGATTGTAGGACATCTATAATTATAAAACTAAATAACTTATTAACACAGAAGTGATGGTGGTTGATAAAAAAGTACGTAAATAAATTTATTTTTGTTTTCATATTTTCATAGCTTTGATTTATTTTATCGATTTTTATACTTATGTAAAGATTTTAAATTCATGATATTCTTTGGAGTCTAATGTATATCAATTGAAAAGTAAGATTTAAGAATGGGGGTTTATATTATATCAAAAAATTTTCTATTATGAAAAATAAAAATAATTATTGGATAATTATTACAAATGTTATGATTCATTTTATTGTTAATACCATCACAAAAGAGATGCTTGATGAAGGTGTAAATATCTCACTATATGTTTTTTTTTTTGTTCGTCGGTTATATGATTGTTTTGATGATGGTTCAGCTTATATAAGTGCTTAATTTTTTTATAATTTATTATTGATTTTGTGTTTTGTGCTTTTCTTTAAAATAATTTTTATGTTAAAATTTTTTTTTCATTAGATGGGGTTATTGTTCGTATAGATTTGTTAATCATCAAACTTTGGGTGATGAGTTCATAAATTGTATAGTCTTATGCCTTCAAGATTTAAGTTTTTTTTTTTTTTATATTGGTAATATCATAAGAGTGATGATTTATTTTAAAAAATAAACTTTTATTATTATCGTAAGTAAATGTTATTTTAATCGTCTTTTATCTTTAGCAAAAAATTTTATAAGCATTAGTTTGTGGGACATGTTTATTTCGAATATTAAGATAAGCACTTAGCTTTGGGAAACGAACATCAAATTGTTATACTTACTCTTTGATTGCTAAAAGTTTTCTAGATTAGTAAATGCATAAAGAATGCAAAAAGAATTTTGAGTTGTTATAGTTATTTCTTTGATAGATAATAGTTATATTTTTTTATAACATTTTCACTATTTTGTTGGTTCTTAATTTTTTTCATTGTGGTTATGATTTGATTTATTTGAAAATATTATAATTTTTGAATTACTAGTTTCTTTATTGATTTTATTATAATTTTTCTTAAATTTGTGGTACCATTTGAGTTATATTGTGTTTTTTATGATAAATCCATTTACAAAATTAAATATTTCTTTTAATATGTTTTGATCTAAAAGTTAAAAGTATAATTTTTTTGGTTTTTTTTTAAACTATATCTTAATCTTTTAAATTTTTAATCGTATCTATTTTAATCTTTTTATTTTTTTAATCTTCAATTTAAAGAATTTTATTGTTTTAATCTCTTTTTTATTATTTTTATTTTTATACAGAACTTAACTATTAGTAATCCAACCCTTTCTATCGATGAAAGGTGAGAAAGGTTAAAGTTTTTTAATTTATCTGTTTGTTCTTTTGTAAAATTCATGTTCTATTTTATTTTTATTTTAAAGATTTTTTAGAGTAATTTTTAAGGTTTTTCTTTTTTTTTTCTTTATGGATGAAATGTTGAGAAAGATTAAAGATATTAATTTATTTTTTAGTTCCTTAAAAAATATTTTTTATTATTTTATTTTGACTTTTAAGATATTGTAGAGTGATTTTTAGGGTTTTAATTTAAATAATTAAGCTTATAGTTTTTGTATAAAGATATATTTCTAATAGAAGTATCAACACTCTATTCATTTCTATGAATGAAAAGCTGAAAAACTTTAAAGGTTTTAATTATTTTTTGGTTTCTTATAAAATTCATGCTTTAATCTCTTTAATATTTTAATGTTTTTTATTTTCATCTTTTAAGAATTTTTGGATCTTAAAGTTAAGGGTATAATTTTTATTGTTTTAATCTCTTATTTATTGTTTCTTTTTCTAAAAAAATTGTTAATAACATGTTCCTTTTCTATAAATGAATTTGTAAAGGGTTAAATATTTTTATATTATTTCTTGGTTACTTATAAAATTCATTTTGTATTATTTTGTATTAATTTTTAGGTTTCTATATTCAATAATTTTCCACATGAATTACATTAGGTAAATAAATTTATACATTAATTTAATTAAACATAAAAAAGTACAATTTTACTCACATGTTATTTTACAAGTTTCTTATTAAAGCTATTGTTTGATATTATGTTAGTTTGTCTTTCTTATTTTTCACAATGTAGTTTTGATTTTATTTTTGATTACTTTTTTGTGTTAATTGTTAGATTTGAAGTAGCTTTAATCAATTCATGCAAGCAAATAAAATTTTATCGACTAAAATTTTAAATTTTGCACTTTTTGGTAATAAATTTCATTTATTTGTAGTATCATGAAATATAAAATTTATTTTTATGTTTGAAATTTTTTTATTAAGTTATAATTAAATGTTGATGATATTTGAGGTGCTTTCAATTTATTATTGGTTATACCAATTTTAAATTGTAATTATTGCTTTTGGCCTTCTTGAATTTATTTCTTTTTCGAATAATATTAATTTATTATTTAGATTTGTTCTTGATGGTTTGAGTAGTGCTATATATCAAGGATATTAGTGTAATATATTTCTTAATTATTACTTAATAATTTTATTAAAAAAATCATAGCGTATACCTTATCATGTCATTTCTAAAAAAAATAAGATATATGTTGCGGATAACATTATATTAGAATGCATATTGTATAAGATAATATTTTTTAATTATATGTTGCCAAATTCCATGTAGATATGAAAATTAGAAAAATGTTCTACTCATTATAATCTTTAATAAAGTTTTTCATTTAATCATTTACTTAACATAAAAAAATAATTTGTTTGTAAGAGGATGCAAAAATCTTTAACTTTCATGTTGTAAACTTTTATAATGCTAAACTTAAAAGTTTCATTCTCATAATAATTTATAACTAGTATTATTTATATTTTAAAAAATTAAAATAAATAATTAACATTGATTCAAATAAAAATATTAAAAAAAAACTTAAGTAATAGGTGTTACTCATGCACATAACTCTTTTTTTTTTATAGTTGATTTTATCATTGTTTTAATTACAAAAAATAGTAAAAAGAAAATGTTGAGTATGAGAAGTTTTGAATTGGTAATAAATAAGGTAACATTCAAAAATATTAATTTTTATTTGCTTTAAAGACTCTATAAAATATATTATATTCAAACAAGTTATAATTAAAAAAATACTTTCTCCTTTTTATATGTTTAATGTAGCTTGTTATTAGAAAATAAATATTTTTTTAAAGATGAAGAAATAATAATATTTTTTGATTATTTAATATTTACTCATCATTTATTAAGTTTCATTAAGTTTCTATTTTTCATATAAATATGTTAAAATATTAATAGAAATAAATAAATATTGGAGCTAAAAGGATATTTTAATAAAAATTTCATATTATATTTACATGATTGTTTGATGATAATTATATAAATTTTAATAATGAATTTTTCTTATTTTTATGATTTTTAATTAAAGTATGATTGACTTACTAAATTCTTTTTTATTAAATTTGTTCTACCTTAAGAAATAAAATAATAAAAATAATTTTTCAGTAAATGAATTGTGAAGTGTTTGGCTACAAAAAATTTCACATGAAGCCTAAATGTCTTAACTTTAATACATAAAATACAGTGGTTTAATTTATTATTTTTTAGACTTTTGGCTGCTTTACATTTATATAAGTTTTTAGTTTTTATATTCTTTGCATTTATAATGTTCTTTTCAATTGTTTTTTGAAATGTTTGTAAACTTTTATTTTCTTTTATTTTCTTTGAATATATATGTGACCTTCCATTTACCATAGGTTAGACAATTTTTAAATTGTAATTGTTTTATCTTTTTAAATATATTTATTTGTTAGATATATTAATTTGTTATTTACATTTGTTATTGATGGTTTGAGTAGTAATATCAAAAGTACATGTAATTTGGTTTTTAACCACATTTATTAACTAGTTATTTTAGTTTTATATAAAAAATTAAATATTAGTTTAATTTGCATTTTTTTTAATTATTACTTAATCATATAATAAAAACCTATAACATGTAACTTACCAAGCTATTTATATTAAAATGTATATCATATAAGATAATAATTTTTTAATTACATTTATCAAATTCCATGTAGATTTAAAAATAAGCAAAAGGGTTCATTTATTGTAATTTTTAATAAAAAAATTTCATTTATTCATTTGTTTGACATAAAAAATTGATTCCTTTTAAAGAATATGCAAAAACTTTTTAATTTTATGTTGAAAACTTTTTATAATGTTAAAAGAAAAGGCTTCATTATCTTAATAATTTATAGTTAACATTATTTATATTTTAAAAAAACTAAAGTAAATATTTGATATTGATTCAAATAAATATATTAAAAAGAAACTTAAAATATAGGTATTACTCGTTTAAATAAATCTTGATTTTTCTATAGTTGATTTTTTTACGTCATTTTAATTAAAAAAAAAGTTGAGCATTGAGTAATTGCAAACTGGTAACAAATAATCTAACACTAAAATTATTATTTTTTATTTGCTTTAAGAACTCTGCAAAATAAGTTATATTTAAAGAACAAGTTATAATAATTACAATATATTCTCTTTGTAGTATATTTATTTGATGCACTATAAAAAAATAAATATTTTATAAAAGTTAAAAAATAATAATTACAATAGTTTATGATTCATTAATATTTTACTCATTGATAACATAATGATTTTCATTAAATTTCTAACTTTTTCCTATAATAACATTAAAACATTAATGAAAATAAATAAATACTGGAGTTGGAAGGATAACTTAATAAACCTAAAACTTTTCATTTTGAACTTTTCCGTAACATATTTATATTATATATACATAATTGTTTGGTGAAAATTAGGTAAATTTAAATATTGAATTTCTTTTTATTTTTACCATTTTTTTAATTCAAGTATATAAATTTACTAAAATCTCTTTTTTTTTTTTTAAATTCTACCTTGTCAAATAAAAAATACATATATTTTGATATTTAGAGAGCGTTAATAACTACTCAAGTTTTTCTAATATTGGTTATAACTAAAATTAGTTTATTCAAATTTGAAAAATGATAAATTAAGTTAAATTCTCATTACACTTTTCAGGTTCTTATGCATTAAATGACAAAAATGAATTGCATACAAAATAAATTTTACATTTTATTATGTATGATGTGCTCTGTTTGTAAAATATCATATGTTTGATTTATTTGTCAAATTAAACTTTTAATCATTATTTTTAAAAGATAATGGGGAGTAAAATTGTTAAAAATATATTATTTTTAAAAATTTAAGACTAATTATTCTCAAATCATATTTTTAAAAAATTTCACGAAATTAATGCACAATATAATGATTATTTTGTGTTTTTTAATTTTAGAATCTAAAAAAAAAAAATTCGCTTTCTTATATTTTTTATAATTATGAATATCGTATTATTCATATTATTTATATTATTAACAATCTTATATTTTTTGTAAATTCATAATTATACATTAAATTATTAGTAATCTAAAATAAGAAAAAAGTTTTCAGCATGGATACCATTTTATTATATTCCTTATAATAATTATAATAATCAATCATTGTCTTTTCATGTGAATAATCAATGACTTTTATATAACATAAAAGAAATAACTTAAGTCTTAAGGGTTAGCTTTATGGAGGGGAGATAGCTAATACTCTTTTTGTAGTCTAACTCGTAATAAGTTTTCATGAATATTGAAAAAATCCAATAATTGGCATCAAAACATTGGTATAAAGATATGAGGCATAATAATATTTATCTATTAATAATTTTAGTTGTAGTTTTTTTTTTTTTTTACTTCCATTCTTTACAATATCTACTTCATAAAAAATGAAATAAGAAGAAATTAAAAACAAATAAACATTGATGATTAAATAACATAATAAATAAATAAATTTAATATCTATATCATTTAATATAATGATTCATAAAACCATAATTGTCATTTTCATTTCATATCTATCAATTAAAATATTGGTTTTAAATGATAATTTATATAATAATAATAAAATTATTATTTTTATTTCAAATTCTTGCTTTTGAAAAGAACACACACAAAAAAGAAAATGAAAATCAATTTAAGCTAAACGTTGTCTTCTCTTGATCTTGATGGCTACATGCATATCGTCATTAAGATCTCTAATTCAAGGTTTACCAAAATTATGGAAAGATGTGTATGTACTTGATAAAACATTAAGGATTTAATGAAAATTGATAAATTATATTCCACTTTTGAAATCATAGGTGCATACATACAAAAAAAAAAAGTAATAATATTATGAGTTTAATGTAAAGTTAATAAAAGCTCATGGCTATCTAAATGTGCTTATTTATTTATTTAGGTTTCCTTATGAAAATAATTTTTATTAGACTAACACCTTCATTTAGTTAATGAAAATAAAATTTTAAATTCTTTCTTATAATTGATCCCTTAAAATACGAGCTTTTAGTGAATCATACATTTTAGAGAATACAAACAAAAACCAGAGACAAAAATAAGTTATGCTCCATTTTATTTCTATGTAAATGTTAGGTTTTTACACAATAAATACAAATATTAAATATTTCTCTCATTTTTTAGTATAAATTAGTTTAAATAAAAATAATAATATCAAAAGTCAATATATTAATTTCAATATTTGTATGTGTTAATTATTTTTTGAATAAATTAACATAAAAATAGAATATAAAGAGTTAGAACATTTATCTATCTATATATATATATATATAATTAGATTCCAAACAATGAAAATGTTAATTAATGATGCATATATATATATATATATATTACATATTATGTTGTTAGGGTGTATTTGGTGTACAAGATTATGATATGGCAGGATAAGCTAATATTATAAATAAAATATTATCTTCCTATCTTATGTTTAATGTGTGCAAATATTAGAATAAGATAATTTATTTATTGATCAAAATTATCTTTTCTTAAAGTTTATGCAATTTAAATTATTGATGTAATTTGTAAGGGTATAATAGAACATGTAAGTTAAATCTTATGGATTAAAAATAATTCTCTCTATTTTAGGAGGATTGAATCATTTTATGCTAAGAAAAAGAAATAATAATCATCCTATCTTATTCATTATCCGATACAGCAATTATGACATTAATTTATTATTTAATAGAAATAAAAAGTAAAATATGAAATGTTAGAATATTATTTTTTTATGTTTTCATACTTTAGTAATTAATGATTTAAAAAAAAAAGAGAAAAATATATTAATTAACTTTTCAAACTTTCATTATTTTTTATCACCAAAACAAATTAAAATGATAAGATAAAGAAAATCTATAAACATTATCATATTAATTTCAATTTTTTCATAATCAATTTATTTTTAAAAACTTTTAATATTTTACTAACAATTGATTTTTAAAAAAATGATAGAGATACGAAAAGTCACATAAAACATTATATTAATTTCAATAGAGGGATCAAATTATACAATTGTAAAATAAATTTGTTTTACACTTTTTTATAACTTCATAAATGATAAATATTTTTATAAATTGACCACTAGATTTAACAACCTACTTGTACATATCATTAGCGTAAAGTTTCAAGTCAATTCAATATTTTTATTATTTCAAACGAGAGTAATATCATTTTTTATATATACTAATGATTAAAATTTTATTATTATCACACAAATAGATTAAAAAATATTTTAAATTTACTTGAAATTTGGCAATACATGATTTACTTAAATAGAGCATAAAACTCAATGGTTGGATTAATAAATATAAATTATATAAAAAGATATGAGACGGTTTAAAATTAATTTAGTTTTACACATGTCTAAGTAGATCCTTCTTCATTTTTGGTTTTCATATTTCTTTATTTAATGATTTAAAAACAAATCTTTGAAAAGAAGAAAACATAAATTATCCTTATTTAAAAAAGTTTTCATATTCTACTAATCACTTAATTTAATTAATAGTAGGTGCATGAAAAGTCACAAATCATTATTATATTAATCTCAGTTTATACATATTAATCTCAGTTTATACATATTTCATGAATTAATGATTTGAAAGAAAATCTTTAAAAATAAAGAATATAAATAAATTTTACTAAATTTTCACTTTTATTTGTTTTACAAGTTTCACAATTTCGTTGGTCTTTAATAATAGTTTTTTCTTCAATATGATTGTTATTCTAATTTTTTTTAAATTTATTTATTTTTTAATTCTTAAAAGACTAATTGTGTAAAGCATAGGCCAAAAAGCCTAGTTATATATATAACTCAATATTTTTCAATAAATATCAAGTCTTTTTTATATAAATTCTAAACTTTTATATCCTAATTTGATCACATAAAACACAATAAATTTTTTATTGTCTAATACTTATTTAAATTATTGACTTTTTATTTTCTTGTATTTTCTAAAATCATTATTTGTTAAAATTTATTAAAACCTTTCGTTTTATAACATTTATATTTTTTACTTATGATTTTCTTGTGACTTATGGTTTTTCATCTCTTTTTTTTAAGGATGAGAGGTATATAAGTGTCTTTCATGCCTCTATTACATTTTCTTCTCCTAACTCTTGTTTGTTATAGTACTAATCATGAGGTTTTTTTTGTGTTTTTATTTTGATAATTTTATAATTTTCTAATCATAATCTATGATTTTTAAGTTTGTTTATTAGTCAATTGATGTATTTTTTAGTATTTACATTTATAATTTTTTATTTTTACCATAATCATTTTTTTGGTAGTTTAAGCTTAACTATTAACTAATTACTAATCGTAAGGTTTGTTTATTATTATGTTTTCATTTTTTTAATTATACAATTTTTTAATCATGATTTACGACTTTTTTTACATATCAAGCTTGTTTATTAGCCAATTGATGTATTTTTTTAGTGTTTGCATTTTATAATTTTTTTATAGTGCTTTTATTTTTGTAGTTTAAATTGGTTATTAACAAATTAGAATATACCTAGATTAATGATTATATCTTAAAAAGATGATTGGATGATCAAATTTGGGTTTCTCAGTTATGAGATGTTTAGAATTATAAGACTAAATAGTGTGTTAGTACAAAAATAATGTTAATTAATGAAAAGGTATATATGCTTTTTCTCAATTTTTGTTATGCTATTTTTTTCTTTGATTCTTTTTTTTTTGTACAACTGTAGGCATGAATATTGTTTTCATATTATTTATTTATGACTTTTGATTTTTCTATTTTGGATTACTTGAATGCTTTCAATCTCTTATATATTTTATTTTTTTTAGATTTTTGTATGTAGCATGTTACTAATCATGAGATTTATTAGCATTCTTTTTATGTTTGCATGTTTATAATTTTTATTTTTGTATGATCTATGATCGATGATTTTACTATTCAAATTTATTTGACGGGTATTTGAGACATATTTAGAACTCATTTTTGCTTATGGCTTTTGAATTTTTTCTTTTAAGTAGTAAATTAATTATTGCGATGATGTTGAAAGGTTTTGTTCGTCAACTGTATTATACTTTTCATTTCAGTTTGAAAGCATGTATTAATATTTTATTTGCATCTTATTTTTATAAAATCAAGCAAACATAAAGTTTGCTTCTTTTTTCTGTTTTCTTTATTGTGTTTGATTTTTAATAGAAATTTTAAGTTTGTGGTAATGAATGATCTCATTGACAATGAAAGGTCATATTCAAATTTCAATGTTTCGATAAGTTTTTGATTCCTTTTGCTATCCCATGTTTTTTCTTTTTTTTTTTCACTTAATCTATTTATTGATCTTCTTCTTTCATTTTTTTCTTTTTATACTTTTTCATGTGATAATGAAACTATGGAATATAGATATTTTATGTTGTCATATATATATATATTAATGTTGTTAACAAATTTATGTTTTCTTTAAAAGTTCCTTTTGACTTTTGATTGTCTTTTCTATGTGATTGTAGTTTGATTTATGTTAAAATAGTCGCATAAAATTTTTCAAAAATTCTATCAATGTGGTTTTTTTTTTCTCAATAAAAACATTATTCGTCTTTTGCATAAGTCATTTTCTTCTTTCTTTTTAAACTTCTTAAATTAATTAAAATGATATTTATTTACAAGGATAAAACTAATTAAACTAATTATAATGTGACTAAAATAATCATATAATTTTATAATATATCATGTACATTATACTTATAAAATTGATTAGTTTTGTGAAATAAATGTATTTGAAAATGAAGACATTATTTTTAAACTTTAAGTATTTAAAAAATAGTGAAATGTGTATTAATTACATTTGCAATTATATTCATGGTATAAATTTACATAGTTTATGGATAATTATTTTCAATGTATTTGACATTTTAACTCTTTAAGCTTAAATTTAAAGTTATAATTTCTATTTTATTGATTTTTTTTGTCTTTTTTAAAACTCTATTGATAGTTCAGTCATCCTACGAATGAAATTACAAAATCGATTAAAAAGATTATATTTATTTTATTTGTGATGAGTAAATAAAATCCTTTCATAATTATTTGATTATTATCATGTTATAATTCAAGAGATCCAAAAATTAGCCTTCTTTGTTATTTGAGATTATGTATATTTAAACCATGTTACTTTCAAAATTTTTATTTATTTCTTGAGAATTTTTTTACATTAGATTATTACTAATAAAAAATTAAATATTTGTTTGCCATCAACATAACTTGATGATTTAATAATAATAAAATCAATAATTTTCACGTAAAATAAAATATTTAACTAAAGTCTTCAAGAATATTCTAGAAATTATAACTTTTTTTTTGTTAATTAATAATTAGATTTTAATACTTTTATTTTGGAGGTCTTGAGTGAAATTAAAGAGATAAAATTTGTTATATAGAAGAAAATTACTCTAAAATATTTAGTTAAAACATTTATGGTTAACATTACTTTATTTCATCTTTTTTTTTATTTAAAAAAAGGAAATGAGTTTTAGAGACCTTGCCTAGTTGTTGGAGAGAATTCAAATTATATTTTGAAAGATTAATTTTTTTTTCAAATTCCACCAAGTTGTTAGGGAATTATTAAAGAATAATAATAATAATAATAATAATAATAATAATAATAATAATAATATTGATGAAAAGGAAAAAAGTATAATAATAATGATAATAACTAATTTTTAGAGAAATTATAAAAAGCGAGTTTGCTCTGAAAGTCTGTCTAGATGTTAGAGATTTTTAAAAAAGTTCGTAAATTTTTAAAACTCTAAAATGAAACTATAGGTGAATCGCTAAACTATAGGTGAAAGCTTAAACCTTAGGTGAACCTAAACCCTAGGTGAAATCTTAAACCCTAAATAAAACTCAAAACCCTAAAAGAAACCCTAAATCCTATGTCATAACATGTAGATCCGTAAACTTACTGTTAGACATAGATTAAAAAAGTCGCTACCAATATTTTTTTTAATTAGGTGCAATTGGCCACCTAACTAAATCTATCCAATTTTAAAGAAGAATTCCAAGCTTGACTTAGGTATCTTTAAATAGTAGATTCTAGTTTACTAAACCAAATTTTAGGTTAAAGAGTACGATTACATATGAAATAGGTTATAGCACCCTTACAGCACTCATCCAAAAAATGGTACCAGTTTAATTTCAAATTATCCAAGTCTTAAAGTTTCATTGTAATTTATGGAATGATTTAATTATTGAAAATTGATCTTAAAAGTACTCCAATAGTTTGGTAGCAATTTAAGATAATTTTCTCACCTAAGAAGTGTTCATGAAGACTAATGTTCCACTTTATAGAAGTTTCATCATTAGATTCATTCAATTTGTTGTTGTAAAAAAACTTTTATTTGTGAAAACAATTTATTCTTAGAAATATCTTCCAATATGTTGGTAAGATTTTTTGTCAAAAATATCCTCCAATATATTGGTGGGATTGAAAATTTATTTGTTTGTGGAAACAATTTATTTTTAGAAATATTTTCTAATATGTTGGTAAGATTTTTCATCAAGAATTATCCTTTAACCTGTTGGTAAAATTTTTTTAAAAAACATTTTTAATAAAACTCATTATATCCCCAAGAGTTTGGTAAGACTTAATTCAAGATTTAAATCCTCTAATAATTTGGTAAGATTGAAAAACATTTTTTTGAAAATCCCATTTTAAATTTGAAAGAAAATTAATTAAACTAAACAAAAATCATCATGTAAATAATATCATGCAATAAGTGTAAGCTATATATAAATAATCATGAAATTAATATAAAATATCATGCAATTATATTAAACTTATGCCAAAATAAGAACTAAAATTAAATTAGTAAAAGCATCATGTAAAAATAAACTTTTTTCTTATTACATTAACACAATTGACCCTTTAAAACAATAAACATTAAAATATAAATATAAATATAATATATATAAAAAATAGAAAAATAAAATAAAAAATCAAAACAAAAAATAAATGAAAAAAGAAAAGGAATACTTGTGCTGTGGGTCGAGTCTTTATCGGGTCAAGGTATGGGATCTATGTCGGTCTCGTGGGTTAACCCGTCCTCTCCAAAATGATGCCACTTAGTGATAAGTATATAAAGCTCAAAACTTTCTTTGGTTTAGAATCCTTCTAATCACTCTCTTTGTAGATTTTTTTTCTCTCTATTTCCTCTTTCTAAACATTCAACAAAAAATTCAAATTCCAATAAATCTAGCTAAGAATCTAGATTCTAATGCTAGAATCTTCAAACGACCTTCGAAAATCTTCAAATGAACCCAGAAACCATCATCTCCGACCACCATGAACTCACCAAAAAATTCATATACACCAAAATTTTTAACCATTTTTTAAAAAAATCCAAAAAACTTTTAGAATCTTGAATCTAACCTAAAAAAAAACCTAGATACCCAGGTTCAAAACTCACTTTAAATCTAAGATCCTAGAATCAAATCTAAAATCCCAAAATCAAATTAAATACCCAAAAAGCCTAAACTATTTTCAGAATAATCCAATGAACCTTTGTGAACCCAGAAAATTCCCTCTTCAGAAAAAAAATTCTCAGTTAAAAAACACAAGCCTAGAAGACCCAAAAGAATCTAAAGCCTTTGATATTTTCTATCTACCCCGTTTTTATGTCTTTTATGTTTTTATAGGAATTAAATCCCTTTCAAGTCTAGAAACTAAATCAAATTGATTATAGATTTGATTTTTTATGACTCAATGATTTGATTTGATTTCTTGTGACCTTTCACTTTTTGAAAAATTGAGATCAAAATCAAATCTATCAATTTCCATTTATGTTTTTTCTTTTTTAGTTTTTTGACTTTTCTTTTTTACTTTAAAGCAAAATAAACCACAAAATAAAAATCAAAACTAAATTAAAAAATCTAAATAAAAATTTTTAAAAAATCTAGATTAAAATTGAATTATAATTAAAATTTTTGAGCTTTTTTCTTAGTGGGCCCAAAGCTTCCAGGGCTTTTGGCTCTATTTTTCCTATTTTGTGGTCTATTCTTTGGAAAACTATTCTTCGACCATCTATCCTCATGTTGATGCATGGGAATTTTGACTGAGTGATTTCATTATGCAATGATTTGCATATTGCATCATTATGATTCTAGTTTGGAATTGATAGTGGTAAGGATTTGAAAAATTTTTGATTGCCATATCCAATTGTTTTGGATTTTCAATGGAGTCTAATTGTGATTCAATTAGAGCTCCAAACAAAAGTTTTTTCATTTCCCAAATTTGATTTACTCCAAATCTACCACCTTTCTTGGTATTGGAATAGCAAGTGTTATGGATGATCTAAGTCCTCCATAAAAGTTATTTTTTATAATAATTCTAGGGCTTCTAGCTTTATTATTCTTATTTTGCAGCCTGTTCTTTGGAAAACTATTCTTCGACCATCTATCTTCATATTGATGCATGGGAATTTTGACTGAGTGATTTCATTATGCAATGATTTTGCATATTGCATCATTGTGATTCCATTTTGGAATTGATAGTGGTAAGGATTTGAAAATTTTTTATTGTAGTATCTAGTTGTTCTGGATTTTCAAACTCATTTTCTAAAATCTTAGTGCATTGTTCATCACTAAAAAATTTGCTTTTAACTTGTTTTGCTACTTTTTGTTTAAGACAATATTCAATAACCTATTTTTGAATATAATTGACTCTATTTCCTAAAGTAGAATAATAAAGAAATATTATTAGTGCTACTACTTGTAGATGGTTTTTAATACGTAATTCTAAATAAGTAGAATAATTTTGTAAGCATAATTCATCCCATGGCGAGGGAAGTTTATGAAAATATAGTTCTTTCCAAAATGCTAAACATTCTTCATCTAGTTTTTGATATTCACTCATGTATTTTTTTTAGTAATCATTTAAATTTCTAACATTATAATTGACTATCATATAAAGAAATATTATTAGTACTATTATTTGTAGATGGTTTTTATTACGTAATTCTAAATAATTAGAATAATTTTGTAAACATAATTCATTCCATGGTGAGGGAAGTTTATGAAAATATAATTCTTTCCAAAATGCTAAACATTCTTCATCTAGTTTTTGATATTCACTCATGAACTTTTTTGAGTAATCATTTAAATTTCTAACATTATAAAGTTTTAATTTTGACAATATGTATTGAGCTTCAATGTTTGGATTAGCTTCTTCCATTCTGCTATAAAATTCATTTTTCAACTTTTTTGTTGTGATTTTTGTTCTATTTTATTACTAATATTATCAATTTTTTCTTCAATTTTATCAATTTTTATAAAAAGTTTTTTGAAAAAAGATGTAGATAAATCAACAAAACCATTTATACTATGACTAATTGCTTGATGTTGTAATTCTAAAGAAGGTTCAATATGCAAACTATAATTATAAAGTCTTTTTGGGCATATACAGTTATATTCTTCAGATTGTTTCTTGTTTTAGGTGCCTAAAACCATTTGTTTTTCATTAAAGGTTTCATAAAAGCCAGTCAAACAACTATCATAATAACAACACTAGTCACAAGAAACCAAAAAAAAAAAAAAACAAATATATGGCTTAAAAACATAAAACAATTATCAAAAAATGAAGTAGAGATAAGAAGACTTACATGATAGTAGAGAGGAAGGTGTAAGAGGAAGCTGCATCAGAGAGAAAGGTGTAAGAGAATATAGAGAGAAAACTTTGGAGTGAGAGAGGAGTAAAAAGTTTGGAGTAAGAGAAGCTCTAGAAGACTCTACCTCAGATGAGAATAGAGGGGATATTTATAAGCTAAACTAACCCTGGTACTTTACCTTAGTTAGGATAATTCATAAAACTTTAATTATTACAAATTTTTACTGTACAACTTTTCTGTGGCTACAATGACTGTTTATTGTTATAGCAAACATCTATAGTGACTAATGTTTTATCCTTTTATTGTAGCTTCTTGAACAGTTGGAAAGCTATCAATTTGTTGTTAATGGCTTGGCTTTATCCTTCTTGGCTATTTTCCAAGTTGACAAATTCTTCATCTTCAAGTTGGAAAGACTGTGGAGAATTAGTTCTTGATTTGTTATAAATTTGCCACCTTTCTTAGTATTGGAATAGCAAGTGTTGTGGATGATCTAAGTCTTTTGTAAAGGCTATTTTTAATAATAATTCTAGGGCTTCTGGCTCTATTTTACCTATATTGCACCCTATTCTTTGCAAAACTATTCTTCGACCATCTGTCCTCATGTTGATGCATGGGAATTTTGACTGAGTGATTCATTATCCAATGATTTTGCATATTGCATCATTATGATTCCATTTTGGAATTGATAGTGGTGAGGATTTGAAAATTTTTTGATTGCGCTATGTAGTTGTTCCAAATTTTCAATAGAGTCTAATTGTGATTCAATTAGAGCTCCAAACAAAAGTTTTTTCATTTCCCAAAATTGATAAGGCTGATAAAATCTTTCTCTTTGAAAAATTTCAAGAAGATTGATTATTTGGAAATGAATATAAAAGAAACACTAATCGTTTTTCATGAATTTGGTAAATTGGGATTTAATGAAGGCTAGAAAATTTTTTAAAAGATGGGAAGAAAAGTTTTGAACTACAATTTGGCCTACTAATCCATATTCAATACTTGTTATATCAAAGGGATCATGATCAAGTTTGAATTTGAATTTTGGGAAATTTTCTCCTATTTTTTGGTTTTCCAGGTATGTAGAAAATATTAGTGGAGATTAGAAGACTTACAAGAATGGTTTTAGGCACCTAAAACATGGAATCTGAAAAAGATAACTGTATATGCCCAAAAAGACTTTATAATCATAGTTTGCACATAAAACCTTCTTTAGAATTATAACCTCAAGCAATTAGTCATAGTATAAATGGTTTTGTTGCTTTATCTACATCTTTTTTCAAAAAACTTTTTATAAAAATTGATAAAATTGAAGAAAAAATTGATAATATTAGTAATAAAATAGAATAAAAATCACAACAAAGTGATTTCAGTCCTCTTTTTTATGGAAATGCTATTATGATTCTCAAAGAAGATAAACCATCTTCATCAAAATCTTTAAATTTCTCTAAACAATAGATAATGGATTTTCAATTGTACAAAAATTTGATTGAACATTTTAAACAAAAAATGGAAAAATCAGAAAACTCTAAACAAAGAGTTTAATATCTTAAAATGATTGAAGAATTATATGAAACACATAAATATCTTCAAAAAATTCAATTATCATTACATGCTTAATTATGATACAGCTGATGAAAGCAGTGATGAAAGCATTGAGATAATTTTGCTAATATTTTAGCTACTAATCCTGTAGTTGAAGAAGAAACTGAAACTAAAATAAAATTAGAATCTTCAAAACAAACTGAAAGAGAAAAACCTAATCCATAAATAGTGGATTGAGGAAAAAGAAAAGTTGATAAAGTTTCTAATCCAAAAACTGATGAATTATTAAGATTTCCAGATATGTCTAACCTGAACATTATGGAACAACATCAACCATCTCTCTTAAACAAACATGAGATTAAACAAATAGAACTAGGACAAACATCCCAAGGTTCTAACACTAACAACATAGAATTTCTAAACAAAAGAATGTTGCAGGCAATACTTATTTAGATTTATCAAAATTTCCAATCTCAAAATATGGAAAAACCATAAATGATTGGGCACAATCAATGTCAATTGTAGTAACCTACTACAAAGACAATTGGTTAAAAGAAAAAATTTTAAATTATTTTTTATGGCACCTAGCAAGGTGATGCTTTACAATTTCTCAAAAAATGAAAAAATTCTGAATTAGGAAAAACCCAAAATGGGAATATTTTTAATCAGATCATAACAATCCCTGATTTACTCAAAGGCTTAACCTAGATCTTGAAAAATGAATTTTGTGGCAGAATGGAAGAAGCCGATCCAAACATTGAAACTCTATTCATGTTGTCAAAATTAAAACTTTGTAATGTTATAAATTTAAATGATTACTAAAAAAAGTACATGAGTGAATATAAAAAACTGGATGAAGAGCATTTAGCATTTTGTAAAGAACTATATTTTCATAAACTTACCTCACCATGGGATGAATTATGTTACTGGAAAAACCCATTCATTTTCTAAAGAAAAGCTTTCTAAATTACAAATCATAAAAAAAAGGTGATGTTTACAAAACAAATCTTTTCAAAAAATTCCAACTTTGGATTCAAAAACATATCGAAAAGGTTAGTGGAGATACTATAGCTAGAAAAGTAGTATTCTTCATATTATGTTTAAAAAACAAATCCTTTTAAAAAATTATGGTAGAATGGAATAAGCTTATCCAAAAAATGAAGCTTAGTACATACTGTGAAAACTAAAACTTTGTAATATTAGAAATTTAAATGATCACTCAAAAAAGTACATGAGTGAATATAAAAAATTGGATGAAGAACATTCAGGATTTTGGAAAGAACAATATTTTTATAAACTACCCTCACCATGGGATGAATTATGTTTACAAAATTATTCTACTTATTTAGAATTACATATTAAAAAATCATCTACAAGCAGTAGTGCTAATAATAATTCTTTATATGATACTTTAGGAAATAGAGTCAATTATATTCAAAAATAGGTTATTGAATACTGTCTTAAACAAAAGGCAACAAAACAAGTTAAAAGCAAACTTAGTGATAAACAATGCACTAAGATTTTGGAAAATGAGTTTGAATTTGGCTATAAAAAATAGACCAAAAGATATTTTCCTAAAAATAAAAATTGCCATTATATTATGAAAAAATGAAAACCTAAAAATAAGGTTTCAGAAGGAAAGAAATTGGTTATTAGAAGAAAAACTTCTAATAAACAAAAATGCAAATGTTTTATATGTAAAGAAGAAGGTCACATAGCACCAAACTATTCTAAAAAAGGATGAAGTGCAAAAAAGGTTATAAAAACTATCGAACAATGAGATTTATCAATTTGTTTTGCTAAAGATTTATCTAATGAAGAAATTTTTTATGAGTTAATTTCTGAATCTAAATCAGATAGTTCTAATAGTGAAAAAAATATATTGTTATGATGAATATTTCTTCTAATCAAAAAGATGTATTAGACACTTCCTCTATTACTAACTTAGTAACAAATTCATCTGAAGAACATATGATCTCTTTAAGAAATGTTATTGGAAAAACCCATTCATTTTCTGAAGAAAAGCTTTCTAAATTACAAATCATCAAAAAAGCCAATGTTTACAAAACAGATCTTTTCAAAAAATTCCAACCTTGGATTCAAAAACATGTTGAAAAGGTTAGTGGAGATATTATAGTTAACGATTTTAAACAAGGATAGGTAGAAATTTCTTTATTTACAAAAGAAAAAATAAAGAAATTTTTACAAAAATATCCAAAAGTTAGATATATTCATATAGGTTTTATTATGATTACCATAAAACTCCTATTTATTTCTAGAAAAGTCATTTCAATTTTAGTTGTTTTAATGGATAAGCATTTTTCAAACTCTATAAATGCTATAATTGGAGGAATCCAATCTAATTTAGTTACAGAAGTAGTTAGTTTAAAGTAAAACCAAGTTATTTTATTTCAATCCATGATCTTTTAGTATAGGATTGTCTTAGACTAAGAATCAGAACAAAAAATTTTGATTTAAAAGAAATAGCTCATGAACTTTCAATCAATTGGACTGTTATTTATGAATTAACAAATATTGCTTCTATATCTATCAAACAGATAGATCCAAAAATCATTGAAATTTTTTAACCATAATTCTATGATTTAGAAATCAAACCAAGATTAATGGACTTAGAGATCTTTCAGTTCCTACTGGATGGTTACTAGAAGATATTTCTAAAGAAAGACCTGCATGTCGCAGAGTCAATTCTTTAAAATTTTTTGCATCAGGAAACAATTTGTATTTTAAAAATCCTAATGCTAGTAGCTCTCAATCTAGCCCAGATTTGGTACTACCCTCTTTAATTCCATCATTTTCTAACTAGGAAGATGATGTTGAAAGCATTTCTAGCATTAATTTTTTCCTACTCATAGAAATTATTTTTCTGGTTTTTAAAGATAATAGTGTCAACATCCCTATTTTTCCAAGTGATAACCAATCACAACCATCAATTTATAGCACAATAAGTTCTGGTTTAAATTGTAACCAATAGAAAAGAAGAATCTAAAAGTCTAAACATTATCACTCAATACAAAATTGGTGATGATGAAGTTATTACATTTTCTAACAAATAACCAAAAAGGTTTTATAATTATATCAATGGTGAATTTTGGTCTAAATCCTAATACAATCACTTTATCTATAGATAAACATTCTATGGAAATTCTTTTTGTAAAGAATCATAAATACATTTATGATTTTTTACCAAAACGTTAATGAAGTTTCTAACCCAGAAACTAATGACTTATTAAGATTTCCATATATGTCTAACCCAGACATTAGGGAATGACATGAGCCATCTCTCTTAAACAGAGATGAGATTAAACAAATAGAACTAGGACAAACATCCTAAGGTTTTAACACTAACAACATAGAATATCTAAACAATAGAAATGTTGTTGCAAGTGATACTTATTTAGATTTATCAAAATCTTCAATCTCAAAATATGAAAAAATCATAGATGATTGGGCACAATCAATGTCAACTATAGTAACCCACTACAAAGACAATTGTTCAAAAGAAAATTTTTTAAATTATTTTTGTAGCACCTAACAAGGTCATGTTTTACAATTTCTCAAACAATTGAAAAATTCTGAATTAGGAAAAACCTAAAAAGGGAATCTTTTTAATTAGATCACAACAATCCTTGATTTACTCAAAGGCCTAACCTAGATCTGGAAAAATGAATTTTGTGCTTTAAAATCAACTCATTTTTTAATTCTAAAAAGGGTTTTCAAACAAAAAGGGATATTTACAACTGTTCCACTTTGCGTAATTTCTGTGAAATAAGAATTGTGCAAAGACATAGATATCGATTACATCTGAGCCCAAATCAGTCCACTCTTTTTTTTTTGAAGAATCCTCTAAATAGAGAAATGCAACTTTCAGAAACTTTTAAAGAACTCCTCTAAATAGAGGGTTAATAACTTTAAATTAAGAAATGTGCTCCTCTATATAGAGGCTAAACAACTTTAAAAACTTTAATTAGGAAATGTCAAAAGACATCCATTTTGCTTGATGCAGAAAAATTCAAAATGTTTAACTTGAAATCCAAAAATTCACAATTTGGAAATTCAAGGGTTTGTGTTAGAGATTCGTAAGGTTTTAATCAGAAATTGAAAGATTCCAAGACTTCAAATTTTGCAAAAAGTCAAGATTCGCAAATGTTTGCAAGAATTCCAAGTTTTGCAAGGATTTTAGAAGTTTGTAAATGGTTCAAGACTTTCAAAGGTTCCAGATTCACAAAGATTCCAGGTTTTATAAAGGTTCCAAATTAACAAAAGTTTCAGATTTGCAAAGATTTAAGGTTTCGCAAAGGTTATAGATTCGCAAAGGTTTTAGATTTGCTAGAATTTAGAATCACAATAATAGAAGATTCACAAGGTTTTCAAATTTGCAAGAATAAAAAATTCATAAGGGTTTTGGATTTGCAAGAACTACCATTTCACAAGAATTTTAAGATTCACAAGAACTTAGATTTGTAAGAAATTCAATTTCACAAGAATTTTTAGATTTGCAAGAGTTTTAGGTTCTCAAGAATTTTACTTTCGCAAGAACTCGTAAAAGTTTCAAATTCATAAGAATTAAAAATTCCTAAAATTTTTCGATTAAAGATTCACATTTAAAGCCTTATATTTGAAAACTTAGGGATTAACATAAAAAAAGATTCTCATTCCAAAAATTTTAGGGTTTCACATCTAAAAGTTAAAGATTTTCCTTCGAAAAGCTTAGAGACTCACATAGAAAATTTTAAAAATTCACATTCAAAAACTTTAATATTTCACAACCAAAATTTCAAAAATTTTCATTCGAAAAATTTCAGGGTTTCATGTTCAAAATTTCAAAGATTCACATTCAAAAGATTTTAGAGATTCACACCCAAAGTTTTAAAGATTTATATTTGAAAAATTAGAGAAATTCACATCCAAAATTTCAAAGATTCTCATTCAAAAAGTTCCTTTAAACATAGGCTTTATAAGTTTAAAAGTTTGGAAAGTATTCCTTGTCCAAAAATCTCATCATAAAAGATCTTCCTCATTTTAGGAATCAAAAGTCAAACATTTTCTCCCAACAAAGACAAATGTCATGATAATAATGCAAATGTCTTCTAAATGATGCAAATGCAAATGTCATACAATGATTCAAATGTTCCCTATATGATGCAAATGCATGCCCTAATCATAATGCAAATGCAATTATCAAGGATTTAAATACAATGTAAACACAATATATGTAATGCAGATATCAATGCCATGAAATTCTAATTGTGGTAACAAGGTTCTTAATACTCGACCATTCCTTCTTAACTTCTCAGTACTAACAATTTTAGAAAAAATTCTATCGATTGATCCATATTATTTTCCTCATTTAGTCCTAACTTATAGGTTTTATCGACAAATCCATTGCTGTGTTCATCATTAGGTCACCTCATTTTCCCTTTTGAAATCATTTTATTAGGCTTCTTTCATTTCTTTCATCTTGAATTTCTTTCAAAAGAATGGAAAACTCTGTTACAACCATTGTCATTCATTTGTTTATCATCATTCTAATTCATGACAAATATGATACATTTTCTCAATTCATTTAGGGGATGCACATTTGGTAAAGAACAAGAAAATTGGGTATCGAAAAGAAATTGGTTGATAACAAATCAAAGATGAGTAAAATGCTATGACTATTTAAATGGGATATCAACATCCAACATAATGAATGTTCTGACAATTTGAACTCTAACTCAGAATTCTTTCTCAAAACACAATCCATTTATATTATTGATCTTAAGCCAAACATTATTTATATTTCTAGGATACTCAAATGTATTTTCCTGAATCTTTATTTTTACTTCAACCTCTCTTTTAGGTTTTCAGTTTAAGTTTTCCTTTTTCCTCATTTTTTTTTTTTCTTGTTTCATTTTTTTAATTTTTTCACATCTCTTTTTCATCTTTTTTTCTCATTTCTCTTTACCCACGATCCATCAGTGACACTTTGATCAAAATCTCAAACAATCCAATGGCAAATCTACCTCAATTCAATTCATGATTCTCTAATTTGAGTATTCACATTCGATCAAAATAGACTTTTAAGATATGAAATGTAGGCTAAGGTGAATGGTTATGAAAGAAATGCCCAAACTGTATTTGAAGGGTAATCAAACCAAAAATCATTTTTTCATGTAGAACACATTGACATTTTGCCCCATCAACTTTTTTTTTTTAATTTTTTTAATTTTATTATTTTTTAAGAAAGATTTAAGCACAATAGGGCTTTGCCCTTGAATTCACTAAGGATCTTTATTGTCCTTTTCGTAAACAAGCTTCTCAAACTTTGCCCCTAGTGTGGGGTGATCCTTTAGTTAAGATTCCTTCAAAGAAAAATTTAAAAAGCTCAAATGGGTTAATAAAGAATAATTTTACTCCTTTTATAAAAGAAAGAAGAAAGATGATCATTTCTCATTTCAAGCATGAATACTCTTAATGAAGAACATTTATTGACCAAAAACAAAGATCGTATTCTAGATTAACTTCATCTTCTAGTGAGCAAAATTCTTTTTTAGATTTGTCTTCTTTTATTCAGCAATCCCAATAGATTAACAATCTCAATTTATCAACATGAATGATATTTTCAAAATCAAATCTTAAATTGTTGTCATAATTATTTCAACATTTGTTATTTGGAATCTAGGAATAGATATAAAAAAAAGATGTAAAACGATAAAAGCATATGATGGTGATTCACACAAAAGAAGAGGTGTCATGAATATGCATCATATCTACCATTTTTATTAAAATAATGAAAAATAAAATGAAATTCAAGTACATAAAAAAAGTCTATTATTCCAAAGAAATCCTAACATGACAAGTAGTTCCAGTCAACCTTTTTAGTATCATTCTTAAAATTATACCCCCCGCTAATCAGACAAAGGGTCTTTATAGACATTCAGCTCTTCTGATTTGTTGAAGCTCACCAAGCTTGCTCGAATCAAACTTTATATCTTATGTTTGAAAATAGGGTACGTTTTATAGAAGAACCAATATTCCCATTATGGTAATCATATGTGGCATTAATGTTATCCCATTTGGAATAGGGTGGTTTTAATGGTCTCAAAAGAAATGAGGAGACCAAGTCATTCTTGACCAATTCTAGGAACAACTCAATATAGGTTATAGAGGTAAGATCAATGCGTGCTCTCTCTTGGTTGCCTCTAGATCTTTCTAAAGCACTTGCTTGATTGTTAGGCCTTGTAACTGGTGTAGTGATAAGATTAGACCCATATGCAAGGGCTTGAAATGTTGGTTGATAAGGGATTGGGTACATATTATTCATGATTGAGTAATAAGGCTGGTAAATGAGTTGTGCAATTTTATTGATTGTAGGGTAGTAAGTAGGATGAATAAGTGATGGATATAAAGCATAACCTCTGAGCTGTTACCTCTCAAAACTCACAGCTTGGACTTCAACTTTTTTCTTTTTAAGTGTCCTACTTTTTTTGGTACTGTTGGCTTCTTCTTTCTTAAGCTTGTCACTCTTGATATTTTTAATAATCTCCCTTGAGATCACCATGTCAACAAAGTTCTTTATTACAATCCCTATCATTTTCTCATAATAGGATACCTTTAAAGTGTTTACGAACAAAACAATTATTTTTTTCTCTATCAGAAGAGGTTGGACTTGAGTAGCAATATCTCTCCATCGTTAGGCATACTCTTTGAAAGATTTCGTTACTTTTTTCTCTATGTTTGTAAAGAAAGGCAATAATGATCCAAGTTAATGATGTGATGATATTAGTTAATAAATGCCTAAATGAGCTTATTCTAAGAGCAAATGTGACTTTGATCTAGTTGAACATACCACCTTATAGTTGAGAGAGTAACACTATCTTAGACCACATGCATCAATAACTTTTTATCACTAGTGTAGGCAGCCATTGTTCGACAGTGTATGATGATATGAGTTATTGGACACTTAGTACCATTGTACTTTTAAAAATCTAAAACTTTAAATTTTAATAGAATCATAACTTTTAGGACTAAACAAAAGCAGTAGCATCCATGGAACAATAAAAATCTACCCCTTCAACAGTTCATAACCTCTTTACAAGCATGTTCATCTTGTAATCAACTTTTGAATCTTTCAAAGCCTCAACCATTTTTAATTTTTCTTTTGAGATGTCCAAATTAGAAACTTGGACCAGTTTAACTACCTTTTCAATAAGGGTAGAGTTGTTATAGCTTTGGATATTCTTTTAAATTGGGTGCAGATGGCATTATAGCATGTCAAAAATGCAAATCATTTTGATGGAAAACTTGACTGGATTGGGCCTGATATGGACCATAACTCGAATGATAAAGAGGATTTGCAATATCATGTGAAACATCTTCTTCTATCGTCTTTTCTTTATTCAACTTGTCCAATGCCTTAAGGATTATGCTCAGCTCTCCTTTAATCTCTTATTAGGCCTTTTTCTAATTTCTCAGCATGGCTTACATTATCTTGTTTCATTTTTCTAGCTTAGGTCCAGGTGTAATACTGGTGTTAAGCTATCATTGAACCTTGATTTCCCATAATTAGGGTGCAAATTTAGAGTGATGTTTATGGAATCATTATATTATACATGATAATGAATTCAAAAAATGCATGGATGCAATAAGGAGAATTTACCACATAAAAATTGTTATCAAAGAAAATCTTTATTGAATTAAAAGTTATTTCTAACCAAATCCGATGTTACATCCATGAAAAGTCTAGAATTTACTGAGGAAAGAAATCCCTAATTTGTTGATACTAGCTTTGCACTTCATTAAGGAAATCTAGTAGTTCTTGGCCATGTACTCCCATTGGTGGTACCTTTATCTTCCATTCTTTAACTTTTCTACCATGTTTTTGGATTCATATGCAGCCACAATGATTTGGTCAAGCAGAGACTCTATCTAGTTATGCTTTCTCACATATGCTTCCTTTAATTGCTCATATTCTTCATTCATAGCTCCCATTTGTGTTTTAATTTCCACCACCATTCCATTCAGCATTTGGATGTGTCTTTGTGCTTCAGAGAGTGCCTCATCTCTTTTTTAATAGCTCTACTTGCAACTGTGCATTTTTTTTCAAAAGTTAGGCCAGTTTTCGATTAGTGGATGATCGTATTATGTTAAGGTCAGTGAACAAACTCTTCCATTCATCCTTTTCTTATTTGAGTGCTTGAACTTCCCTTTTTAACATTTTGCTTGCAAACTTCAACTCTTCATACTCCTTTTTCAGACCAGTAGAAGACTTTGCTAGGCTTTCCATAAATGTAACTAAGACTTTCATCGTTAAAATTACTTTGTGGCTATTATTCTTTATGATAGATCTAATAGTGTGAATGCATGCATAGTAAAAGAAAAGGGTTAGTAGGCATATAAGGAACAATATATAAATATATAGAACAATATAAAGGGTTAGTATGCAAGTAACATCTACAAAATAAAAAATAAAACATAAATTTAAAAGCAAAATAAACATCCCATCATATGTCTTATTTAAGATTTTCTAACACAAGTGAAGACATGGTTCTAACTTAGGTTCTGACTTTTAAGGTTTACTTATTGCTAGGTTGATGATTGATTTGTTAGTTTGCTTGTAATTTGCAAGAATTTTGATTAGTTTAATGGTATATGTTTGGTATTTGGTTATATGTGTTTGTTTTCATGGTTTCCTTTTTGTTTTGTTTGTTACATGTTTGATGAAATTTCGTGCATGATAAAAATGTCTTTACATTATGGTATTATGAAGTTTTGATGTATTATTTGAGTAAATAAAATGATGGAAGATTGTTGATGTTGCTATGGAATATTCGGCCAAGTCATTCCCATGCTTGGCTGAAACTTGTTCTTTGTAAAATGACCAAATGTTGCTTGTTTTTCATATGTTTGCATGTGTTTTTGCTTTTTTCTTCAAGTTTTCAATTTCAAATTTCCAAGAAATAAAAATGTTAGATTAATATATTTTTAGGTTATTTTATGATTATTTGCATGAATTTCAAAAGAAAAAAAATGATGGAACATGTCTTTTAAATTTTTTAAAACCTTGGTGTTTGATCCATTTTCATCATATTGTTGCATGCATATTTAGTTTGTAATATAATTTAAAAATGCTTAGATTTGTAATAAGTTTGTTCTATAGTTATGCATTTTTCATGCATCAAAATTTACATTTTTACCGATTGCATTCTTGTAGTTTGTTTTAGTCAAATGTATTTTCCATGAAACTCCAAATTCCAAACCCCAAATCCAAATCATAAACCCTAAACCAACATCCAAACCTTGAACCCTAAACTACCATCCAAACCTTAAACCCTAAACCAACCCCTAAATCTCAAACTAACACCTAGCCTTAAACCAACCCCTAAACCTTAAACCAAACCCTAAGCCCTAAGCGAAAATGTAAACCCTAAAACAAACCTTAAACCTAAACTTTAAACCAAAACCCCAACCCTAAACCCTAAACTAAACCCCAAACCCTAACCTAGACCTTAAACCTCCCCTAAACCCTTAAAACCCTAACCAACCCTCAAACCCTAAAATCAACCTTTGATCCCATTCATGCATTTGTATTTCATTTTACTTTATTGTTACATGCATTTTTAAATTACCATGGATGCATAGTTTGTCACTCATACTCAATTGTCATATATCCATATTATTGCCATGTTCATACATACCATGCATATATTTTAAAAAATGAGTTTTCAAAGAAAAATAATTTTTAAATAAGATGACATCTCAAGTAAAAATAGCTTTCAAGATTTGGCCTAAATATAGAAGTACTCTTGATGGTTATCATTTTTTATCTCAATTTTATGGGGCAATTTAAAAACCCTTAAGTTAGAAATACTTTTGAAGCTCTACCTAAACATAGGAGAGTGTAAGAGGTATCTTAATAATTAAGATGTTTTTGTCTTGATCCAAAAATAAAATGTTTTGTTTCCAAAAGAGAAAAAAATTGATTTGCTTTCAAAATAAAAATTCAAGCTTTGAAAAAGAAAGGAATTTATTTTTAAATATTAGTATAGGACCATTTTTACCAAAATCAAAATATAACATGCAATTGATTGGTACCATTTTTAATGGGCGCTACAGGGATACTAATCGTTCCCTATGCATAACCGACTCATAGATCCAATTTTATTTTTATAGACCATAAAAATGTTCTTTTATAAAACTTTAAACCTGTTTTAAATGTTTTATCAAAAGAATAAAATTTTTGGGTGGCTAATGATACCTTAAAAAAGATTGGTGGCGACTCTTCATTTTTTGTTTTTCTTTTATCGAAAATGCTTTTTAGCAACCTACCATTTTCTCATTCCCCAAGTCTAGTGGTTGAATCCCTTGAGCCCGCACATTAAGGCAGCTTGGTGACTACATTAGGGATACATTTTTTGAGTGTCATACCAAAAATTGATTTCATGTTATCCTAAATTTTATTTTAATGGTCCTAATTAATGATTAATGTTTAATCTTAATTCCTTGATTTTAACTTTCTTGTTTAGTGAAAAAATTTTTAAAAAATAAAAAAAAAAGAAAATATTTTGATTTTAATTTCCTTGTTTCCAAAAAAATTCAAAAAAAAAAGTATGTGTATGTGTTTTACATTTCATGCATATTTTAATCATGTTATTATTTTAACTAATCCTTAAGGGATCGACATCTAGGCCTTTTAGCTTTTAATATTACTTGTACGACTTGTACACTTGTAAAATTTCCTAACCAAGTTTTAAGTGCCATTGTCAGGGATTAGGTGTAAAGAGTCTTAGGCTAGTATTGTGTTTTTCCATCCTCATCTATAGATTGGTTCTCCCTTAATGTACTTTTGTCAAGCTATTTACTAATTTGCCTTGTTTTTGTTTTCTTAGGTTATTCACAAACTAACCTTTTTTGCATAGGTTTTTGTTTAGGATTTTTTTTTCACTTGTGGGATTCCAATACTTTTGAAGGAACTAAGTACCATGTGGACTAGGCTAGACCTTATTATTTTAATGATTACCTAGGACAATGGTTTAGTGATAAAGACAAAGTCAAAAGAGAGTCAGCCCTCAAATATTTATTCAAAAAATTACTCTCTAAAAAAATTAATTAGAAGCTAATAACACTAGGCATGATCCTAAGCCTAATCTTGTCCATAACTTTTAAAGCCCATACGACAATGGTCAAGTGCTTGGTGGAGATTACCATAGTGCTAAGTGTCCATATGACCAATGATTTAAACCTTACTCAAACACCTACATTACTCACACTTTGGATGGTTATCCTAAGAATATATGAGACATTATTTTGGGGCATTCCTTCAATTCAAAACCTTAGTACACTCAACTTATCCTAATGAGCATTAATTTTCACAATACCTTCCACCACCCTCACTACAAGTTCTTCAAGTGCCATACCATGTTCTACCATAACAAACTTTGTCTCAATCACATTATCATTCATCTTCACATCACTTTCCATCCACACCATATTCATAACCACACAAGAAAAGAAACCACTCTTTATGGAGTTGCTCATTAAATTGCTCTAAACTCATGAAAAACACCAACAATACCTAGAGGCATGCATTAGAAATTCTAGACAATATGGTCAA
This sequence comes from Durio zibethinus, assembly GCF_002303985.1. The sequence continues at coordinate 15,506,669 of NW_019167871.1, read as the reverse complement.
AATGTACATACCATAAATACTTGCCTTCTAGATCCTATGCATAAGGCTACAGAGTCAAAATCTTATTGTGAGGAAAATGAAGAGCATATATTAGAGGATCATTTAAGGAAAGAAGGTCCGATATGGATGGATGATGATAAAGAACCAGAATTTGCCAAAAGTAGTAAAAGTTATTGAGGAAAAGATAATAAAGGCAAAGGACATGTTTATGGCTAGAAAAGTTGATGATGATGGATCATTTAGGGGAAGTTGAAAATAAGGAGAACATTCAAAATGAAATTGATGTTGATATTCCACTCATGCCATTTCCTAAATTCTTTGATGATCACTTAATCGATTGTGTGAAGAGGTATGAGGTGGATAGATGTGTTGATAAGGCAAACTTACTAGATAGATCACTTAAGCCCTTAGACAAATTCTTTCTTAAATGAAATATTAAGCTTAAAGATAAGGAAAAACTCATTAGTAAAGAACTTACTTGTTTAGTAACTTCTCCATTTCATGATTTTATTATGCCTGAAACTTTAGACACCTCATTCTTAGAGCTTCTTCTAGATAGACCATCCATGAAAAAAAAAGTGAATGATAAGGATTTTGGAGAGGATGGTTTAATTCCCTACTTTGAATTGTAAGAAGGTTTTAGCATTGGTATTAATCAAAAAGACCTTGAGCTTCATAGTATACCCATGCATTTCCTTTTATGGTTTGAAGATCCATAATATGATGATTTGGAAATGCATGAGGTTGAAAACCCTCTTTTTGACAACTTTGATGAGCCAAAATAAGAAGATGCAATAAAGGAAACTTTGAAAAGTCAAAAGTTGATAACATAGACAATTTGGATGATGATGATATAGAGGGTTTCTCTAGTTGTTTAGAAAATTTCCAAACCTTTAATTTTCAACTTGATACCTTTAACTTCTCATCCTTTATACTCATTCGATCGATACCATTTATAGAGGAATTTTTCATGTTACAGTCGAAACCCATATTCTCTATGGTGGTACCTAATTCATTGGTACTAAAGCCAATGACCATATCTATTTGGTTATATTGCAATATGTTTAGATTATTCATAGAGGTGGGATATGAATTTACCTGCATGAACCATATACATTTAGAGTTTATCATTACATATTTGGTTGAAAGAAAGAGAAAAAAATGGGTAAATTTGGAAAAAAAAAGGTGGTGTGATTCTCTAACACCAATGAAAGTCAAACTTTTGACTTTAAATAAAGTGCTTCTTTAAAAGTAGCCCAAGCTTTACATTTCATCTTTTGTTCATTTGTTTATTTTGTCATTTTTAGGTTTGTTATTTTTTTTCTTTGTGCATACTGATGTAGTTTCTTTGTGTAGTTGTTTTCTTTATTTTGTAAGTTGAATAAGAATTTGAAGAAAGGTTGCACTAGTTTCAGCCAAGCATTCATGAGAGATTTGACCACCTTGCTTCCATAATGATAGGGGCATTTTCTGGTTCTTCCTTTTTGTGCTTTATTATTTTTGCTTACACATTAAGGACAATGTGTTCTTTAAGTTTTAGGGAATGGAAAAATTGTTCAAAACTTTTGCAAAATTTTTTGAATTTTCCTTAAGTTTTGCCTTGAAATTGAGCTTGACTTATTATATCTTGAATCATTAGTATGCTTTCTTTGATTAGTTTTTTATGAAGCCAATGATAGGAAGAGATTAAGAATGAATACAACTTTAGGAAAAGATTGAATATTGTGTGAAATATGAGATTATGCATAGGTTTAATGACTTCTTAAGTATGAGTTTTCATACTTAAGAAAAAGAAAAAAATTTGGGCAAGAAAACAAAGCTTAGGGGCAATTCTTTCGATAAGCTTTACCTTTCTTTACCTTGAGAGCTTAACTATTAATGATCCTACACAAAGTAATGCATAGTTAGGGTATTTAAGCCTTAAATGACTTTTATCATACCTTGACCCTAGCCTTACATTACAAGCTTATAAAAGTCCTAAATGATCCTTGGTTATGTGTTTATCTACATTAGTGGAGAGATGTGTGATAAGCAAACATATTAAACTTGAACACACTTTATTGATCTTAGTTCTTGAATTTTCATGTTTTGCACAACATCACTAGATTTCATGCATGGATTTGTGAGATATTGTTTGCTTTTGGAATCATAGTTAGGAATGAGCTTAGCCTAGGTTGATTATTGTTGATGAGCAAATTTTTATGATTTTTCTTTAGTTATATCCATTGATTAATCTATGAGGTATTCATGTTGAATGATGCATTGAAAGTATATAATGATTCTTACTCAATCTTGTTTTGCTTGAGGACAAGCAAAAGCTTAAGTTTGGGGTTTTGGTTTCAATAAAATTTTAGCATTTTCTTACTTATTTTTAGTGAAATTTCTCTTTATTTTTAGTGTCATTTCTCTTTATTTTTAGCTTGATCCTTGAGAATTTTGGCAAAAATACTCCTAAATGCATAATTATCTCATGTGTAGGTGAAAATATACAAAATGAGGAATTTCAGAGTATTTGGACTCATTTTGGAGTATTTATGGTAGAAAAAGTTGGAAAAGGCCATAACTAGTGTGATTGTTCTATCTTGCCATATAGAGGAGTTTTTTTAACTCTTTTTTTTTTTCTAATTTTTTTGGCTCAAATGAACTTTATGGAACCTTATTTCAACTCTCAAATCCCATAATTCTCATTTGGAATTGTTTTCCTTAGCTCAATAATGCATTATCACCTTTCAAGTATCTTTATACATGCTTGAAATGTAATAGTTGCATTAGGAAGTTGGAAGCTTTTTGAATTGATAATTTTTTAGAATTTTTCTAAGGATTATATTGCATAATTTTTTCACTTAATAACTTGAATTTTGGAAGCAAAATGAATGAATAAAATGTTGTATTAGGTGGCAAAAATGAAGGAATAAAAGTGCTAATGTGCCATGGATACAAGTATCCCATGATCAAATGCAATGTTAGTGCCATTTTTTTGGAGATTTAAAGAATACCATATGGAGTTGCTAAGTAGACTGAGTGATGGCCTCCTATTGGTCATAATTTTGACTTCTTAGAGTGTAAAGGATCATGATAAGAAAGCTTCAAAGCATGAAGAGCTAAAGGAGTCAAACAAAGAAGCAAATGCCATGAAGGGAGGAAAAAAGATCTAGAAGCTAGCAATTTCCTAGATATTTTTGTTGAAATTTTAGGGGTTGAACCATCTCCCATTTGCCTATATATAGAGAGGAGTGGCTAGCTAAAGGAGGAGAATTAGATAGATTTTTAGATTTTAGTTTTAAGTTTTAAGTTTTCTACATTTACTTTCCTCTGCACTTTTATTTCCTTGCTTTCCAAATAAAGCTATTTGGCAGCCAATTTTCTTTAATTTTTCATAAATATTTAACTTTCTTACTTTATTTTTCAATGTACTTTTATATTTCTTTAATGAAAATTTAAGATTCTTACATTTTTACCTTCAATTTTTATTGATTTCACTTGTTCTTCAAATCCGTTTGGTGAATCAAGTTCTTGACCTCCTTGCAATGTTTTATTGGTTCTTGACCAAATCTAGCTTGTTTTGAGCCAAATTTTTTTCTTACATTCCTAACTCATAGATCTTCAAATCAGAAACAATTAGATTCAAATTCTATCTACAAAATTCTAGAAAAATCTCACAAGTTTTGGCTAAACATTGGTGGCAAAGTTGAACTTTGCATGAGTGACAGCTTATCTCTTTATCTTGGCATTTGGTTTCAATCTCTTGCACTTTACACTTTTAGATTCTTATGTTTACTTGATAATTCTCAATTGAATGCATTTAATTTCATGATTTTAATTGCTGTTTGCATCAATTTCTTTAAAAATGCTATATTTTTCCAAATTTGCATGTAATTTGAATTTATAGTTCAATGAGTTGAATTTTCTCTTATGTGATGCAATTTCTTTGCTGAATTTAGTTGTAAACTTGTTGTTACATCTTACCTTAGCTCAATTGTCGGTCATTCTCTTTACAAATTTCTAGATCTAATTTTTTCTTTCTTTGACTCATTAAAATCCTACTTTAACTTAGTTTCTGTTTTAGCTTTTTGTTACTAGTTCTTGCATTTTCTTTTCACTTTTTGTTCTTCAAGTCAATTTCTATTTGAGATCTTTTAATGCTCTTTTAAATTCCAGCTCATGTTCAATTGTTTCTATACAATTTATATTCCAATTCTTAGCTTGAAATTTGGTTTCCAGTTTTGAAACTAATTTTTGGTTTTCACATTTTAGCATAAATCTTGCAAATTTTTCTTCACTAAATGTACTAAATCTGTTTCGAGTTTAGATCATTAAGTGTTTTGCAATTTTCAACTTGAGTTCATAAAAATTACAGCACATTATCTTTGGATCTACTTGTTGAAGTTTGGTTCTCATTAGCAATGTATAGTTTGCTTGGTTGTTGTTTGTTCTTTGGAATTTTGTGTTCTTGTTCTTGAATTTTTACTTTGATTCTATTTTTACATTAGTTAACCTATAGTTTTTGTGAATTTTCAGTTTGCTTCAATATATTTTTGAATAATTTTAGTAGTTACTTCTATTAGAAGTTGAGTTGTTAGTTGAAGTTAGTTAGAGTTATTTATAGTTAGTTAATTCGGTTACATTACTTTAGTTGCTATTTTTTTTGTTTCATTTTCTATTTGCTATTTTTAATTCTTAGCTTAGAATTACATTTTAATTCATGTTTAATTCATTGCATGCCATTTTAGCTACTACTTTTGCATATTCTTTTGTTTTGCTTAGTTTACATGTTGCATGCTTATACCTTACTATCCTTGTGTTAAATGCTTTGTTTGATTTTAACTCTTTTAGTTGGTTTGATGTCATGTTTCTTCTATTTGATTGAACTAACTTTAGTTACGGTAAAAGGATAATAAGCACTTAGTCTAGGAATCTCTTTAAATAATTTTTATGGGATTGACATCTAGGCTTTTTAGCCTCTGTTATTACTTGTACGACCTCTGCACTTGCAGAATTTTCCAATCACCTACTCAACCTACTACCCACCAATAGACCAGATATCCCAAACACCATACTCATATACACTACCACCACAGCTAATGTACCAACCTAATTTCTAACCAAGAGTTCCTCATTTCTCTCCAACACTGACCATACAACCATTTTCCCAACTAAGTAACCTAACTAAAAACAAAAAAATTCTTGCACCACCAACACCAGAGAAAGAACCCCTATTGACCCAATACCAATGTCCTACTTAGTTACCTAAAACTCTTGAAAGGCCAGCTTATTGTCTTTATCCCTATTGAGCCTTTCAATCTTTGTATTCTAAATGGAATAACCCTAATGGCCAATGTGAATACCATTATGGCACTATGGGTCATTCCATGAAAGATTGTACGGCATTAAAATACAAAGTGCAAGTGATGGTAAAGGCTGAACGACTAAATTTTGACACTTGAATAAAGCCAAATGTTAGAGGGAACCCATTACCCACTCATGCTGGGGTATAAAAGAGTCAAAAAGTGAAATAAAGAGGGGCAAGAGAGTCAAAAGATGCATAAGAGATGTGAAAACTCTTTTGGAAAAAGTGTATGATTGTTTAGCTATAATTGACATAATTCAATCGAGAATTTTTTAAAATTGATGATAACCATCTAGGATTGGGTTAATCTATAAGAACCATGGAATGGTGATGGGTCACTTGATTCAAGATTATGAAGAGTTCAAGTAGGTAGTATAAAGGCTTATGGATATCGAAATAATTAAATTCTATAATGAAAAGGAAGAGGATAAGGTAAGCATGATAGCAAGTCAAGGATTAGGTGGATTGTTCATCCCAGAGCCTTAACTATTTTCTATGATGAGCTGAAACTAGTAGCAAATGAATCAACTCCTGACCCTATAGCAACTATGATCGTATATGTACCTAGTGCATTTCTTTATAAAAGTGACAAGGTAGTTCTTTCAAAATACGATTATGATGTGTTAGTCCAAGGATCTGATGGTAACATTGCTTTTGGTAATTCAAACATCGATGATGCAACCGATATATCTGAAGTTGGAGGAATGACCCAAACTGGTCTATACCCTTAAGGTATTAAAGCAAGTAAAGAAAAAAAAAGCGAAGGGAGTAAAGGGGAATAATAATGAAGAGAAAGCTCTTGTTACAATGAAATGAACCTAGTAGTATAATGCAAAATACTAGTAACAGAACAAGAGGCGTGTGACTTTCTAAAGATTATTAGGCATAGTGAATAGTAGACCAACTAAACCAAATGCTAGCAAGGATCTTATTGTTGTCTCTATTATTAAATTTTGAGCCCTATAGGAATGCGCTGCTAAAAATGCTAAACTAGGCTTTTATAGACCATGATATTTCGATAGAAAAGGTAGATCATTAGGTAAGAAGTATAATGGCCCCAAATTTCATTACATCCAATGATGATGAAATTCCATCGAAAGGGTAAGAAAGTGTGAAGGCTTTGTATATCATAGTAAAGTGCAAAAATCATACCATGGCAAAGGTGCTGATTAACAATGTATCCTCCATCAATGTTATGTTTATGGTTACTTTGGCAAAATTATTGGGTCAATCCTTTCTACATGAAAAATAGCTACATGATAGTTAGAGCTTTTGATGGGTTAAAGAGAGAAGTGATCAAAGATATAAAGATTCTACTACATATGGTATTTGCACCTTTAATGTTGAATTTCAAGTCGTGGATATTTTACCATTATACAGTTGTTTGTTTGAGAGGCCATGTATCTACACCACTAGGGCCGTACCATCATCTGTGCTCAGGGGATGAAGTTTGTGTTCAATGGTAAACAAGTAAGCATGGATGGAGAGGAAGATTTGTTAGTAACCAAGACCTTAACAACCCTTTACGTGGAAGCTGCAAAAGAAATGCTTGAATGCTCTTATCATGCTTTTGAAGTTGTTAATACTATGTATATGGGAAAAGGCTCAGTCATACCTATCCCTCACCTATCTAAGACTATAGGAATGATGGTTAATCAGATGTTGGGAAAAGGATGGCAACCTCATCTAGGTCTTGAGCTGGCATTACAAATGATGAAAGAAGTAACAAAATTTATAGAGAATAAGGAAAGATTCAGTTTTGGATACCGACCAATAGTTGCTAACAGGAAAAAAGCTATGCAAGAGAAAAGATAGAAGAGAATGGCTTACCTCAAGGAGCAATAGTTGGTGGGGGTAAGATGGTATTTCCATATCTCGAGGGGTATGTTTATCGTAAAGCGTTAGAGGTAAAAGTATCCATAAAAAATATTGAGGTGGCCTTTTTAAGGATGAATCTAAATACGAAAAAATGGATAAAGCAATAGCAATAGAGGAACATATCTTTTTATTTCCATTTAATGATGGAGTGTATAGACCAATTTGTTTATTTTCATTATCCTTGAACTGAAATCCAAATGCCTTTGCCCAAAGGCATGCAAAAAGTTTGTATAGGCTTATTTTTCAGCATCATTAATAAAATGTCAATTGCAATGCATTTTTCATCACATATTCTTTTCCATTCTTTTATTCATGCCATTATATCTTTTGTTCTTGCCCAAATATCCATCTATATCCTTGTAATCTTAATAATTTTCAAGTTTTCAAATACTAGACAACATGGATGGTCATGACGATTATTCGGATATCAACAACCACTGGAAAAGTTTAATAAAAAGGCTTGGATATCACTAATGAGAAAGTTTAAATAAAAGTTTTCACTAACAAAGTTTTAATGAAATTTGTTTGAATATTTGAATATCACCACCATGTAATTTTAAAAAAGCTTGGATGTCACCATTGAGAAATTTTAAAGATACTCATATATGAATACTCAGATATCATGATTGAGTGATTTTGAAAATGTTTGAATATCACCATCGAGAAAATTTTATTGAATGATTAGATTTCACCATTAAGAAGATTTTAATAAAGTTCAAACTTGAAATGCTCAGATATCACCACCGAGTGATGTGAATGTCTTTAGACTTGAATGCTCAGATATCACCATCAAGAAAATGCAAATGTCTTCAGATGTCACCATCAAGGGAGTTTTAATGAAAGGTTAGATTTCACCACCGAGATTTGAAAATTTGGAATTTGAACATTCAGATATCACCACAAGGAAGTTTTAATAAAATCCATATATTATCACTAAAACATATAAAATACTTAGATTTCACCACTGAGAAGTTTTTATAAAAATCCACATATCACCATAAAGCATGCAGAAAACTTAGATATCACCTTCGAGAAAAAATCATATATTATCATAAATCATACAGAAACTTAAATATCACCATTGACATAATTATATAAAATATAATAATATCATCAGAAAACCTTGACATATTTTTTTAAGAATAGTTGTTCATTGTTTTTGCTTTCATTTCTATTTTTCTCAAATTTCTCTTTTTCTTTTTCTTTCTTTCTTCTTTCTATTTTTTTATTATTCCAACTATTTAAAATTTCTTTTTCTTTTTTCTTAATATTTATAAAATTATCAAGTGTAATTATGATACAAACATCTATTTCCAAATTAATAATGCAAATCTAAATGCCTTTATGCAAGTGTGAAGATCCTTGCCAATCATGCAAATGCAAATGTCCTTTTCACATTGCAAATGTCCTTTTCACATTGCAAATGTTGCTTGTGAATATACAAATGTGGGATCTTTTACCTATGAATATCTTTTGTCAAATATAAATAAAAAAGTATATGCTTATACCAAAATGCAATTTCTAACGCTACCTCAATGTGATAGATGCCAGAATTCTCAAAGAAGATGCAAATGCAAATATCTAACCCAAGGATACATGATGTAAGCACTTATTGAAACATGTTAATGCAAATCCTAACTTTGATAATGTGATTGCATTAATCCTTGCAACTATCAAGATGCAAAGACAAAACTTGATTCAAAGAAACTAAACATAAATAATCAACAACTATGGTGTGAATTATCAATACCCTCTACCATGTCTCAAATACAAGTGTCCCTAGGTAAAAGCATATGTTTTTTCCAAGACGTACATGCAATAATGCAAATGCCTCTACTAGGATACAAACACAAATACTTATGCAAATGTTTCTTGCAACTACACAATTTTATTTCAAAAATGCCAATACTTATGCAGATATAAAAACTTCATGATGTATGTACCCCAACATGGATACGAACACCAACAATATACTTTTTTTTTCAAAAATCTATCTCAATTCTACTTATTTTCCATTGTCCATCCAATTAAATCTTCAACTTCTTCCTCAAAAAGATTACAACTTACCAATTTCCTATTTTTTCACTTATTTCATCTTTCTATTTTACTAGTCTCCACCAGCCTTTTTTCATTTTCCTTTTATTTTCAGTATGCTTTCCTTTTTATTTTCAACCTCAACATACGACATGCAACACTTGTTTTGGACTTGATTGCAAAATCAAGAAAAGAAACCACCATATCCTTCTTTAAAATATTTTTTTCTTTTTCTCTTTTCTTTTCTCTCTTTTTTTTTAAACATTAATTATTTAATGAAAAAACAGTTTTCTATTTTGAATACAAACTGGTCTAAAGATTTATTTTCAAAATTCAATAAATTTTCTTTTACACCAAAAATAGTTTCCTTATTCTTCACAAAAATACGTGACTGGTTATTTAAAAATTTTTAAAATGGTTAACAAAATTGCTCTACATAATTAAGTTCTTTAGTAAAAAGGAATAAAATATTTAAACAAATGTGACTTTAGGAGTCCTTTAAAAATTGGCATTCTCTATTAGAAATTAAAGGGGTGATAATTTTATTTTTAAACAAATTGAATGGTTTAGCATATCAAGATTTCATTTCATTCAAGAAGGCTTTACTACTTGAAGGGCATAAAAGAGATGTACATTTTTCCATCTAAGTTTGCCTGTGAAATATAAATTTTTCTAAAAAGTATGAACTCTTTAAAAGTCAAACATGTTTGACATTTTCTTCAGTATCTAAATGTGGCATTTTGATAGATTTCAAGGTCAGTTGTGGTGAGTTCAAAATTTTGGAAGGACATTTAGGGATGAGGAAATAAGGCTCAAATTTTCAAAATCAATCTCTTTTTTTATGCATTTAAAAATTTTGGGAACCTTGATATCTTTGGATTTTTCAAAGGGTCTAGGTTTCATCTGGTTAGCATCTATCTCATTTAGTATTGGGAACAACTTTAAAGCTTTCAAGGTTTGTCCTACACTACTTTTTTAAAAGGTTTTTGCCCTAAAGCCATATTCATTCTTTTTTTTTTTTTCTTCAAAGCTTTACCCTAAGGAATTTGGGTCAAATTTGTCCTAAATTTATTTTTGAAAACTCATCAAAGTTAAATAGATGTTGGATTCAAACTGGGTTGGATTTTAAAGGCCTTATAACTACCTAGATTCTATCCAAATAAAATCAGGTGCCTACAACCTTTAATGTTGCATATGAATTGATTAAAAACATGGCAATCAATAACTGTTAATGGTTTAATCACAGGTAACATCATAGGAAAGCCTTAGGAGTAAATGAGCTTACTGAGATTACAACTTTAATTGCTAAGTTAAAGTCCCTAGCCAGTTGAGAACCTAAACTTGAAGCTGACACATTTTGAGCCCAATCCTAGTTAGCCAAAACCTATTCAAAGTTCTTTCACTTGTTGCAAAGTTTGTGGGGGAGGTCATGCATGTGATTCATGTTCTAGTCAGACTGAAAGTGTCCATTACTTAGGTCAGAATACTAGGCAACCTAATAACCCATATGCTTCTACATACAATTTTAGATGGAAGAATAATCCAATGTTTTCTTGAAACCAAAATCAAAGTCAAAATCTTGTTCTTGTTCAATCTACTCATGCTACCATTAGTTTCATCATGTCAAACCATGAAATCCCATTGGTTTTCACCATACTTCATATCAGCAGTAGAACCCACATCCATATACCTCTCAATATCAACCTTTGTCACCTTTTAAAAAGAAATCTTTTGTTGAAGATCTTTTAAGCTCCTTGATCAAAGCCTAGACTTCTTTCATATAGACATAAAACATTATGTTTCACAACTAAACTACATCCATTAAGAGCCTAGACACCAAGATAGGATAACTAGCTACTCTTTGCAAAGGCATGATTGGTTTAACCATTGGTTTGGTTTTAAAAGATGGTTTAACGTTTAAGAGGTGGTTTAGGGTTTGAAAAGTGGTTTAGGGTTTCAAATTTGGGGTTTAGGGATTAGGGTTTAGGTTTATGATTTTAGGTTTAGGGTTTCAAATTTGGGGTTTCATGGGAATTTAAAGTTTTATGGAATTATGCATGTGACAATTACAAATTATAAAAATGCCATTAATGATACAAGTGACAAAAGCATGGCATGAGAACAAAATATTATAAACCTAGGTATTTACAAAACTAAATCACAAACAAGTTGCCAATGAAAAATCAAGAGATAAATGGATCAAATACAAAAAAACTTTTTAAATTTGTTTGAGCGTTCCACCACCTTTTTTTTTTTTTGTTCTTCAAATAAAACAACTAAACAACATAAAAAAATCATAAAAACCATTCACTAAATCAACATTTTTGATTAAAAATTTGATCTAAAACCTTATAAAGATGACAATCATAACAGAAACACTTTCAAACACATGAATTAAAGCTACCTTTGGCCACAAAAATGGGAGCAAGTTTTGGCAATGCCATGGAACTACCATGGCCCTTCCATCAACTTGTTTTCATTCCATTTAATTCAACCATGCCTTAAACACCAAGGCATTCATCACATAGAGACATTTCAATTACAAGATTGATTTCATTAGACATATGACAAACTAAAATACTGAGGAAATTATGAAATCAAGAGCATTAAGCAAACAACCAAGCGTGCATCATTATTTTACCCAAACTCATGCAAATAACAAGTAGCAAACCAATCATCATATACATAATTTAAAACAAGAAAACATTCAAAGAAAGTGAATAAGAGGTTTCACCATAATGAGAGAAATTTTGACCAAACCTCTAATTGGTTTTAATGGTGAATTTTTGTGTTTTTCTATTGCTTGATTTCTAGCTTCAAATGAAACTATTAACTACTTGGATGAAAGTTTGAATCAAGCTTTGAGTAAAAAAATTGAACTATAAAACTTTCAAGAAAACCAAAAAAATAGTAAAGAAAAATATGAGAATGTTTATGGAAAATGGAATGAGAATGCCAAGAATTGAATATGAAAAATGAAAGGATTATACCTTCAAGCTTCCTTCACAAAGATTTTTCACTTTTTTTCTTTCATGTTTTTTCTCTTAAATTTTTCTTCCTCTCTCCTACTTTCACGAGCTACCCAGCTCGCCTCTTCTTAATCTTGTAAAAAATGTGACTTCCCCTCTTAAAAAAGATAAAAAAAAAAAAAGATCTTATATGCAATTGAATCTTTGGCTTTCGGATTCAAACTTATCCAAGGGTCCATATTTCACCCTTGTTTTAAATTCAAATAGCCAACATTAGCCATTGGATCAAGATTCCCAATGTGATCTAATGATCTAGATTGTTTACTACCAAAGACATGATTTTTAAAGCTCTTGGATCAAATAAAAAGACCATTTTGCTTCTAATATAAAAATTTTTGTTTTTGGAACAATTTCTTAAAAATCAAAGCTACCGTGTTCGTTTTTGGAATTTTAGTGCACTAAAAATTATAAAATAATATGAAACTAAAATCTAAAGTGTTTTATGAAAATCTAACATTGGGAATGTCAAATAATGAAATTACTCCTAAGAGGTATTTTGATAATTCCACACATTCCAAGGTACTAGTATAGTTTTGAATGCATAAACAATCATCTAATATTATAAAAATGTGATCTGAAAAGTTTCACAAAAAATTAACCTCAGAAAGGTCACATTACGAAATTACACCCAAAGGCGTATTTCGGTAATTTCTCCTCTCAAGGTATGATCTAGGTTTTCAACATTCTAAAAATCATCACATAATATTTAATAATGATTTGGAGTGTTTTACGAAATTTTGACCTAAAAAAAGTCAAATTATGAAAATATCCTTATGGGGTATTTTAGTAACGTTGCACCTCCCAAGGTGCGATCTGGGTTTTTAATGCATTAAAAATCATGAAAATATATTCAATTATGATTTAGAAGTTTTCATAAAAATTCGACTTCGAGAAGGTCAAATTATGAAAATACCCTAAGGGCATTTCAGTAATTTTACACTTCTCGAAATGTAATCAAAACTTTTTAGTGCTTTAAAATCATAAATTCCAATCTTAATCCACATTTATTCCAACTTGATTGTGAAATTTGAATGCTAGCTCGAGTTCTATATGTTTTGACCAAGTTTGATCAATTTTGACTTTGTTTGATCAAGTTTGACCAAGTTTGATCAAAATTGACTTTGGGGCATTTGAATCAAACTGGTCTCAAATTTAATTTTAGAAACTTGTCAAAATCCAAGAAAATGTTAGATTTGAATAAGGTTGAACTTTAAACACTTTACAAATCATCAAGATTTTACTTAGACAAAATTAGGTGTCTACATATTAGAGCAGATGTTTACCTATGCTAAGTTCATGAAGGACATTATCTTTAAAGAAGGAGATTAGATGATTATGACATAATGGTACTCATTAGTAAGTGTAGTTCACTTATTTAGAAAGGACTTCCTACAAAGCTTAAGGACCTTAACTATTTTACCATTCCTTGCACCATTAGTAGCATGTCCTTTAATGAGACTTTATGTGATTTAAGTGTTAGTATTAATTTGATGCCCTAGTCTATTTTTAAGAAGCTTGGCATAGGTGAAGTGAGGTTTACCTCTGTTACTCTACAATTGGCTGACCATTCATTGAAGTATCTTAAAGGGATAATAGAAGATGTACTGGTTAAAATGGATAAATTCATTTTTTTTTGCTGACTTTGTGATTCAAGACATGAAATAGATAGAGAGATGTTTTTAATTTTAGGAAAAACCTTTCCTTGTTATAGGTAGAGCACTTATAGATGTCCAAAAAGAAGAGTTGTCTATAAGAGTTGTCCAAAAAGCACTTATAATATTTTTAAAGCTTTACCATTCCCTTATGACTCCAATAAGTGTTCTATAGTAAATACATTTGACAAAGTGATTGCTAATGTTTCTGATGTTGAGCATTAAGGTGATACTCTCCAAAACCTCTTTAATGATAAGCGTGTAGGGGAGAATTTAGAGTCTATTCATGTTGTGCACTCATTTACATTTCCATTAAAGCTTATTAGTAGCATTGAGCCATTAGTTAAGTTGTTGTCTCCTTTCGAGGTTCTCAATCCTTTTGCTAAGACACCACTTGTGCATGCAATGTCAATGAAAGATAATTTGATGAGGATGAAAAGTTATGAAAAAATAGTTAGAAGTGATGACGAAAAAAAGAGAAAGAAAGTGTTAGTTGAAGAACAAGCCATTAGGGTACATACCTTAGCACATGTAGAGTCTATACCTTTAGTTAGTATACTTTTGAGTAACTTGGCAAAACTATACCTTCTAGCAAAACCATGGATATTTTGAGTACCTTTGAGATTCAACCTACCCCTACTTATTTTAGTCCTTTTACGAAGCAGGATAATGAGTTAGTTATTAATGATAAGATATCCATGTTGTTTGATTCACCTATCATTAAGAAATCTCAACTTAGTCATACTTATCATATTATTTCTAGAAGAGAAGGTGTGGAAAAGATACAAAAAGGATATGATATGATTAATGTTGATGACATACCGATTGATTGAATGCTAAAGTCGAAACCACTTACCTTAGTCTTTCTAAGTGAAAGGTTCAAGGTTTTGTTGATAGATTTACTTTTACTCCTACTTGCCCATCTGATCCATTATTAGACCTTATTTTGGATGAGATGCTTAAGAGAGAGGTCCTTAAATGGTTGGATTTAACAATCAAGTTTTGAGTGATCACTATGAACATATAGTGTCGAACTTATTTTGATAGTCTACCAATTGACTTTAAATAAAATGCTTCTTATGAGACAACTCAATCTTTACTTTTCATGTTATTTCTTTTTGCTTCTTGTGTTATTTTATTCATATTTTATGTTGTGTTAATTTGCTTATTTTGTTGTTTTGCTTATATTTCCTTGTACATATTGATGTTTGTTCTTGTTGTGGGTATTTTCTTTTGTTTTATAGGTGAATAAAAGCTTGATAACTAGGAGTACCAGGTTTGGATACTTGCACTTTACATTAGCTCAGCATGTTTCCAAATATAATAGAGGAGTTCCCTTGTTCCTCTTATGTGCTTTATTTCTTTATATTTACATAATGAGGACAATGTGTTCTTTAAATTTGAGGTATGGGAAAATTGTTCAAAATTTTTGCAAAATTTTTTGAATTTTCCTTGAGTATTGCCTTGAAATTGAGCTTGACATATTGTAGCTTAATCATTAGTGTGCTTTCTTTAATTAATTTTTTATGAAGCCAATGATAGCTAGAGATTGAGAATGAATATAGCTTTAGGAAAAGATTAAATATTATGTGAAATATGATATTATGCTTAGGTTTATTAACCTCTTAAGTTTTGCCTTGAAATTGACCTTGACTTGTTGTAGCTTAATCATTAGTGTGCTTTCTTTGATTAATTCTTTATGAAGCCAATGATAGGTAGAGATTGAGAATGAATATAGCTTTAGGAAAAGATTAAATATTATGTGAAATATGATATTATGCTTAGGTTTATTAACCTTTTAAATACGAGTTTTCATTGTGAGTTAATACTTTAATCATTGAATTACATTTAGTTTGAGCCTTTGAAGCTAACCTTATTTTTATTCTTTTATAGTCACCCTATTTGAGCCTAATCATACCTTTTTTTGTTATGAAAGAAAATTATAAACCCGAGCCTTTGTTCTTTTATTCTTTATCTTTTGGTCCCTTACCCTATATGCATAAGGGTTTTCATGCATCACGTTTGAGCTATGCATTATTAAGGAGAAAGTGTGGAGCTTGGAAAAATAATGAAAAAGAATAGAAAACAAAAGAATGTAAAAAAAAATAAGCAAGTGAAAAGAGCTTGTGTTCGAAAAGAAAAAAAAATTGTGAAAAAGAAAAATAAAAGAAATAAAAGAATGAAAAGAACATAAAGTGGTGAAATAGCAAAGAAAGAAAAGAAAGGAAAAAATATGAAAAGAACTAAGTTTTGGAATGAGTCTTTAGACAAGCTTTAAACTTCTTTCCCTTGAAAGCTTATCCTTGAATGATCCTATGAACGTAATAAATTGCTAAGGTATTTAAGCCTAAAATGACTTTTATCATATGTTGACCTTAGTCTTACATTACAAGCTTATAAAGTCCTAAATGATCTTTAGTCATATTTTTATCTACATTAGTGGATAGAAATGTGACAAGTGAAATGCGATCACACTTTATTGATATTTGTTTTAGAATTTCTATGTTCTCCATGACATTATTAGATTTCATGCAATGATTTGTGAAATGTATTACTTGCAATGCGAACCATAATTAGGAAGGAACTTAACCTAGGTTGATATTTGTAAATTAATTCATGTTTATGATTTTGCTTTAGCTATATCCATTAGTCAATCCATGAGGCATTCATGTTGAATGAGGCATTGAAAGTTAGTGATGATTCTTGTCCAATCTTGTTTTGCTTGAAGGCAAGTAAAGTTTAAATTTTAGGGTTTGATTGCATTAAAATTTTATTAATTTATCATATTTATAGGGCATTTTATGATGAATATTTGCTTGATCCTTGAAAAAATATGGCAAAAATACTCCTAATTACTTAAATAATCAATGTGTAGGTAAAAATATGAAAAATAGGAAAAATACAATTTTTGGAATCATTTTGGATGCATTTTGGTGCAAAAAATCCACCATCGGCCAAACCTAATGTCAACATTATTTAAATGCCATACTTAAGAGACTTTTCCTACCTTTTCCTTCATTACTTCATTTTCTTATTTGAGTTTTAAATGAACTTCAATTCAAGTTTTATTCTTCATATTTTCCTTATTCAAACATCATTTTTAGCTCATTAGTGTTTTGTCATCTATATAGTGAAGTTGCATGAGCTAGAATGGATTTAATGCATAGGTGTAGTTTTGGAGCTTCCATTGGAGTTAGAAATTTCTAGATCTTTACAAGGCTAATTTGGCAATTCAATGGTTCTTAATTGGTTGGATTGAAGATTAAATGAAAGATGATTGGTGGCTAAAGTGAAGACAAGGATTCAAGCACAACCATTAGATGCATTTGTGATAAATAAGTTGAGATGATGCCATTTCTTGGATTCAAAAGGAAGGCCAATAGGTAGTTGCTTAGTTGGAAATTTGGTGGCTTGTAATTGGTTATAATTCTGACTTTTAAAAGCTCACAAGATTAAAGGAAAGAGCTTGAAGTAAAGTGAAGTGAATAGAAGCAAACTAGGAAGCTTATGAAGCAAGATTGGATGACATGAAAAATATCTAGCTTATGTGGCATCCTAGCTAGCTATTTCTAGTAATTTGATTGGTTGAAACACATCATCCTTGGCCTATAAATATGAGGGATGGTCTGCCAAAGAAAGGAGTTTTTTGGCATTTTTAGATTTTTTTTCCGTTTCTTGCATTTTACTTTCTTGTTAATTTTCTTTCTAGCAGTTTCCTCCTTATTCTTTTTTAGGGTTGTTTAGGAGAAAATTCTTTACATTTTCTAGCAAAATTGACTTTTCTTACATTTATTTTTCATGCACTTTAAGATTGAAGCAACTAAAAGTTCATTTCCTTTAAGTTATCTTGCACAGTTTCATGTTTTTCCATTGATTTCTCAATGCTATTTGGTAATTTTCTTCACTAAGTTAGTTGTGGTTTTCACATCAGATCTTATTGAATTCTTACGAGTTTTGATTCAATTTTTTCTTTCTATAAACTCTAAATTTATAGTTTTATAAATCTGGAAATTTTCACTTTCAAATTCATTCCACAAAATTTTCTAAAATTCTAGAAAGTTTCGGCTGGAGATTTGGTAACAGGGGGTGACAATCAAGTGGTGACAGCACTTGAGGAGTCTTCCTTTATTGCTAGGTGATGGGTCCTCTCTTTTCTTACTTTGATCTTGTTAATTCATTTGTTTACTTGCTTAAATTCAATTCCTTACATTAAGTTTGATGTTTTCTAAAGCTATTTGGCTAATTTTCTCTTGATTGTTTTGTTTTTCCATTTTTTGCATTCAGTCTTTGTGGAAGTTCATTAAGATTGTTAATGCATTGTTTTGTTTGATTTCTTTGTTGGATCTTGTAGTAAACTTGTAGATCTAAGTTGCCTTAGCTCAGTTTTAGTTCATTTGCACTATAGCATCATAGATCTAAGTTTTCATTTCAAATTTGATGCAATTTCAAGACTGACGTTAGTTTTGGTTTTGTTGAATTATCATTTTTCCTTGCAATTTTCCTTGAATAACTTCAATTCAATTGTGTTTTGATTCATGTTGCATTGTTGTTTTTACATCTAAGATTCTATTTAGATCAATTTCACGAAGGATTATATGTGCATTTCATTTCAAAGTTTGACGGTTAGTTTGGTTATGTTCAAAATTCATGTTTTAATCTTTCACTGGCAGTTTGGTTGCACTTCTAGCTTTCTCATGTTCATTAGTTTAGATTTACTTTTCAATAATATTAGAATTAATTCCATGCAATTTAGCTAATGTTTTTCTTAGATTTCAAGTATGTTTTTTTTGCATTTAATAAACATGTTTTGAGTTATGTGTATTTCACTTCTTTGTTTTTACATGCTTGTTACGACTAACATAATAATACTTCCTTTAATCGAATGAATTAACCTTAAATTGTGTGGAGATAATTCGTATTTAGCCTAAATTTTTTAGTTAATTTTTATAAGAATGATATTTTAACTTAGGTCACTATTATTACTTAAATAATTTGTGCACTTATAAAAATTTTCAATCAAGTTTTGTTTTTTCAAAAAAAATTTATGGGCTTTAAATCTGAAAAAAAATTAATTTTTTTTGGGTTTCCTCTCTTTACATTCAGCTCGACTGAAGTAAGTGAGAGTCATAAGTGAGACTAATTGCCATAGACTATCCAAAATGTCCTTGCTTAAATCAATAATATCTAATTTGTCCAAATTAAGTTTACTTTGTTGTAAATTGGAGACCCAATTTCTAAAAATTGAGCCGATAGGCATTGGGTTAGCTTTAATGTATTGGTTTACATGAGGGTAAAAAAATTGATTGGTAAACAAAAGTTAAATTTCTTTTATCATCTCACTTGACTAGGAGCCTTGATAATCAAACCGTTAATTAGATCCCACTACCTCTATCAAACCAGCTAAATTTCATCTGGAAATTTTGACTTTACGAAGTTCATATGGCCACTTGTGGATGACATGGCAGCGGGCTTAGTAGGGAATTCGCCCAATTTGTGGTAGATTTGGTGCTGTAGATCTCACCTATTTATTATTTATGCACTGAAAATATATTGATTGATAATAATAGGCAGAACGTACTAAAAAGTTTCCTCTTATCACAAACTCAATGAGAGTTATCGGAAAAGGAAAAACCGATGGAGCGAGGCTTTAAAGGTTGCTTTCTCTAAACGATTGAAAGAATGTCGCCGAGGCATTAAAGAAAAAAGGTAAAATTAAAAGAGTTTTTTCTATTGCTCAGATAGTTTAAAATTTTAATTCTCAAAATGGGATACATTTAAACTTTATTCTTAAATAAGGAACTTTCATCTAATTGGATTCCAGGTCAGCATTGTATTCCATGTGTCTCCTTCCTTTAAGCTTATCTCTTCCCTGCAATCTAACTAAAATGCAACAAAAACATTTTATCTCACTAGCTTCATTATTTAAGATTTTCAAAATAAAAAGAAAAATCATATGATTCAAATTGGGGAGAAAGAAGAAGCAATCCAAATCTAAAACCAAAAAAAAAAAAAAAAAGGAAAAAAAGGTTATAAAATGAAATTTGAAGAGTTTTTTTTTTTTTTTTTAGGCAAATGGAAATTAAATTTTGTGATTTCATAATCATTTGTGGAAAATTTGATTTTTTAGTTTTTGAAACTGATGATGAGATTTTACCATGCTTCCGTGGGAAGTAGATTTGATAAATCAATGCCAATGGATTGGGGACACCAAAGATCGTAGAAGGGACAACTTCGTCCATGAAAGGAAAGGTATGAGACGTGACCACCATCTTCATCTCCACTTTCACAGCTTCTTCCTACGTGATTGTGTGAGAGAGGGGAATAGATCACCAATCAGGGGTGCTCCTTTGTTAAAAGAATGTCGTCGAGATTTGTACTTAGAATGAGAACGAGAGGATCAACGTAGTGTACGACAATGCAGAAGGGGAGATATATATATTAGCATGGGTAGAATTTTTAATATTAGTTTACGTGAAGCTTGTGGTTTTTGTAAATCTAAGGAAGTGTTGAAAGGACAAGTAGGAATTAATTCTCAATATTTTTCTTATGATTTCCATTTCTCTAAAAACATTTGGTAAATTTGTAAAAGTTTACAGTTAAATTCATTTTATTTTGGGTTTGTTCTTAAAAAAGAATCATGATGCACACCCAAGAGAATTGCGTTTTCAAAGCCCTTTCACCATTTCATTTGTCTGCAATGAGATTTGCAACAAGTTTTATTGTTCTTGGTTGATGTTGCAGGAAAGAAATGAAAGATTACTTTGGCTCATTGACATGGAATCCAATTAGATCAAAATATCTTTGTTTTAAGAATAAATTTTAAATGCACCTTTTTTTTAGAATTAAGATTTTGAACTATCTTAATTAAGGAAAAAACTGAAACTTAAAAACATACCATGTGATTTATATGACAGATTAAAAGTGATTTTTAAAATTTAAAACATGACACATAATCACTTAATTACAGTATCACCCCTGTAACGCCGTTACATAAATAGGCATGCCACACTCGCTAATCGTTCTCCTTCCACGCCTACTTCTTCCTTTTCTGTATTTCCTCCATTTTCTATCTCTGTCCGCGGCATTCTAAAAGAACAACACAACAGAAAAAACAATTCAAAGCAAAAATGCCCAAAATAGAAATATTCTTTATTCTCTATCCACCACATAGATCTCAACATCCTCAAACCACCACAGCTTCTACTCTGCCTCCACAAAGGCACAGACTTGAACCTCAACCCGACGCAATCTTAAACCTAAAATCACCAGCCAACCAAACGGTCCAGAACACAAAAACAACCACAATAAAACCCAACACTCGAACCACTATCATCAACAACACAGCCTAGGCGAAACCTCTGTCGCCACTAAACAAATGCCCACCACCATAATGTCACAACCATCAGTGTCGAATCCCTCTGTCACTAAAATCACCACCTCCAGAAGCCAATCACTCCCTCGTAACGCTCAGCCCTCCATTAGCACCAAATAAAAAACACTCCACACTTAGTCCTCTGCGAAATCCAAAACCTCCAATAGCCACCAGCAAAAACACCCAAAACATAAAAAAAAAAAAAAATCTTGCAAAAAAATCCAGAATCATCTCCAAAGGAGAAGCAACTCAAGGGTGCACCAAAAAAAAAAGGAGATGTGGTTTCGATTTTGGGGCTAGGGGAGTTCTTTCAAAGGGTTTCTTTCCGGTTTAGAGTAAGGAGGGAGGAGGAACGGATTCCGAGAAAAGCAACATGATCAATTGTTGAAAGAGGAGTTTTATCATATCAAAATTGGGAATGAACATGTTTTGCATTTTGTTTTTTGTTTTATTTATTTATTTATTTATTGTAACTTTTGCTTACTGTTATTTTGGTCATTTTGTATCTAACAAGGTTACAAGTTACAAGGGTAATAACGAAAACATGACACGGTGGTAACGTGTTATGTTTTAAAGAAACGAGACCCTATCAATCCGTCCGAAACCGTATCATATATTTATGAGGTAAAAAAAAATGTAATTCCCTCCGAATGTTGAAATTTTTTAAGGGAAGAGTATGCATAAGAGACCTTGCAATATCTCTAACATGGAAGGCTCTTTACGGTTAGGAATCAATCATGAATGAACCTACCAGATATCTCTCTTTGGACAAATCATTCTGGGAAATATTGATACCAGGTTGTTTGTGCACCCTTCTAACAGGTTTCGGGTTTTATTAAGCATATTTTGATGTCAACTTATCAAAATTGGTTAACTGAGCATATTCCACGAGTTACAAGCAATAGTTATTGAGTATGGACTTGAAGAGATTAGAGAAGAAGGATCTGTGGAGCTTAACTGAAATAGTAGTAATTTTCATTTCAACTGTGAAAATTGTTGTTTCGACCTTCCCCAATAGAATTTCCTCCTACCAACACTAGAAATAGACATTCTCAAGTTACTCATACATCAGCACCACAGCTTCCAAACTTTTCCTTCCCTTAATGTACTTCAAATTTCATGGTAGAAAGAGCGAATCGGCTTGGGCAGAACAACTGGCAAAGTGTAGTAGATCCCAGAGAGCATCATTTGGATCATATGCATTCTCGAGGTGATTAACTCCATTCATTGCATATAAAGATGCTGATATCTGTCTTTCTACCTTCAAGCTTTCAAATTCCAGTAGCTCTGGATCAATTACATCAGACAGAAGACCAACATCTTGTGGCAACTGCAGTCCTTCTTGGTTTAATGCAATCTGAGCAAACCCCGTTGAGGTTGGCCAGGATTGACGAAACTGCAATGTGGCTGGTTCAAGTTCCCCAAGGCATTTGCTCAAATCTGGCCTGTATGCACCATCAAACATCTGGATGACTTGTTTCACGGAATTACATGGAAAGCTATCATTGCTACTAGCATTACTGACACTGCTATTACTACAAACTATAGTACTTGCTTTAATCGTGGTTTTGTTGGAGTTGATTGTAGAAGTCCCTTGCCTTAAACTCTTCTTATGATTAAGGAGGTTTCTGATCTTCAAAGAGAGATGAGAATTAGTGGGAATATGAGTTGCAAAATTGGTTCGTGTGTTGGAACCCCGGAGAAGGCATGCAGCTTCATCATAAGCTCTAGCTGCTTCTTCAGCTGTCTGAAATGTCCCCAGCCACATTCTTATCTTCTGTGTTGTGTCTTTGATCTCTGCTACCCACTTCCCTGGAGGCCTCTGCCGTACACCAATATACTTGCTTGATCTGCTATTGTTTGCAATTCTTTCCTTGAACTTGCCATGCTTGGAGGATGAAACTGAAACACCTTTTTGCTGATACCTTTGAACTTGGTGTTCCATAGCAGATAGAGTGGAGAAAAGAGAGAAGGGGTTTGGTTCTTATAAACAAAGGGTTTCAAGTTTCAAGTTGTTTGAAGGTAGTCGGCAGGTTGTCTCATTTTGTTGTCAGCATGTCAGCTAGACTTTGTTCTATATTTAGTGACTGATTTCTCAATGTTGAGTTAGATAAATCATTTGATTAATCTGGAACATGCAAGCCATTTTCTCCAAATGAGAAAAATTATAGTAAGAGGCAGGGAGGAGTCGAGAGTTGAGGTTTCTCATTTCTATATATAGATATATATATGTGTGTGTGTGTGTGTGTGTGTGTGTGTGTGTGGATATAAAGGGGTACGCGCGACTGAGCAGCTGTCCACTCCTCTTCATTTTCATTTGGTCAACGAGGAAAGGAACATGAAGGCTCCAAGGCATTACACTTGGAGATGATAGCCTCCGAGTAATAAAAAATAACAATAAAAGATTGGAGCGTTGGACGCATCCATAAGGAATCAAATGCTGCACGCTGACTTCAGTTGGAATCTTTCCTACATTTTGGGTCATATTAGGATGGAGTATTTTTATTATTAAAAATGATTCCATATAAATGTTAATAAAAATTTAAATTGATAAATTAATAAAATTTAATGATAAAATCAATAATAGGTAATTTTTTTAAATAGTATTTATAATTTAAATTTGATTATTATTTATATTATGATTAAAATTTTATCAAAATTTTTAATAAAAATATTTTTTTAAAAAAATAAAAAATTTTAAATTTTTTAAAAATTTTATACACTTAATTTATATAAAAATTTTTTTAATCTATCAATTTAAATTTTTATTTAATAGTTTTTAATAAATTATTTCATCTAAATCTTGACCTTTTACATTTTACCTACAAATTCAAAACACCTTCCTCTTCTCTACGTAATGGTTGTACCAGAATCGAAACCATTCATTCCCGGATTTCATGCTCTTTATCGCCATCACTAGGGGTGTAATCGAGCCGAGTCGAGTCGAATAGTGAGAAGTTCGAACTCGACTCACAACTCGAGACTCGATATTTGATTTGAGTTCGATCGAGTTTTATTTTTCAAGCTCGAGCTCGATTTGTGATCGAATTCAAGTTACTCGAGTTCGTTCGATTAAGCTTGATTAATATATAAAAATAAGCTCGATTCATATACTTGATAAGAGTTTAATTATTCATGCTCAAACTCGAACTCGAAATATTTTATTAATTAAAATAATAAAAATATATTTAAATATAAAAGTTCGATTAGGTTCGCGACCTACTCGAATCGGATATAAGAATACTCAAATTCGGCTCGATCGATAAGTTGAGCTACTCAAGCTCGAGCTCGACTCGATAATAATCGAACCTAATTCGAATTTTCTTCGAATCGAATCCGAATAACTTACGAGTACTAATGTATCATTTACACCCCTAACCATCACCCTAATATTATAAACCAAAGCATTTTAAAGATCAGTTTGTTTGTTTTAACTCCAATTTAAAATCAATCTCAAAACAAGCTGTCAAAATAAAAAGCAGTAAAATGCATCTCTTAATTCTCTTAATATGATTGGATTGAAAACACTAACACTATGTTTAATAATAATAATAAAACAAAAGTGAATAAACATTTGTCTATTGAAAAAAATGGAGATCCAGTTGAAGAAAATCAACACTTATGGTGATAACAACTTAAATAAGCTTTGGTCAATAGCCCAATTAAAGCAGACAAGAAAGGCGTTCATGGAGAGAAGAGACTACAAGGGTGTTCGTGGGTCTTAGGCAACTTTGGCCATGGCTATTAGAGAAAAGGATTTGCAAGGGTGTTCGTGGTTCAATAAGCAGCTGCCTTTGATGCAGATTTGCAAACAGGTAAGGCAACTTGATGATGATTTCAAAAACAAAAATGATTGGACAATAAATCCATGTTGGGCAACCTTCTTACTTCAATAATGGTTAAATCTAAGTTAATCTGAGGTTAAAAGTGAAGATCAAGAGATATTTGTGGGTTTAATGGCAGCTAGTGATGGAAAAAGGGTTGGGGTTTGAGATGGGTTTGTGAGTTTGTTAGTAGAAATTAGGAGCAATTGTGTTTTGTGGCGGCTCTGGAAATTGTCTTTTGTTGGAAACAAACGGCAGACAATTTTCGCTTGTGATACTTCATTTTCTCACAGACATGAAATCAATTTCTGTTGATTAAATTATTTTTGTTCTTCCAAACACTGAAAAACACGCAAAATGATATCCAGAAATAATTTTCATAGTTATCAAACAGAGCTTTAGTTTTTACCTTATGTTCAGTACAAAAAATGAAAAAATAGAATGAAAAAAATGGTTTGACTAAAGGGTTAAAAATGCTCTGAATTATAATTTAATAATTTTTTAAAATTACAATTTAATAATTATTTAAGTTTTTAACATTTTATTACAATCAATCAAGTTTTTAATATTTTATTTTGGTTCAATTAAACTCTTAAATGAACATAATTTAATCACATGGTGAAATTTAATGAATCAATCTTAAACTATAGTTTATTGAACCTTAAAATGATTTTAGAGAAAAAAAAGAAAGAAAATAGAGGAAAAATAAAAAAGAATCTAGTTTATTTAAGTTTCACATATATTAATTGCACTACATAATAAAATTTAATCTAATTTTTTGATGTCATGAAATTTTATTTTAGTTGACAAAAAAATTAATGATACTAATTTTTTTCATCTAAATAAAAGCTTAATTAAAAGCAAATAGAGCTAGGAGAAATTAATTTATTGCAATAAAAAAAAAGTTTGGATGATTTTTAATTATAATTTAAGAGTTTTTTTAACCCTTTAACCAAAAGGTTTAGCATAACAGTCACTTTTTAGCATAGTAGTCACCTTCAAGCTCAAAAAAGTATTTTATCATGTATAGTTTTGTGAATTTTTTCTTTTGAAAAAATAAAAGATCTATTCGAATTATAATATTTGTTTAAATATGAATTGATTTTTTTTATATATTTGATTTTTGTTTGGTTTTGAAATAATCCAAGCACTTCAATCTTACGTAAATATATAAAAGTAAAAGTTTTTGTTAAGAAAAAAAATTCAATGTGCATAGTCTATAGTGATGACATGTGGATAATTTTAAAAATGCAATGTATTCTTTAATTATTCACATTTCAAAAGTCAAAATTCAAAATTGAAATTGAAACTAAATAAATTGTAAATATTTCTTTTTTTTTTAATACTAAAATACACTAAATATCTATGTTTAAGTCATTAATGAATTTGTCTCCTATCACACTATTTTAAATAGATGGTTCAAAAGTTGATTTTCAATATAAGATTATTGGTTCTATACACTTTTGCCTATTATTCTTTTCTATTTTATTTGTTTTGTAAAGTTTTTTTTTAGTGAAGCTAGAAAAAGATAAATGTTTTATTATCATAAATATATTGAGTTTAGTAAAAAATAGTTAAAGTTTTTGAGTTTGCATGGAATATTGGTCTCAACAAGGGTAAAAAAGCTAAAATTATAAGGTGAGAGGTCAATTAATAGCAAAGGTCAAAAGTTTCTCTAGTGTTTGGGCTTTGATGCTCAAGTCAATACTCAAGAAGAGAGAAAGAATGAAAGAAAACTTGAACGTAGATATATGTGAATCAAATTCATAGTCCTTGAAGAATAGTGGCTATTTATACTTGTAGGATAAAAGTGTCGGACTTGGGTGTCCCAAGCTCTAAGTGGTGAGGCTAGGGCTGATGCTGCTAGCCTAACCTTATCTGGCAATCAGTAACACAATTGGAAGTTGATAAGACAACATTCCCATGTGCTTTCAGGTGGGAAGTTGAGGTGGTTGAGATAACATGGGCCTTAAAACTTCAAGTAGGCCCAAAAAATTAGCTTGAATTGAAAAGACCAAATTGCCTTTATCTTGTTGATGATTTACATTTTAGGACAAAATATCTATTTTGCCCTTTGGACCATAAAATGCCCTTAACATTATATCCTTCCATCAAATAGTCTAAGGTGTCAGACTAGTGAAAAGTAGGATTGGCAGATCTATTGTTGTTAAAACAAGCTAGGAGTTGAACATGGATCCCTTTTGGAGCTTCCATTGTATCGATAAAGAAACTATTTTTATGATTATCCTGACCTCAATTTGTTGAGCTAATCTTTATGATAGTATAGATGTGGATAAGGCAATGTCGATATCCTAATCAGAGTTAAAATGACTAATGTGGTGCTTGTATGGTATGGCTGATGTGACGTTAATGGTGTATGTATAGTGTATTCGACATGACATTATATGTGTGGCTGACGTGACATTGGTAGTATGTGTGTTGCATGTTTGACGTGATGTTTATGCACCATGACTGGTCCCTACTGTTATTACAAGAGGAGACTATAGTTGAGCTGCCTACTAGTTAAACCTAATGTTAGCAAAAGGCCAAAAATAAATTGGGGACAACACCCAAGCTAAGGTTGAAAGCCTGTATCATGGTATGGACAAACTTTTAAAGGCAATTGATTCTGACCTTCAAAACCATTTTGTTCCCAAAACGTGGTCTATTCGATCATTTTGTTTGACCTTCTTTCTTTTTTTTTTCAGCTTCACCATAAAACATTTCTAGCCAACCATCCAACCAACCATTTAATAACTTGAGTTCAGAGTCTAGTTATGGGTTAACGTCTGACTCTGACGAGTTTTCTACTTCAATGTCATCTTCATCTACTACTGACCTTGTGAAGGTCCTTGATCCATTTCAGGCTCAGAAACCTTTTCAGACTCTAGAGTCCAAGCAAAACAACAATGAGGCATTTGGAGCTAAACAAGTTCAAAGTTTTAACGAAGTTGAAAGGTCTAGCTAAGGTGAGAAGGAAGGTGAAAATGAAAAGGGAACGAAAGGTTCAGACGATGATGACAACTCTTTCATTTCCTTTAAACTCCTACTCCTTTAGGTGTAACCCAAAAAGACGTGATGAAGAGCTTAAAAGGCCAAGCTAATCCTAAAGATTGCCCTAACTTTTGCTTCATTCATCTTGTCTCTACTATGAAATTCAAATTTGATTATCCTTTCAAGGGTTATAGAGTAATAATGCCAACATCTTAAGAAATGATCACTAACCCCTTAAAGTCTAATAAAATATGGGTGTACTAGGATTTTATTATGGCCAGTCATAGGTTTCCTTCATATTTTTTTATCATTGAACTTCTTTTAGCTTATAATTTAACCATTACTCAACTCGACCCCAATTCTTTTAGGTATATAATTAAGCTTCCTTATTCTTTCTAAAGAAGTAGGGTTTCTCTTAATTTAAAGAATTTTTTATTGTTAAAAAGCATCTCTATGATAAGAGTTAGTTTTATGTCACAGCTCGACTCTCGAAAAAAATCTTTACTAACTGTCTGAACTCAATAAAAATGTGAAAAGTCATTTTTCTTTGTATTGAGAAGATCAAAAGGGTGAGAGATATAAATAATGGGTTGAGCTTGTTCAAGGAGGCTAAATTTGACCCTTTAACTAACAACAAGCATGAGGTGCGAGATACAATAAATGACTTTTTAAAAAATGGAAAATTAGTAATGGATGTGAATGAGCTAACCTCTCTTGTGTTATCAAGGAGGTCAAATATGTGGGTAATTTCTTTATTAACTCTTCATAGTAGTTTTTCTTTTGGATCAATATTTTATAACTCTTAGCTCAGATTTTGTTTTAATGGTAGACATGGCTGGTCAAAGAGCTGCAGGTTTTGATATGACCAGGTTGGTCTAAGCTCCTTGGGAAAAAAGACGGGGCAAAGCACCTTCTTAGCTTGGTGGTCCCTCTTAAGGGGTTAAGATCATCAATCCACCACCTTACCCCCTTTTTAGCCCAACCAAGTCAGTGGCAATAGTCTCGTGACAATGCAAAAGCTTTAGCAAAAGGTCGTGGCTCAAAAGTCCCAAAAAGACTATGGATGGAGTCCTTATTTATTGACTTTATTATTGAGCTCTAACCTTCTTGGTGGGTATCCATCACATGGAGTTTGACTTTTTAAAGATGCGTATAAAGATCCCTAAGTGGTGAACAAGATTACCTGGGCCACCTTATCCAAAAAAATTTTGCTGCAATCTTTATACTCAATTTAAAAATTAATGTTTAATCTTTAATCTCAAAGCTTGGCTCTTGAGCATATAGTTTTTGACCGATTCCCACACTTTCTCTCAAAATTTGAGACAAGGCCTACTATTTTCCTACTGAGCTTTTACTCATTTTTCCAAAATTGAGCAAGATGTGAAGAACTATGCTAAAGAGCTTAACTCCCTTATTAAGGTTGTTAGAAAGCTCAATGTTTCCAACACTGAATACAAGAAAATAAATGACAAGCTCGATAAGAAGGTCGAGGACTTGAGTCAGAGCTTGAGGACATGTTAGTCCAAAAAGGCGACAATAGAGTCCCTATAGTAGTAGTATAACCTGAAGCTGAATAAAGCCTTAGTCGAAATGGAGTGCCTGAAGAGTGAGCTCCAGGCTATTAAAAAGGCTCAGCAACAAGTGATTGAGAACTTCCTTAAGTCTGATGAGTTCTACAACATGCAAATAGATTTTGCTTAAAACCAAGTGTTTGGCTTATTCGACTTGGCTTTAAATAAGGTGAAATGTATTTATACTGATCTTGATTTATCCATGATCAACATAAACAATCATAAGACCCATCAAGTCACGGCTAAATATTAACGCTAGTACAATGAGGACATGAAAATTGAAGCTAGCGATGGTTGCTGTCTCGGGGTCAAGCAAGAAAGAACATGTGGGAACATTGGGGGAAAAAGCTCAAGTTGATGAGCTTGATGTACTTGCTATAGAACTATAGCATAAGGAGGGGGCTTGATGTAGTTTTCTTTCCTTTTTTATGGACTTGTTCACATTAATTAATTAATTAATTAATTAATTAAGATTTTGAACTTATTCACATTAATTAATTAATTAATTAAGATTTTAGACTTGTTCACATTAATTAATTAATTAATTAAGATTTTATTGGTTTCATCTCTGAGTTCAGTATTTATGTTCATGAATTATCAGTTTGGCATTCATTATTCATAAGTGAATAATCTCATTCAATCAACTCAAGCATTATAATTGTGAAAACTAGATTCATAATTCATAAGTTTGAGGTTAATACCATTGTAAAGAACTTTTTAAAATTTGATCAATTAGCTCAGACTTCAAGCATTTCAAAATATATTATTACTTCAGACTTTGAATAAATAAGTTAGTAAAATGTGTTTGAACTTTAAGCATTATTTACCTCGGGCTTCAATAATACAAGCAGATCGTATAATTACATATTTCCTTAGCTTTAAAGTCTTTATCAATAATAAAATTTTAAATTATCCACACTTTATATTCTCAAAATAGGATTTCCATTTAAGTCCTATAGTTTATAAGTCCCAGGTTGAACAACTTCTTTCACTTTGTAAGCCCCTCCTAATTTGGGGCCAATTTCTTTCATTGATCATTGACTTCTGAAGCTTTCACTTTTCTAAGTACCTAGTCGCCTATGTTAATGTTCTTTCATCAAACGCTTTTATTGTAGTAATTGGTGACCTTCTGTTGATAAGTTGTTATCCTTGTTAAAACAATGTTTCTTTACTCCTTAATCAAGTCTAAATTGGCTCTTAAAGATTTCTTATTCCCTTTTACAGTGTTTAGCTCGACTAGGAAGCTAATGAGGCCGATCTCAACTAAAACCACTGCCTTTATCCCAAAAGCTTAATTGTTGCTTTTTATATCACCTAGAAGTGCACATATCATATCAAGTAATAGTAGTAAGTGAATAGAATATTATTCCTATAAGGATTATGATTTTAATGGTTGGTTGTAAATCAAGTACTAAAGTTGATAATCTACTAACTTTATATCTAAATGATTAGAAAAGATTGATTGATTGACTTGAAAACAAATAAACAAAGCAATTGAAAAGTAAACTGTGTAGGCCAATAAACAATAGACCAACTATTACTTGGTAGTTTCAAGGATGGCTAAATATAAGAAAGATTTTCAAAAAATAGAATGTTTTCGTAAAGATTGAATAATTGCCGATTGCATAAAAGAAAGATTGAAAACAACAAGATTGTAAACTGAAAAGAATTTAAGAATGTTTTAAAGAAAAAAGATCTTGAGTATAAAGAATGCTTGTATTAAAAGCATACTTTAAATAAAACAACTCGTTATGGCTAGTTTGTCACCCTAGCCAAAACACAAGAAAACTATATAAAATCTAAAGAGAGAAAAAAGAGAAAAGAGGGAGAAAAAAAAGTGTTGAGTTGAGTTGAGATGTGAGATGAGATGTGTTAAAAGTGAAGAAAACCTCCCTATTTATAGAGGTAGGTTCGGCTAAAGGGGATTGGGATTACAATGTCTTATTGTAAATCAAACTTTAACAAGATTAGACTTTATCTTGATCATGAAATGGTATGACCAAACATGAAGTCTTCAATTGTGGAGTGCCTTGGCCGAATGGGTTTGTCTTGGGTTAATCTTGATCATACATATGTCATGTCTTATCATCATCTTGAAATCTTGATTAGGAGTTTAGGCTAGGGTTGATTATCCCAGACCATGTAGTTGCTTCAATCATAAACTTTTAAGATAAATCTTCAAAAGTCCTTATTGAATGAAAATTATAGCCTTTATATCTTGGATATTATTCTTCTTGCATAAAAACTCTTTCAAGATAATCAAAGAGTCCTTTTTTCATAAGATCTCTTCATGGTCGAATCTATGTAGGAGTTCTGATTCAAGTAAGAGTCTTAAATAACCAAATGCTTGTAGGATTCTTATTCTAAGTTGGATTTGGCTATATTCCTATCTTGCATTGGCTGAATACTAAATGGAGTAGGATTAGCCTAATCTTGTATGAAATTGCATGGCTTTGCATGGCATCACATAGTTTTCACATCCCATATGCATTAAACCTAAAATTCAAGAAAACACACACTAAACGCACCAAATTCAAGCAAAATTTCAAAATTTTTTAGCTAAATAGACTTGTAAATCATTATAAATTTTACTGCTATCAATGCTAGATTAAAAAGAGTCTTCCCTATGAGAACTATAGTTGTAGTCCTTAACACCCATAGTACTTCAAAAAGCTTTTTGGCCCATTTACCTTTAACAATATCTAATATTTTCTTTAGAGGTTCAAGTGTAGTTTTATTTGCTACCTTAGATCGACCATTGGATTGTGGATGAGTGACTGAAGTGAATGCTAAGGTTTGAACACCATTTCTTGAATTTTGGATTCTCAAACTATTTTGCATTATCAGTTATTATGGATCGAGGTAAACCAAATTGGCAAATTATGTTTTTCTATACAAATTTTTCAACCATGAGACTTCATTATAGTGGCTAGTGCCTCAACCTTCAATCATTTAGTGCAATAATCAATAGCCATTAATACTAACATCCTCTAACAAGGGGCTAGGGTGAATGGTCTAAGCACATCCATACCCCATTACATAAAGGGCCATGGTCTCATTGTAGGAATTAGTTTAGTAGAGGGTAGATATTGGACATGAGCAAACCTTTAACACTTGTTGCACTTCTTAACCAAGTCAATCATATCTTTCTTGAAGATCGATTAGTAATACCCTTGCCTTAAGACTTTATAAGAGCCAACAGCCAAGGTTTAACGTAATTTCCATAAATTTCTTCATGAATCTCTATGAGTATAGAGTTTGCCTCCTCTTCGCACACTCATTTCAAATATGACAAATTGAATGATCTTTTGTACAACTTTTCGTTAATAATAGTGTATCGAAGAGCTTTTTTTTTATTAAAGCCAATCTTTTTCTCCATCATTTTTTTGACTAGGATGTTTGTTGAT
Source organism: Durio zibethinus (assembly GCF_002303985.1). Next base: position 15,473,561 of record NW_019167871.1, on the reverse strand, counting down.
TTGTCTATTGTGATCCCAAACACTAATTGGATAATGAGTTAGCCTATTTGCTTTCTAACCTTGGTATCTTCCTTACCTCAGCCCTTAAGAACATCGTTAAGTATGCTTGTGCCTTGTCCAAGTATTTTTTTTAGTCCTTCTTCTTTGGCCCCAAATTCTCCATTCACTTGTTTGACCACTAATTTTGAATCATTATACACAAAAAGAATTTTCACATTCAGGTTAGCAGCTACTTTCAAGCTTACGATCAGTGCTTTATACTCTACCTTATTATTCGAATCTTTGAACCTGAACTTCAATGAATATTGAAATCGTATATTTTCTAGACTAATTGGAATCAAACCAGCGTCACTTTTTTTATTAGTGGTGACCTTTTTATAAAAGGTTTCCATGTTTCTTTTTCATTATAGTCATTAACTATGCTAGGTTGTTTTTCTAGCTCAATTGAGGTACATTCAGCAAAAAATTAGCTAGTAGTTGTGACTTTAGGGCTGATCTAGGTAATATATGTAAGTCATACTCATTGAGCTCAATTGCCTACTTAATCAATTTGCTTGATAGCTTGAGCTTTTGTAGGATTCACCTTAGTAGTTGGTTGATCAAGACATTCATTGTATGAGATTGAAAATATGTTTGAGCTTTCTAATTGAGGTTACAACAACATAGGCTAGTTTTTCTATTTTCTTTTAATTGAGCTTTGCTCAATCAACACTTTACTCATAAAATATACTAGCTTATGCTTTCCTTTTTATTCTTGAATGAGTACCAAATTGATAGCCTATCTGTGGTTGTGATGTAGAGTTATAATACCTCAAGAGGTCTCAACTTTGACAATATGGAAAGAAAATAGAGGAATTCCTTGAGCTCTTCAAAAGCTTATTGACATTAAGGTGTCCATTTAAAGTCAGATATTTTTTAATATCTTAAAGAATGGTAAGTATCGATTCATTAACATTAACATAAACCTATTTAGTCTAGCAACTCTCTTAGCCAACCTTTTCATGTCTTCTACTGAGGTCGGCATCTTTATATCCAAAAAGGCCTGGGCTTTTTCGAGGTTAGTGATTACACTTAAATTTTAGCAATAAAAGAGAATGAGGGTCGAGTTATAAATAATTGACCTATCATAGGCATAATAAATGTAATTACTAAGGGAAGCTCTACCTCAACCAAAAGAAAATTTGATCAAGGCTTAGTTATATGGCAGTTGGCTTGTCGGCTAAGAGAGAAAAGGGTTAGAAGGATGAACCAATCTACTTCAATATAGAAACTTAAGGAGAATCCAACATCCTTATGATGATGCCATAGTAATTACAGCAGTGGTGTATAACTATGTGGTTAGAATGATCTTGTTTGACAATGGGAGCTCAACCTACATCCTATACTATACTACCATGAAAAAGATGGGAATCAAGGAGGATAAACTATAATCAATCACCACTACACTAATTGGATTTGGGAATGAGTAGGTACTGGTCAAAGGGACTATCAAGCTATCAATCTCTCTAGGCACAAAATTGAAGATAGTCACCTCGATCACAAAGTTTGTAGTTGTAGACATTCTATCAGCTTACAATATGATACTGGGATAACTAAGTCAATATGTTATACGACTTATAGGCTTAGCTTCCCACTTGAAAGTAAAGTTTCCAACACTTCACGGGTTGGAGAAATTAAAAGAGATTAGTCTATGACACGGTAATGCCGTGTCATGATAATGAATGAAAGGAATAGAAAGCAGACTGACAGCTTAGCCAAGATTGAAAAAGTAGGAAAAGAGAAAGAAACAATAAAGATTGAAGTCAGAGAAGAAACAAAACAAGAAAGCAAAAGTAAGTACTAGCAGCAACAGAAACCAACCTAAAAGAAATGCATTTTTAAGTCGTTATAGGCTTTCAAGCTCCATACTTGTGCAAGCCATATATTTTTTACAAATTTTGAATAGATCTTATAAAGGCTAAGCACTTAAGTTGGCATACATGCATGTTAATTAGACCAAGCTACTAAGCTGGCCAAAGAAACATTGAACTAAAAACATATATTTTTATTCAACTTTACATTTTTACCACTTACCATCTCACTAATAGTGAACTAATTGCCACATTAGGATCTGCCTTCGTAGAAAACAATCTTGACCTATTGAACAAAAATAAATTATTGATCAAAGACCTAAAATTGGTGAAAACTAACTTGAACTAGCAGAAGACCTCATCTCTATATCATTTTAGGATAATAAACCAAAAAAAATGTATGTAAATTGAGGCTAAACTCGACCATAAAGAACATTTAATTCAACTTCTAAGAAACAATGCCTACCTGTTTGCTTGGGCACCTTCCGACATCCTAGGGATTGACCTTGAGGTATTGGTCCACAAGTTACACAACAACCCAAATATAAAACCTATTTGGCAGAAAAAAAAGAGCTTCACCATAGAGAGGCAAAAAGCCAATAAGGAAGGTCAACAAACTATTACAAGCAGGCTTTATTCGAGAAGTATATTACCCCGAATGGATAGCTAATATGGCCATGAGTGAAAAATGGAGAAGGTGCATTGATTTTACCAACCTTAACAAAACTTCCCTAAAAGATAATTTTTTTTTCTCCAACATAGGCTGGCTTATTGATGACAGTGCCGAACACGACGTTCTCAGTTTCACGGATTCTTACTTAGGCAACAACCAAATTAAAATACTGAAAGAAGATGAGGAAAAAATAACCTTATTATAGAAAAATGTTTGTATTGCTACAAGGTTATGCTCTTTGGCTTGAAGAATGCAAGAGTGACCTACCAGAGGTTGGTTAATAAGGTTTTAAAAAATTATATCAACTGAAACATGGAAGTGTACGTAGACGACATGATAATGAAGAGTAAAAGCCCGACCAAGCCTTTAAAAGACCTAAATGAGACTTTCGACACCCTGAGAAAATACAACATGAGATTAACTTGAGTAAATGTGCCTTTAGAGTTATGCTAGACAAGTTCCTCGGTTATATGATCAATCATAGAGGCAAACTCATAAAAGGTTCAGGCCATCATATACATGAAAGCACTAACCTTAATGAAAGAAGTGCAATAATTAACAAAGAGAATAATTGCTTTAAACAGATTCATGTCCAGGTCAACGGAGTGTTGCTTGTCATTTTCCAAAATTTTCAAGAACATTCTGACTTAGGATGGACACCCTAGTGTCAAAAAGAATTTGAAGAGCTATTCTTACTAAACTAAATTTGGTAAGACATTATATTTATACTTGGCTACAACTGAACAAGCTATCAACTCAGTAATGGTTAAGCAAAAAGAAAGAAGGTAGAGACCGGTGTATTTTATAGACAAGGTACTAATAGGGTCAGAAATAATCTATGCCCAGATAAAATTGGCCTACACAATAGTCATGTCGACCAGAAAGCTTAGACCATATTTTCAAGCTCACATAATCCATGTAATGATCGATTAGTCATTTAAGTAGTTATTACAAAAACCAAAACTCTTAGGAAGACTAATCAAATGGGCAATGGAACTTAGTGAGTATGACCTCCACGTACTCCTCTAGTCAACTCTAAAGTCACAAGTGCTAGAAAATTTTCTTGTGGAATGCACCTCAGCCAGGACCAATGAAAAGCTTGAGCAAGCTAAGGAAGTCAAAGAAGAGAAAATGTGGAAACTCTTTGTTGATGAGTCAAATGCGAATTGTAGCAATGGGGCCAACCTAATCCTAATCAGTTTGAAAAACTTGCAATTGCAATATGCCCTTAAGTTTGGATTCGGAGCTTCAATCAATAAGGCAAAATATGAGAAATTAATAGTCAGCCTAAGATTGGTAGTTGAGCTAAATGTACAGAGCATTTTTATATGCAGTAATTCATAGTTAGTGGTTAGCCAAATAAAAGCATTGACCCACATTTCCACCTTTTCTAAGGTCGAGGTCCAAAAAAATACGAAAGTAAAAAAACACACTGGTAGATTCTTTGTCTAAGCTAGTTTTGAGGATGACAATGGAGAGCTCAACCCATGTTAGGTAGAAGAGTTGGCACAAAAAAGCATTAACGAAAAACTAGTCAGATAGATTGAGGAAAAGGAATCATGGATGACCTCGATGAAGGCATACTTGACAACAATAAAATTACCAAAAATAAGGTCCAAGCTAAAGCCCTGATGATGAAGGCTCATCGGTATACTATGATTAACGAAAAATTATATAGGAGACCTTTCAATCTGCCCTACCTGAGATGTGTAAATGATGATGAGGCAAACTAAGTCTTCAAGGAAATACATGATGGGATATATAAAAATCACCTCAAACCTTGGCCATTTGCCTACAAGGTACTCAAATAGAGTTACTATTTACCAACTATTAAAAAGGACATAATTGACTTGGTAAGGAAATGTGATAAATGCCAAAGATTTACCCATGTACAACACCTCCCATTAACCAAACTAGTCCTTATCATTAGTTCCCGACCTTTAATGCAATAAAAAGTGGACATCTTTGGACCTTTCACCCTGGTCACAAGGCAAAGAAAATTTGTTATAGTAATAGTTGACTATTTCACGAAATGACTTAAGGCCAAGGCCCTAGCTACAACAACAAAAGCCTAGGTTGAAAAGTTCGTTTGGAAAAATATAGTCTATAGAGGTCGCCTACCTCAGTCCATGATAACAAACAATGGCAAGCGATTTAAAATTTTGAGATTCAAATAGTGGTACTTTAACCTTCACATCAGCTTAAGATTTACATTGGTCATCGACCCTTAATCTAATGGTTAGGCTGAGGTGGCTTATAAAGCAATACTAGAAGTCCTAAAAAAGAGACTAGATGAAGCCAAAGGCAAATGGGCGAACAAACTCCCTAAAGTCTAGTGGGCTTTAAGGACAACCACGAAGGTCCTCACGTTTATTTGGTGAACAAATGCCATGGTGCTTTTTTAGATTAGTTTTTTAAGCTTAAAGTTGAGCTTGGGTCAGAAAATGAGAATGAAGATGCCTTTAAAGCCAATCCAGACTTAATAGAAGAATAAAGAGATGTAATTTTGACAAAATAGCAATTTACCAATAAAAAGTATCTAACTACTACAACAAAAAGGTTCGATGTAAAAATATAAAGAAGGTGATGGCATTTTAAGGAAGAAAAGATACAAGTTGTGACCTATATAGACGAGATCTACTGATAATTACTTGGCGTATAGCCTGCAAGTGCATAGAGCAAGTAATAAAAGGAAGTATTCCAATATCGTCTCCTGATGGATTATAGAATGTAATGTTAGGTTGCTCTTCAAGTATCAATGGTGAAACCTTAAGATCTTATACCTAAACAAATGGAAATTTAGGGTTCGGTTGCAAGAAAAGTAATATTAAAAGCGATTTGTAGGTAGATATCTTGACTTCAGTAACTATCGCTTAGAAATTACTAAAAGATTGCCAAAGACTAAATCTAAAAAAATAAGAATTTAAAGCTTGAAAATTTAAGAAATTTGAAAATGTTGAATGCTTGTAGTAAACTTGGAATAAAGATTGTATGAAAAAAAACTTAAAGAATAAAAAAGAAAGTGGTAACTAAATCTTGCAACAAATAAAAGAAAGCTTGAATCAATCTTCAAAGAAAAAGAATGCTTTTGGCTGAAATAAAGATTGTAAAAACAAGATTTGCATCTAGAAAATAAGGAAAAAAAAGATCTTGAAAACAATACTTATTGAATTAAAATAAAAGAATTTAAAGAACAAGAGCTTTTGTATTAGCAAATCTATCACCTAAGCCAATAACTTAACTAAAGAACTAAAAAAAATAAGAAATAAGAACTACGAACTAAAAGAAAGAAAATAAGTGAGGAATGGGATGATGAAAAAAGGTGAATGGGTTCTTTATTTATAATGGAGGGTTCGACCAAGGTGTAGGTTTACAATAGTAGATTTCAAATTCAAACTTTAAGTGATAAGCTTGATCTGCATCTTTTAAGGAGTCATGGTCGAATAGGACTTCTTCAAGCTTAAGCATGCTTGGCCAAATAGGGTCTTGATGATGCAATCTTGGCCTTTGATTGAATCTTGATCAAATCTTGATAATTCTTCTCTTTTAGATTTAGCTAAGGCTTAGAAATTCAAGAGTAAGTTGATTTTTATTGAATTCTTGAAATTCAAAAGGATAAAATGCTACTACAAGTCAAAATCTTTAAGGTTAAGCAATAAGTTTCATAATGAGTTTCAAATTCTTCTTGGCTGAATGTACCTAACCTTTATTGTGAAAAATTGCATGAAGTTCTCTCGGATGAAGTCTTGGCCAAATAAGATAGAGCTTGGAGAGTCTAAAATTTTGCAAATTAAGCCCTTTTTTGCATGGCCAAATGGATAGAGTCCTTATATAACCATAATTTCTTCATGGCTAAGCAAACAAGTCATGCTTTGATCAAACTTCTCTTTGGTCAAACATGATGGAGTCCAAGTGAGTTTAGAATTGCATGCAATCCTTATTGGAATAGAGGTGGCCGAATGCATCATGGTAGAGTCCTTGTGCAAGTGAAACTCTATAGATGGATGAATATGGGTCAAGATGGTTTAGCTATGTGCTTTCAAGATTGGGCCAAAATTACTCCTTGTATGCTTATATGCATCGCTTGCATGAAAATAATATCCATGAGCATGAAACCCTAAATCATGAAAGCAACACAAAAAGCACTAAAAATCATCCAAAATTTAAATTTTAGCACATTTTTAGCTTGTAAAAACAATATATATTTAGGTGCTATCATCCACACATATTCAAAAGCCAATTTGATCTGTTTTGCAAGTTTTTTTTAATATTTTTGTTTTTTAATTCATTTTAATTTTTTATATTTTTGTTTTATTTGTTATAGTTTTTGTTTTTTTTTCTTTTTTTAATTCTATCTTTTATTTATTTATTTTAATTCTATTTTATTTTAATTTAATTGAAAAATAATGAAGAAAAAGAAAAATAAATTTTCTGTGAATTTTGATGTCGCAATATTTTTGCATGATTATTTTGTAAAAATGATGTAAATAAATTATTTTTCATAAAATATTTAATAAATCCGATGATGGAACCCTTTTAAGAGAACATGGAGTTTTTCTTGAATACTCTTGAGGTGAGAAAAAAAAATTTTTATTGAAAACCTAGAGACTTTTTTTTTTATATTTAAATTTTGAGATTAATAAAAATAAGTAATAAAGACCATTTTAATTAAAGTTTCACAAGATATCATAAAACTGATTTGGCACCAATTTTTGAGAGTTGTGAGGGTGCTAAAACCATCTTTACATGTAATCGACTCCAAAAGCTAGCTCTAAAAATATAGACTAGAAATTATTCTTTTTATAGACCTTTAGTAAATTTTAGGACAACCTTAAAAAAGATAGATTCACTTAGATGGACAATCACATTTGGATAAAAAAGATTGGTTGTGACTCCAATTTTTTGTGTCTAATGGTCAAATTCTTGGATCTGAACTTTATAGTAATTTAGCAACTCCATTGTGTGTAGACACCTTATTTTGTCCAAGTCGTTCCGAGTTTGTTCAATTTTTTACATGCGATGATTTGGATTATTTGAGAATTTTAATTAAATTTACCTTATAACATGATTTGGGTTTTATTTACTTTAGGTCAAATTTAATTTTATTAGGTGCAATCTAAAAATGGATTACTTAGGCTTAAAAGCCCAAATCTGATTTTGAAGGCCTAAAATACTTTTAAAGCCCACATTTGATAAAGAAGGCCCAAAATAATTTTTAAAGCCCAAATCTGTTATTAATGGTCCAAATCTAGTCCACTTTAAAGCCCAAAATTTAGGCCTAATTTTATTTAATGTGAAATTACAAAAAAAAAAAAACAAGAAAAGCAAAAATAAGTAAGAAGACAATTAAAGCTAGCAATGCAAATAGATAGATTCACTGAAGCTGACTCCACTACCCTGTAACCACTACCTTGCACCACTACCCAGAGCTCTATTAAGTTGTTAGACATTGGACCTTAGTGACCCAAAACTAAGAGATAAAAAAAACTAAATAAGAAGAAGCAATTCCATAAAAAAATCCCCTTATCCTTCCCCATAACCCTCAGCTGGCACAGTCACAGCCACCAATTCAGCATCAAACCACCAACCAACACCCACACTGCCTCCCTAATCAACCACCATCTTTTCTTGAGACCACCACCACTAAAGCCAACCATAAAATCCTGGTAGCAGGACTTGAAAACCACCGTGAATCCCATTACAATCTGTAGACACCCAATTTTGTCCAAAATCTTTTAGGATCGAAATAGGTTTTCATTGCGAATTGGGCCCTAATTTAAAAATTTTTAGCCCAAGGATTAAAAGCCTGCCAAAATTTTAAGTTTTCTTTTGATTTTAGACTAGGTTAATTTTAGCTTTAACTTAATTTTTAGTTTCATTTTAATTTTAATTTTAGTGTTAATTTCAAACATAGTCAAAGGTTCAAAAGTCTAAAAGTAAAAATAAAAATAAAAAAGGGGAAAATAAAAAAAAACAAAAAAAAAAAAAAATCTAGAAAATCATGGGATATCTTGACATTAATCCCAAAAATCAAATATGAAAATTAATCACAAGAATTCACAAGGGAAAATCAAGACAAATCATCCTAATTTGCATCAATCACAAAAAAAAAAAAAAATAGTGATTTGATTAAATTAATTTTTCCAAAATTGAAGTGATTAACTCCTTATATAAACTTATTATAACAAAAATCATAGAGAAGGATTGAAAGCAAATAAAAATTTCTTTAGTTTTTTTTTTTTTTGTTCTAGGTTGGTTTTCTGTGGAATTTTGGATTTATTTTGGCATTGTGTTTTTCTGGGATTGTGATTTGCTTTGAATGGGAGCTTTGATTGATTTATAGAGTTTGGGATGTTTTTATTTTGATATTTGGTATTTTGGTTTGAATTTTGGATTTTGAATTTTTTAGAGTTATGGGATTTTTTTTGGAATTTTTGGTTAAATTCTAGGTTTTTCTAGGTAGAATTTGAATTCTAAGCAATTTTTGGATTTTTGTTTGAATTCTCTGATAAGTTTTGAATTTTATAGTGGAATGCATAATAGCCAGAGGGATTGAGGCGGCTGCGTTTTGAAAAATTAAGGTTGTTTTTGGGAAAGTTTAAACTTTCCAATAGACAGTTGAATTTTTTGACACTGGAGTCTAGATTTAGTAGCAGTTTTCTAGGTTTGTTGAATTCCACAGTTGAATGTTCTAAAGAAAAAAAAAAAAAGAGGATCTAAAAGCTAGAAAGAGAAGCAGCAAAAGGGATTTTCGTAAAAAATGAAAATTTTTTGCTTTTATAGGGAAGCAAAATGATGTCGTTTTCACCAAGTAAAATCTGTGTATAACCCGCATGTTGACCTAATTAGAACATGCTTGATTCATAGGTTTTCACTTTTCTTTGTCTACTTTATTTTTTGGTTTTATTTTTTTTCATTTTATTTTTCTATTTGACTTTTCTTAATTTTTATTATTTTTTTATATATACTTTTTATATTTATTATTTTAATTGTTAATTGAATTAATTTGATAAAAAATAGTTTATTTTTGCAAGATACCTTTATGAATTTTGTTTTCTAAAAAAAGGGGCTTTCAAAAATAAATTTCTAATTCTACCAAATTATTGGAGGATTTAAACTCGAGTTGAATGTTACTAAATTATTGGAGTATTTAATATATTTTTTAAGACAAAGATATAAATAAATTTTCAAATAAAAAAATTCTACCAAACTTTTAGGGTATGTGCATCGAAATTAAATCTTGCCAACTTATTAGCGGATAATCTTTGACAAAAAATCTTACCAACATATTGAAAAATATTTCTAAAAATAAATTATTTTTATAAAAATTAGATTTTGAATCTCCAATGATGGAATTATTAAGAGCGTTGCAAATAGCAATCTTTATGTAAATTCATAGGTGCGAAAATATTTTCAAAATTTTACTAACATGTTGGAGAATTTAGATAAGAATTTTTATACCAAGATTCTAAATTTCATTATCACAAATAAAAGTTTTTTACAAGAATTAAATGAATTCGACAACGTTGCCTCTTTAAAGTGGGATACTAGTCTTCATGAATACTCTAGAGGTGAGAAAATTATCTTAAACTGCTACCAAACTATTGGAGTATTTTTAAGATCAATTTCCAATAATTAAGCTATTTGGTAAATTCTAAAGGTGTTTTAAGACTTGGATAATTTGAAATCAAATTGGTACCATCCTTTGGATGGGCATGGTGAGGGTATTATAACCTTTTTCATGCATAACCGCACTCTCAAACCTAAATTTGATTTTGTATATTAGAATCTAACTTTTAAAGATAACTGAATCAAGTTTGGAATCTCTTTTTTAAATGAGATAGATTCAGTTAGGTGGTTAATCGCATCTAAACAAAAAAGATTAGTGGTGACTCCCTATAGTCTATGTCTAGCAATAGGTCTATTGATCCATACATTATGACAGTTTAGTGACTTTGTTGGGGAAAACTGAGAGTTGGGCTAGTAAATGATTTCTTATTATCCAGGCCTAACTTAATAAATTTAAGAATATTTTTTTCTTGTCTGTATTTATTTATTATTTATTTATATATTTTCATATCTATCTTTCACTTGTATATGCATAACATGAGCTCTACACCCAAGGTCTGTCTATTAGGAGGAAGTAAAGCACCTACGCCTTCGTGAGATTTTATGCCACCGCATGGGCTAGCAAAATCTCCAACTTAAATTGAACCATTTTTGCTTGAAGCCTATAATAGGTGAAGATTGGGGTGTCTTTCTATTCTATAATGAACAATGATGTAAGGAACAATTTAGGAACCCGTAGACTATCAAACCTTTGGACCTAGCATGCAAAGAAACCTTAAAGGTCCAAACCTAAGTTAAAGTCATGCCCTTTCTTGTGTTAGAAAATCCTAAATGGGACATATGATGGAACATTTATTCTACTTGTAAATTTATATATATATATTTTTTTGTTTATATTATTTGCATACTAACCCTTTATGTTGTTTTTTGTATATATAATGTGCATAATAACCCTTTATTTTTACTAGGCATGCATTCACGTAATTAGATTTATCATAAAAAGTAATTACCACAAAACAATTTTAATAAAAAGAATCTTAGTTACATATATACAGAGTCTAGCAAAGTCCTCTACTTGCCTAAAAAGGGAGTTTGAAAGTTGAAACTTCCAAACAAAAGGCTAAAAAAGGAAAGTCAAGCACTCAAACAAGAAAAGGATGAATGGAAAAGTCTATTTGTTTACCTAAACACAACACAGTTATCTACCAATCAAGAGTTGGCCCAACTTTTGAAAGAAAATGGACATTTGCAAGCAAAGCTATAAAAAAAGGATGAGGCACCCTCTAAGGCACAAAAGCACATCCAAATGCTGATGGAGTTATGGTTGAAATTGAAACACAAATATGGGCTGTGAATGAAGAATGTGAGCAACTAATAAAGGCATAATGAGAAAACATGACCAGTTGGATTCCCTACTTAACTAAATCACTATGGCTATTTACAAAAACAAGGATATGGTAGAAAATGTTGAAGAATGGATGACAAAGGTGCCATTAGTGGGAGCACATGGCCAAGAACTATTAGATTTTCTTAATAAAGTGCAAACATAGTATCAACAAATTAAGGTTTTCTTTCCTCAATAAACTTTAGACTTTTTATTGATGTAATATTGGATTTGGTTAAAAATAACTTTTACTTCAATAAAAATTTTCTTTATTGACAATTGTTATATGGTAAATTCTCCTTTTTACATTCATCTACATTCATTCTCATGCATAATTAGATGGTTTCATAAACATCACTCTAAATATGCATTTCAATTGTGGTACATAAGGTTCAAGGATAGATCGACCAACTCATCACCAATACAACACCCGAGCTCAAACCCGAAGAATGGAACAAGATAATGCAAGTTGCATTGAAAAGTTGGAGAGAGCACAAAAGGAAATTAAAGGGGAGCTAAATAATTTCTAGAAGCACTGAATAAGCTAAACAAGAGAAAGGTTATGGAAGAAGAAGCCAACCCCCAAGATCATCCATCACTAGATGTTGTTAACCCTCATTACCCTCTTAGGTATGGCCCATATCAGGCCTAATCCATTTAAAGAATTTCACCACAGTAGTTCACATTCCTTACAAAATACACCTATCCTGATATGCTTTATATGTTGACTCATGGGCAATTTCAAAGTTTTGTTAATCCTATCTTCACAAAAATGGCAACTAAACCAGTTCTAGTTCTAGTCCCCAATTTAGATGACCCAAAGAAGAATGAGAAGCTAAAATTAAAGGTGGATGAAAGTTTAGAAGACTCGAAAGTCAAATAGAAGATGAACTTGCTAAAAAAGAGACTACTAGCCATTGAAAGTATAGACTTTTATGGCTTCATAGATGTTATTAGGCTTTGCTTGGTCCCAGATGTTGTGATTTTACCAATATTTAAGGTTTCAAAGTTCAAGAAGTATAATGGTATTAAGTGTCTAATCACACATGTCACTATATACTATCGAAAAATGGTTGCCTACACAAATAATGAAAAGCTATTGATACATGTAATCCAAGATAGCTATATTGGCTCAGTTACAAGGTGATATGCTCAGCTAGACCAAACCTGCATCCACTATTGGAAAGAGCTCCTTAGGCATTTATAAATCAGTACCATTACATTATAGACCTAGCTTTTGATCACTTTTCTTTGTAAAGTACAAAGAAAAAGGTAATAAAATCTTTCAAAAAAAATGTCCAATGTTGGAGGAATATGGCTGCTCAAGTTCAACTTTTTTTGACTAAGAAGAAACTATAGTACTATTTGTTAGCACCTTGAAGGCACCATACTATGAGAAGATAATGGGAAATGCAATAAAAAAATTTACTAACATGGTGATCTCATAGGAAATTATTGAAAATGCCATCAAAAGTAGCAAGCTTAAGGAATGAGAGGCCAACAGTACCAAAAAAGGTGGGATGCCTAATAAAAAGAAGTTGAAGCTGAAGTTGTGAGTTTTAAAGTGCAACAATTCAGAAGCTATACTTTATATCCATAACCTGTTCATCCTACTTACTACACCACTGTCAATAGTATGGCATAAGTCCCTTACCAAGTTATTCCACAACTAGCTTACCCACCAATTTACCAACTATCCTTTCAAACAGTTGCATATGAGCCTAGTCTTGTCACTACACCAATTTAAAGGCCTAACAACCAAATGAGTGGTTTAAGAAGATATAGGAACAACTAAGAGAGAGCTCGTATTGATCCTATACCCATCACATACATAAGCTATTCCCAGAATTAGTTAAGAATGACTTAGTATTTACAATTGATTTGGAACCATTGAAGCCACCCTATCCCAAATGGTATAATGTTAATGCCACATATGATTACCATAATAGAAATGTGGGTCACTTTATAAAAACCTGTTTCGCTTTCAAGCACAAGGTGTAAATTTTAATCTGATCGGGCTTGATAAGCCTCAATGATTCATGGGAGTTGAATGCTAATAAAGATTGTTTGCCAAATCATCCAAAGGCATAATTTTGAGAAGGATACAAATAGGCTTATTAGAACTACTTGTCACTTTAGGATTTGTTTATAAGAATGATCTCTTTTATGCACTAGGATTTCATTTTTCTCATCATTTTTAATAAAAGTGACAGATATGATGCATTTTCATGACATTTTCTCTTTCATGTAAATCACCATTATATGCTTTTACCTTATCATATCTTTTCTTATATCCATTTTCAAATTTCAAATAATGAATGTTCAAACAATCATAACAAAAATTCAGGATTTGATTTTGAAAGCATCATTCATGTTGATATGATTGATAAGTTGAGATTGTTAATCTATTGGGAAGACAAATCTGGCAAAAAATTTTGCTCACTAAAAAATGAAACTAAGTACATGATCTTTTAATAGTTCATTCACTAGTGTGCTTTTGGTCAATAAATGTTCTTTATTAAGAGTATTCATATTTGATATAAGAAATTACCATCTTTCTTCTACCTTTCACACAATGAGCAAAACTATCCTATGCTATCCCATTTGAGCCTATTGAAATTTTATTTCAAGAAATCCTAACAAATGATCACCCCTACACTAGGGGTAAAGCTTGATAAGCGTGTTTACAGAAAGAAAAGAGAAGATCCTTAGTGATTTTAGGGGCAAAGCCCTTTTGTACTAAAATTTTTCTTTAAAAATGATGAAAAGCGAAAAAAAAGAAAAGTAAAAAATGAAAAAAATAGAGAAAAAAGAAGAAATTAATGGGGCACAATATCAAAATGCTCTACATAAAAAGAAATGATCCTAGTTGAATTACCCTTCAAATACATTTTAGGTCTATTTTATTTACTTCTTTTATAACCCCTTACTCTAGCCTACATTACGTACCTTAAAAGTTCATTTTGATCAAATGTGAATGCTTGAATTGGAGAATCATGAATTGAACTAAGGTAGACTTTCTTTGGGATTATTTGAAATTTTGATTAAAATGTCATTGATGGATTAAGGGGAAAGAGAAATGGAAAGAAAAGATGAGAAAAGATGTAGAAGCAAAAACAAGAAAAACAAAAACTCAAATGAAGACTTAAAAATAATTTCATTTGAGGATCCCAAGGATATGGATAATGTTTAGCTTAAAGATTAAGAATATCAATAGGATGTGTTGTGAAAAGAGAATTTTGAGTTAGAGTTCAATTGTTTGAACAATTATTATTTTAGATGTTGATGTCCCATTTAAACAATTATAGCATTTTACTTTTATTTAAATTTGATTTATTCTTAACCAGACTTTCTTTTAATAAACACCGATTTTTCTTGTTCTTTACCAAATGTGCATCCCCTAAATGAATAGAGAAAATGTATCATATTTGTCATGAATTAGAATGATGATAAATAATTGAATGATAATATTCATAAAAGATTTTTCCATTCTTTTAAAAGAAATCGAAGATGACAGAAGTGAAAGAAGCCTAAAAAGATGATTTGAATAGGGCAAATGAGGTGACCCAATGATGGATTGGTTAATATAACTTGAGAGTTGTGACTAGATAAGGAAAATAATGTGGATCAATTAATGAAATTTGTTTTGATATTGTTAGTGATGAGGAGCTAAAAAGGAATATACAAGATACTGCAATCTTAAGAACCATATTACCATAATTGAAATTTCATAACATTGCTTTAGTAACATCTACATTACATTTATTGTGTCTGCACTATTATTTAAATAAGTATATATAAATAATTTGGTGAATATTTAAATCCTTGTTTGGGGCATCCATTTGCATCATGAAATGACCATTTGAATCATGGTATGACATCTACATTATTGTTTAAAATATGCATTTGCATCATTTAGTGAGAATCTAGATTGTTGCATTTGCATCATTTAGAAGGCATTTATATGACATTTGTCACATGCGAGATTTTGACTTTGTTGGGAGAAAATGTTTGAATTTTTGAATTCTTAAATGAGGAAGATCTTTCAAGATGAGATTTTTTGCAAGGAAAACATTCCAAATTTTTAAAGTTATAAAGCCTTTGTTGAAAAAAGCTTTTTTCAAAACTAGTCATGATTTACAAGATCCCTGAGCATAATCCTTAAAATTTTTCAAATAAGAATATTTTAAATTTTAAATGTGAAATCATAAAGTTTTTTAATGAAAACCTTTGAAATTTTGGATGTGCATTACTAAAGTTTTTTTAATTTTTTAAATTTTCAATGCAAATCCCTAAGTTTTTCGAATGAAAATCTTTAACTTTTGGGTATGAATCTTTGAAATTTTCAAATGAGAATCTCTGAATTCTATATGTGAGCCTTGAAATCTTTTATGTGAATCTTTGCATTTTTCAAATATGAAATTTTAAATTTTGGATGTGAATCAATAACAAGAATTTTTTGAATGCGAATCTTTGAATCTAGTATATGAATAGTTTATGAATCTTTAAAATGACAAAATTGAAATTATTGCGAATTTGAATTCTTGTGAATCTTTAGATTCTTGCAAATCTAAAAAATTACAAATCTTTAAATTTGCTCAAATCTAAAATTTTAAAAATCTTTAAATCTAGCAAATCTGAAAGTTTCACAAAATTTTGAATTCTTGTGAATTTGAAAGTCAAATCTAAAAGTTTCACAAATTTTTGAATTCTTGTGAATTTGAAAGTCTTGTGAAATTTTGAGTTTTTGAGAATCTGAAAAGCTTGAGAATCGATAAATCTTACAAATCCAAAAATTTTTGCAAATATGAAAATTCTTGCAAAACTGAAATTCTTATGAATATAAAATTCTTGTGAAATTGTATTTCTTTCAAACCTAAAATTCTTGTGAATATGAGTTCTTACGAATATGAAAATCTTATGAATTTGAAATTCTTGCAAAATTAAAATTTTTACGAATCCAAAATTTTATGAATCTAAGTTCTTGCAAGTCTGGAAGTCTTAAGAATCTTTAAATTCTTATGAAGCTATTTACCACAATTGAAAATTCATCAATTAACATTTGCATTACATACATTACATATAGGAACATTTGGTGCATTTACTTAGAATAGGGATGTTGCAAGATCTAACATGGAGAATGCAAATGTGAAGGCTATTCATTGAAGAGACTTCAAATTTTTCGATGGAAAAGAAACTTCTGAAGTAAGATTTTAATTTTTGAAGAAAGAAACATTTCAAGAAAATGATTTAAGCTTAAATTTTTAAAGTTGTTGAGCCTTTGTATAAAGAAGCCCATTTCCTAATTTAAAGTTGATGAGCCTCTGTATAGAGGAACCCATTACTTAATTTAAAGTTGTTGAACTTTTATATATAGGAGCCTATTTCTTAATTTAAAGTTGTTGAGCCTCTGTATAAAAGAGATCATTTCCTAATTTAAAGTTCATAAGCCTCTGTATAAAGAAACTTATTTCTTAATTTAAAGTTGTTGAGCCTCTATATAAAGGAGCCCATTTCTTAATTTAAAGCTTTTAAAATTGTTAAGCTCTGTATAGAAAAACCTATTTCTTAATTTAAAATTTTTAAAGTTTTTGAGCCTATGTTTTGAAGAACTATTTAAAATTTTTAAAGTTTTCAAACCTTTATTTAGAAAAGATATTTGAAGTTTTTAAAGTTGTTATTTCTTTTTGAGCCTATGTTTTAAAGAACCATTTAAAATTTTTTAAGTTTTCAAACCTCTATTTAGAAAAGATATTTGAAGTTTTTAAAGTTGTTATTTGAAGTTTTTAAGCTTTATGCATCTATTTAGAGGAGTTCTTTAAAATTTTCTAAATGTTATAGCCTCTATTTAAAGGATTCTTTAAAAAAAAATTGTTGGTCTAATTTGGGCTTAGACGTAATATGTATCTATGCCTTTGCATATATCCTATTTCATAAAAAATGCACAAAAAGGTGCAACTACAAACACTTTATTTTATCCAAAATTTTTTGAGATTGAAATAGGTTTTGATTGCGAATTGGGCCCTAATTCAAAATTTTTTAGCCCAACGTTTAAAAGCCTAGAGAAATTTTGAGTTTTGCTTTGATTTTGGACTAGGTTAATATTAATTTTAATTTTAACATTTAGTTTAACTTTAATTTTAATTTTAATGTTGATTTCAGTCAAAGTCAATGGTTAAAAAGTAAAAAAAAGTCAAAAATCAAAATCAAAAAAGGGAAAATCAAAAAAAGAAAAAAAAAGAAATAGGAAAAAAAAGGGTGAAATCTAGAAAATCATGAGATATCTTGACATTAGTCCTAGAAATCAAATTTGAAAATTAATTACAAGAATTCACAAAGGAAAATCAAGGACAAATCGTAGGGGATCCTAATTTGCATCAATCACAAAAAAAATTAGTGATATAATTGAATTAATTTTCAAAATCGAAGGGATTGAATCCCTATTAAAAGTCACTCTGATAGAAATCATAAAGAGGGATTAAAAGCAATTAAAAGTTTCTTTTTTTTTTTATTTTGGGTTAGTTTTCTATAGAATTTTTGGATTTATTTTAGGATTGTGTTTTTTTGGGATTGTGATTTAGTTTGAAGGGGAGCTTTAATTGATTTCTAGAGATAGAGATTTTTTTTTTATCTTTGGTTTTTTGGTTTGAATTTTGGATTCTAAATCTATTATAGTTTTTGGAATTTTTTCTGGGAATTTTTGGTTAAATTTTGGGTTTTTTTGGGTTGAATTTGCATTCTAGCTCCGGCAAGTTTTGAATTTTCCAATGGACTACACAACGGCTAGAGGGATTGAGGTGGCCAAGTTCTAAAAAATCAGGGTTGTTTTTGGTAAAGTTTAAACTTTTTGACGATCGGCTAAATTTCTCGACACCAAAATCTAAATTTGGTTACCGTTTTGTAGGTTTGTTGAATTCTACTATTGAATGTTCTAGAGAGAAGCAAAAGGATTTGAAAGCAAGAAAGAGAAGCAGCATAAAGGATTTGAGTAAAAAATGAAAATTTTTGGCTTTTATAGGGAAGCAAAACGATGCCATTTTCACCAAGTAGGATCTGCATGTAACTTGCATGGGATCCATGTGCTAACTTGGTTAGAACCTACTTGATTCATAGGTTTTCCCCTTTTTTTCCTTTATTTTTTGTTTTGATTTTTTTTTCATTTTCATTCTTATTATTTTATTATTTTTCTATTTTTTTATATATTTTTATACTTATTATTTTAGTTGTTAATCAAATTAATGTGATGAAAAAAGATAGTTTATTTTTGCAAAATACCTTTATGAATTTTTTTTTCTACAAAAAAAAAAGGGTTTTCAAAAATGATTTTCTAATCTTATCAAACTATTGGAGGATTTATATTTCAAGTTGAATTCGTCAAATTATTAGAAGATTTAACATATTTTTTTTTAAGAAAAAGCCATAAATAAATTTTCAAATAAAAAAATCTTACCAAATTATTGGGGGATGTGCATTGAAACAAATTCCTATCAATATATTAGAGGATAATCTTTCACAGAAATCTTACTAACATATTGTAAGATATTTTTCAAACTAAATTATTTTTATAAAAATTAGATTTTGAATCTTCGACAATGGAATTACTAAGAGCATTACAAATAGCAATCTCTAAGTAAATTATTAGGTGAGAAAATCTTTTTTAAATTTTACCAACATATTGGAAAATTTAGATATGAATTTTCAATACCAAGATTCTAAATCTCATTATCACAAATAAAAGTTTTTATGAGAATTAAATGAATTTGAATATGGAGCCTTTTCAGAGTGAAACACTAGTCTCTGTGAATACTATTAAGGTGAGAAGATTATCTTAAATTACTATCAAACTATTGGAGCAATTTTAAAATCAATTTCCAATAATTAAGCTATTTGGTAAATTATAAGGATGTTTTAAGGCTTGGATAATTTGAAATCAAACTGGTACTATCCTTTGGATAAGTGCAGTGAGGGTGCTATAACTTTCCTCACCCGTAACCGCACTCCTAAACCTAAATTTAGTTTCATATACTAGAATTTATCTTTTAATTATACCCAAATCAAGTTTGGGATCTCTCTTTAAAGCAAAACAGATTTAGTTAGTTGCCTAGTCACACCTAAATAAAAAAGATTAATGGCAACTCCTTAAAGTCTATATCTAGCAATAGGTCCATAGATATATATGTTATGACACCATCTTCAACACTAACCCCCACAATCAACAACCCACACATTTTCCAACACCAATCCCTATTGCAATAGTTTTTACCATACCAAAAAACCACCATAGATGATTGCCATTTTTTGTATAACTAGCAACTGCACAGATCAAATAATAAAATAGAAGTATTCTAGTATCATCTCTTGAGGGATTATAAATGGTAAGTGTGGGGTTGTTCACATGAACCAAAGGTGATAGCCAAAAATCTTATATCTAAACAAATGAAATTTTAGGGTTGATTACAAATTAAGAAAACAAAAGATTTATAAGTAGTGGATCTTAACTTCATCAACAATCATTTGGAAAGTAAAAGAGAATAGCCAAAAGTAACTAAAAAAAATAGCTTGAAAAATAAGAACAAATGATGAAGGCCAAATGATATAGGATTGCATAAAAGAGTAAAAAAACTAAGTTGCATAAAAATGAAATCTTATAGAGAAAAGCAATGGCCAAAAGTAATCTTACATTAAAGAAAATTTAAAGAACAAAAAGATTAGAAGAAAAGAATATGATTGCTGAAAACTTGTAAACAGGAAAACATGAACTGAAAAAGAAATCTTGAAAACTGAATACTTCTTGAATTAAAAGAAAACAATTTAAAGAAACAAAGCTTTTGTTATTAGCAAATCTATCACCTAAACTAATAACTAATCTAAACTAAAAACTAAAGTAAAGAACTAAAAAAATAAAAAAGAGAGGAGAAGAATGGGATGATGAAATAAGGTGAATGGTCTACTTATTTATAGTATAGGGTTTGACCATAGAGGGATAGGGATTACGAGAGTCTGCTTTTAATTCAAATGTTAATGGATAAAAGCTATCATGATTTTCAAAATGATTAACCCAATGGGGCTCTTGGTCTTGAATAAGTTTTGGTCGAATAGGATTCTTGGGATTTAATCTTGGCCATTTGATCTTTGCAGTTTCCATCTTGATCCATTATTATAGGTAGGTTCAGCTAACTCTTGAATTACAAGACAAGGTATTTAAATTTTATCCGAACTCTTGGAATTCAAATGGCAAGAGTTCTCCTTTTATCATGACTCTTCAAAGAGCAATCACAAAGAGTTATTGTCCGTCAAAAACTTTTTTAGCTGA
Organism: Durio zibethinus; assembly: GCF_002303985.1. The sequence continues at coordinate 15,452,772 of NW_019167871.1, read as the reverse complement.
AGGCACTTAGTCTCCTTGTTGGCTGGAAATTGCATGAAGTATTCTTGCATTGTGTCTTAGTCAAATGGGAGATAAAAGATAGGAATCCTTATGCATTTAAATTTTTTTATGGCTAAGCAAACGAGTCACACTTGATGTTGAAATTGCATGCAATCTTTCTTGGAATAGGGATGGCCAAATGTGATGAATCATGAGAGAGTCCTAGTGCAAGCCACGTTTTCCAAATAAGCATTATCTCTTTACATTTTTGCTTTGACATAATACCATAGGAGAGGTGGATTTGTCCTTATGCATGTAAAACTCTTTTTTGGCCACATAGATGGATGGAATTAGGCCAATATGGTTTAGCTATAGGGTTCCAAGATAGGGCGGAATGTGCTTCTTGCATGCTTATATGCATGGTTTACAAGGAAATGAAGTCCACAAGCTTGAAACCCTAAAAATAAGAAAATAGGCATTAACACACCAAAAATCACCCAAAATTTAAAATTTAGCATCCGTTTTAATATATATAAATAGTATAGTTTTAAGTGCTATCATATACCCCTACGTTTAAATCTTTGCGTGTCCTCAAGCAAAAACCTCAAATCAACAAAACTAAAAACCATTATACATACTTACAAAGGCAAATTTTGATATAAAATTCCTATCATGCATATTTACATAATACAAAGCTAAATATAAACACAGAGTTATAAGAAATTTCTTCAAAAACAAGCTCCCAATATCTTATATTCTTTATACATATGAATTTACTCAATCTTTAATTCATGCCTATAACTCAAGTAAAAATAATGCAAAACATTTCATCACATTTCAATTCAAAAATAGAATAAACTTTATATGTTCATTTTCCCTTTCCCTCTCCATTAATGTTAAACTTGCATACTTAAATCAAGATCAAAAGGTCTTTTAGGTTTGTAATGTAGGGCATGGGTTAAGGTTTAGGCTTAAAACCCTTATCTTGCTTTCTTGAAATTTCTTGGACTTTCAAAAATTAAGCTTTTGAAACTTTGAATAATTAAGGCATCTTTTTTTTTTTGTGACATTTTTTTAACTTAAGCATTTTTTGCTTTGTTAGGCTTTGCTTTATATTTGCCATTTTCTTTCATTTTCTTTTCATTCCTTACACCTTGTTTCCTCCTAAATACATAAAGATGTCCATAATACACAAGTAAGCACAATTGGGTTAGATAAAAACAAAAGAAAGAATAATAATAATCAAAGAAAATGCTTATTAGCTTGTTATGTGGCTAAATAAACAAAGAGAAAGGGAATATAATAGGCTCAAAATAAAGGTACTAAGGATGCATCATAACAGGATGGCTTGAAAAAGGCTCAAAAGGTTCAAAGAATTGCTTAGATAATCTATTGAGTCAAATACAGTCTAAGATTTCACCTCAAGGGTTGAGTAGGTGAATTCTAGAGTATTTATTCATATCTTTAAATTTCATGAAAATCCACATCTAACAAAATTTCCATAAGAATCAAAGCATTTCATTAAAAGAGAATAAAAGCATAAGTACAAAAATCATATCTAAAGAAAAGCATGCTTAAGAATTCCTTTCAAGTTCCACCATATTCATAATGAAACTTCATATCATACTCAAGTCAATGCATATCAATGAAATCTAGCAAGTTAATTTGGTTTGAAAGCAAAAATGGATCACAATTTTCAAAAATCATTTAAATACTCAAAACATTCTTTCCCTCTACATTTAAATTAAACAAGGTACTAAACAGATAACAAGGGAAAAAGAAATACTCTCCAAATTTACTTCAAGGCTTTACTTGTATATGGTATCCTCCTTACATCACTTCATCCCTATAAAAACAAACTCAAAACAAAAACATTAAAACATACTTGTTCTAATAAAAATAAAGAAAACATAAACCATTAAAATAAAATTTTGGTTACCTCCCAAACAACACTAGCTTTGGTCAAGCTCGACCATCCCTAAATCTAGGGGTGTAATCGATCGAATTTGAGCTGATACGGTGTTAAGCTCAGGATTAAGCTTGATTCCAAATTCGAAGCTTGAAACTCGACTTGAACTTAATCAAGTTTTATTTTTTTAGCTCGAACACAACTCGAGATAAAAATTGAGTTACTCGAGCTCACTTGATTAGGCTCGATTAACATGTAAAAATAAACTCGATTCTTATATTCAACAAAAGCTCGATTATTTGTGCTCAAGCTCAAGCTCAAGTTTATTTTTAAAATAATTAAAATATATTAAAATATAAAAGCTCGATTAGACTGCGAGCTATTTGGGTCGGGTATAAGAATACTCGAACTTGGTTCGATCGATAAGCTGAGCTATTCAAGCTCGAGCTCGACTCGATAATAATTGAGCTAAATTTGATTTTTATTTGAGTCGAACCCAAGTAACTTCGAGTACTAATATATCATTTACACCCCTACCTAAATCTATGGCTTATCTTATCCCTTTAATTGAGGGTTTACTTTGTTGCCTCATTCTCTAAGGAATGATGTAAAATATCAAATCAAGGATTATTTTTGATACATCAATACAAAAGCAACCTAGACAAAATTAAATTCTATTTAAGATCATAAAGGGTGATACAGGTTCTATGATAAAATTGATAGTATAAAATTATTCAATTCAGAAGCCTAGGATGGAGGATCATTTATACTATAAAAATTTGTATAGGACGATATTGGGTGATTCAACTAAGCCTATAAATACAAAAGATCAAAGCTAAAAGAAGCTAGCCACTAGCCAAAATCAAAAAATGGGTTGATATCAATGTGTTCCACCATGTAGCATAGGAGACAAATGCCCACACTATTTGAAAAAAATTGGTAGCATTGTTTGAAAGAAAAACAGGCATGATAAAGTTATGCTTATTAAAAAGCTTACAACTTTATAATACAGGGATGGATGATCAATTACAGAGCACTTGAGTGATTTTTAAAATGTATTTAATTAAATGACTACTATGGAGCTTAATATAGAAGATGAAGTGAAGGTGTTGCTTTTTTTGGATCATTGTCAGATAGTTGGAATACTATAGTTATGACTATTCTTAATTCAGTTCCTGATTACAGGGTGATATTGAAGATAATATGGGTAGAAACATCGATAAAGGTCAAAACTTAAAAGGTCATAGTAAGTCTAAACATAGATCCAAGTTCAGAGATAAAGTGAAGTGTTTCCATTATGGTAAACCAAGTCATATAAAGCAAGAGCAAAAAAATGAGCAAGGTAAGAGTTCAGATGATGGCAATGTTGCAGTAATAGATTCAGATAGTAATTCGGTTACTTTGATTTGTACACATGGTAATTATAATCATGTTGGTGATCCTGGCATTGAATGGATAGTTGACACAAGAGTGACATATCATTATGTTCCTAAGAGGGAGTTGTTTACAACATATAAAGTAGGAGATTTTGGTTACACCAAGATGGAAAATAAAAGTGTCTCATAGATTATTGGGATTAGTGATATTGTTATATAAACTAGTATAGGTTGTATGTTAACTTTAAGGGATGTTAGACACATTTTGGATATGAGAATGAACTTGCTTGCTATTAATGTCCTTGATAAAAAAGGATATGAAAGCCAACAAAAGAATAGACAATGGAAGCTTATCAAAGGATCTATAGTATTGCAAGAGAAAAACTATGCTACACAATGTATAAGACATAGATGCAATTGAATGGCAACCAGATAAATGCCTTGATGATGTTTCAACAAATTAGTGGCACAAAAGGTTAGCACAAATGAGTGAAAAAGAGGTGTGAGTTGTTGAAGTTTCTTGGGGGGATAAGGGGCTAATATAAAAGCCAAAGTAATGGGTTTAAGTCCTAGTGGTGTTGCTGGGGGAGATTGTTAGCATATCAAAGGTTAGTAGCATCCATTAACTCCATATGCTCAAACAATAGTATTAGAGTGAAAAGTTTGACTTGGATGTAGCGAGTGTGTGAAATCAAAACACCTAAAAAAGAAGGCAATGTATCAAAACAACTCAGGTAGCAAGGTTGTATGCTATGATTGAGAACAAGCTTGAGGGGCATTGAGAATTGAATTGGTCTTAAGAGGTATACTAACCTTTTAGCAGGAATAACATAAATAGAGCTTGAGTTGCTCGTGGGTTGGCATTACTAGAGCTATGGGTTGCCAAATGGTTTTGCAGTAAAGGATCAAAAAGTTTATCTACTAAGTTACACTTTCTAAGGTTTTCTTTCACTTGAGTACATTTACATCATCTTCATCTATAAGAACTCCATACCCTCTAGTTACAAACTGTTACTTTTTATTTTTAAGTCTACGAGTAAGGCTAGAGTTATAAACATCTATTAAAGCTTTAGCAGTCAATAAGAAAGGTTTTCTTAATAGTAATGGAGTTTCATTATCCTCCATATATAAAATAGCAAAATCTACCGAGAATGCATATTTACTAACTTTTGTAAGCATAGTTTTCAACATCCTTTATGGTAGCTTAACATATTAGTTAACAAATTTAAAATTGAATTTTGCAAGCTTTAACTCTCCATACCTTAGCTGTATAAAAACATTTAAGGGCATTAGATTTATACTAGAGCCAATATCACAAAGAGCATCATTAAATTTTAAATGACTAACTTTTTAAAAGATAGTAAAACTCCTTAGATTTTTTTACCTTCTCAACAAGAATTATTGAAGTTTAGCGCTACAATCATCCAAAAATATGGCTTTCTTCAATTCTTTGAGCAGCTCCTTCTAAATAGGCATTGGGGAATGTGGTGCTACGTTAAAGCACTGCCTATAGATCCTTATAATCATTCTTGGTTTTACTTGTACTTCCTCTTCTACTTTTTTCTTTTAATCTTTTTCTTAAACTGTCTTCGCTTGAATTTTCTCCTAAATTGTCTCTTCATGCTCAAGCTTAATGCTTTCTAATAGTGCTCTCCCCACTTGTAATAGCTTTTACCTTTCTTCAACAGACACTTCACTGTATTCTTTAGGTTTTTTTTCATATTCCATTTCAACATTTTTCTTCCCAGGATTTTCCTTATATGATTCAATATTTTCAAGGGCTTCTAGTGCTATAAGGTCAAAACCCTATAGAATTTCTCTTCCAAATCTCATGAGTTCTTCATCTTCGAATATGTCTTCATTTTTCATAAAATCTACCTCAGGTTATTTCATAAAACTAGAGAGGTTTACCATTATAGGTTCACCCATAAAATCATCCTTTTTATCATAATCCTCCATCTTGACATCTCCTAAAGAATAGATAGCATTACATCCTTCCTTGCCTTACCTTTTGGGGTTAGATTTAATATTGCTAGGTAAGGTACCTATAGGATAGTTGGCTATAGCTTGGGATAGTTAACCTATCTAGTTCTCAAGGTTCTTGATTGATACAGCTCGGTTTTTTATGTTGGCATTGTTGGCTTGCATCAATTAGGTCAACATATCCTCAAAACTAGGTTTCTTTTTTTAGGGCAGGTTGTACATTAGTGGATTTAAGCGGTAATTGTTGTTTTGGTTGTTGGTGGATTGGTGGTTTGGTTGGTTCCAAGAAAATTTAGAGTGGTTTCACCAACTAAGGTTGTAAGTGTTGCTATAAAGATTGTAGTTAAGTTTAGATTATTGGATGTATTTTACAGGTTCTATCTTAAATTGACATCTTTCATTGGAATGGGGTCTTTCATAGATATCATAAGAGACAAAAGGATTTTGTATTACATTTACATGGTTAGTTTAAGGTTGGGCTCTTAAGGCTTTTATTTTTTTGGTTAGAATAGCCAATTAGGAATTAACGAAGGTGATTGCATCAATCTCAAAAAAACCAAAGATTTTTTATTTACCTTTCTTTCCATGCCCCATTAGTAGTTCTTAGCAACCATTTTTTCAATTAGTTCATTGGCTTTCTTAGGAGTCTTACTCATAATTACTTTTCCAGCAGCTAGGTCCAAAATGGTTCTTATGGGTGGTATAAGACCATTGTAGAAAATTTGGATCTGAAGCCATTGGGGTAGTCCATGAGTGGGCATTTTTTTAGCAACTCTTTAAATCTTTCTCATGTATCATATAATGTTTCACCATCTACCTGCATGAATATGGTGATTTCATTCCTCAGCTTGGTTATTTTGGCTGATAGGTAGAATTTTACTTAAAATTTCTATACAAAATCATCCCATGTTGCAATAGAGCCAGGTAGTAGTGGTATCAACCAACTTTTTGCCTTGTCCTTGAAAGAAAAAAGAAAAAGTCTTAGTCTAATAACATCATCAGAAACACCATTATAGTGAAAAGTATAATTCAAAAAAATTGGAAAGATGATGGTTAGGATTATGGCTTGTTAGTTCTCCAAACTATATAGAAGATTGGACCATTTGGACTATTAAAGGCTTGGTCTCAAAAGAAAAAGAAAAAAGTAGGATGAAAGCTCCAGTTCAATTTAGACTTCCAAAAAATCAGAAAAGGTCTCAAATGCTTGGTGTGAACATCTTACTTTTGTGTGATATGCATGATGAGGATTCATCCTTTATGCTTGCTAATTTATTTCTCTTCTCCTATATGTGGACTCTAGTTATTTAAAGCTTACAAGTTGGTTCTTGTTCATTTTTGGTTTGCTACGAGTAATCCATCTTAAGAATGCATGAAAACCAATATAGGGGCCATATCCTTGGTTTTCTTTAACTTGTCTTAAAAGAAATAGATCCTAACAATCTTTTTATGGGTAGAATTTTGTAGTGAATAAATTTTTCAAACATTAAAAGCCAATGTGGGGGCCATATCCTTGGTTTTCTTTAGTTTGTCCTAAAAGAAATAGATATTGACAACCATTTTGTAGTTAAAATTTTGTTGTGAATAAATATTTGTTTTCATGAGCACTGAAAGTTAAACATGGGGCCATTGTTTTAAGATTGTTACATAACATCATGTCCATAGTCATGGCGTGGGGAACCATTTTTGTAAGGATGTTGCATTGAATATTTTTCCTTGCTTTATTATTGTTTAGTCAAAAAGGAATAAGCCTAGAAAATTCATTTTAGTTAAAATTTTATAATAAGTAAAAATTTTAAAATATAAGGCATAAAGTTTGTTTCCAATAAAGTATATTTCCATTATACCTATACAATTTTTTATGATTGTTTAAATTTAATTGCAAGCTTAATTTTATGCATTGTTAATTTCTTTATTGTTTGGATTCCCATGCTCATTTTAATTTAATCTTTCATACTTAAATCTATGTTTGATATGTTTTATTTATAATAGCAATAATAATAATAATAATAATGATGATTTTAAAGAAAGAAGAAATATATATGAAATATGTAAGAATATAAAAATTCATTTTTTAGAAGAATTATAAAAATGAACTTGCTCTAAAAGTCTACCTAGATGTTGAAGACTTTTGAAAGTCTGTCAAGATGTTGGAGACTTTTAGAAAGGTTTGTATATTCTTAAAATTTAAACCCAAACCTATCAAAAACCCTAAACTTGCTTTAAATTTCTAAGAATTTGCATGAAAACCTTTTATGAAGTAATATGTTCCCGAATGCTACCTAGATGTTCAAGTATTCATGAAATTTTATTTCATTAAGAATTTTCATAAATTTTACAACTTAGAATAAATTCATTTTGTTAAAATAATAAATATAAAAATAATAGGATGGGATTTTAAATACAAACACCCAAACTTTGCTTAAACATTGGATAGTCCAGGTGATCTCTTTATATTTGAAAACCTAATTATTAAATTCACATTTAATCATCATTTGTATACATATCATTTTTTATAAATATGCTCATTCATAATGCATATATATATGTTTGTTTTAATTTTTTATGTTAATATTAATCATATTATTTGGCATTTTTATTACACAAAAAGTTCTAAAATATATATATATATATAATTTTAAACCAATAAAATTAAAATAGCATTTCGTGAAATATAACTGTTGGTGTTCTACCTAGATGTTGGAGAGTTGCCTATAGTTATCATTTACAAGGAATGTTATTTTATTATTTTTAAAAGGAATCTTATGATAAATCTTAGATGAAAAGAATATATTTGAATTTTGCCTTTATGTCAGAGAATTCGAAAATATTTTTTTAATTTGAAGATTTTCATAATATTCCTAAATAACAATTTTTTAAAACTAATTTTATTTCTTAAAGATAAAGGCAATTATAATTAAATTTTGTATAAAAACCATTTTTGTCCAAAGTCATAAATAACGCATGACTAATTGATCCCAATTTATAGGCGTTGTGAAGGTCCTAATCTTTCCCCACACGTAACTGACTCTCGAACCCAATCTTGTTTTTATATATCAAAATTGTCTTTTTAATAAAGCTTTAAACCCATTTTATTGTTTTATTAGAAAGATAATTTTTTTGGGTGGCCAATTACACCCTAAAAAAGATTATGGTAACTCCTTGTGTGTTTCATGATTTTTAAGTTCTTACGTCTAGCAATTAAATCTTACGTTATGATAGCTTGATGACTCCACTGGGGACATTTTGAGAGTCAAGCCAAAAATTTTAATTATGCACTATTAAAAATGTTGGATTCAATTGGTTTTAATTGATATTTAATTTAGTTCCCTTTATTTTAATTTCTAAAAAAAAATGATATATATACATAAGTTAATAAATAAAATAAATTGTATGTTAGTTATTACTTTGTTTTAATTTGGCATTTATGTTTTATTTATGTTATTTTGATTAATATATCACTTTGCATATCTTTGCATATTCACTTATATGCATGAGCTCTGGACTCAAGCTCCATCCTTATTAGGAGGAAATGAAGTAGCTTTGCTTTTATGAGGTGATAACTTCCGTATTTGCTAATGAAACACTTCTATTCAGAGTGAACCCTTTCCGTTGGTAGCCTGTAACGGGTAAAGATCGAGGAGCCTTACTAGTCTATGATGGACCATGATGTAAGGAATAATTTGAGAACCTTTAGATGTATAAATCCTAACCCAACATATCGTAAGCTGTAAGGATCTAGCTTAGGATAGAGCCATGTCATCTTTTTCAAAAAAATTACCTAAAGCTAGGATACTATGCATATTCTACTCTATTATATGCTATGCTTGATTATTTATTTATTTATTTATTAACATTATTGATTTATTTAATTCTTTTGTTGCCTTTAATTTTGTTGCATACATTATATAGGCATCATATTTCTTCGAATGGGTATTTGTTTTGAATCAATCAATAGTAAAGGAAGCACTCATGAAGCTATCAGTAGCATTAGCCCCTAGCAAGATTATTTGGAAGTCAAAAGCCAATCAAAAAGCACCTAAAGAAAAGAAGGAGATTGCTTAGGGGTCAGTTATGTGTCTACACTTCCACAGTTGGTGCACATGGATTTAAGTCAAAATGATGTAGCCGAGTTGGAATCCATATGGCAACAATATGGAGTAGAAAAGAATGAGTCTTTTTCAAAAAAATATGGGGATGTGGCATTGCTTATATTTAGTGAAGATTGATAAGGGAAAATTAATAAAGCATTAGTTAAGGCTGCAATGTAGCTTTAGTATCTATCTTATCGGTGTTTCATATTTAACTAACAAGACTTGGCCCCCACAATTAAAGAATATTCATCTTTACTCTGAGTAGAGTCTACTAATCAAGATAAGATCTATTAGAATGAGCAAAAGACCACTGAATATAGAAAGAAGTTAACTAAGATTATGCAAATAAGGGTTGAAAAGATAGACAAACATAAGAAGGAAAAAAATGAGGTTGAGACTATTCCATTAGCCTTTCTATTTGAGCATATAAAGAAGCATATTGATATAGATTAGGGGTTGGATGTGTTTGTTTTGGCTGTGTATGGATTGATGATATTTCCTAAGGTATTAGGACATGTAAAAGCATCAATGGTCAACTTTTTCAAGCAATTGGATAAATGTATAAATCTTTCACCGACTACTTTAGCAGAAACCATTAGATCACTTAATTTCTATTGAAGGAAGGGTGAAGGGTGATTCATTGGTGATTCATTAGATGTGCTTAGCTACTTTTATTAGGCTTAGAAGTCACTTTTAGGGAAAAGGGAAGATATCATTTCGGCCATTCTTCATTCATTTTGTTCCTATCAAGAAGTTTATCACCAAGGAATGGTGAAGGGATTGGATAAAAGGTCAATGGATGTCATTCTTTTTGGAGCTTACTAGTGAGGATGTAACATAAAAGGCACCATGGATGCGTTTTATGACCATTTTGTATAGTTGTGAGATGAGTCACGAGTACCCCTATTAAGGATATGAAGACAATAAGCTATGCACTTCTTATAGTTTAGAGACAATATAACTAACATTAGTTCATCCCTATGACTCATGGACTTAGTTCACTCAAATTTGATTATGGAGCACCTGGTTATATGAAAAAGGTTCATGAAGTTAGGCCTTTACAGATAAGCCTAACCAAATTTATAGATAATATTACAAAAGAGTACCTTGCATGGAAAATGAAAAAGGTTAATGAAGTTAGGCCTTTACTAGCCGATGTTTCAATAAGTTGCCCACTCTTATTTTAAGGTCGGTATTGTTGACTCTTGAGATCGCCCAACTAGAGTTCGATATTGAAATAAAGAAGATGAAAAATGAAAAATGGCAATGATAAATTAGGTCAACAAATTAAGGTATGATTTGATGATGAAAGATGATGCAGTATAAAAGCTGACCAAGGAACAAAAGGTATTGAAAAAAGATTTGCAAGATCTTCATCAAAAAAAATAAGAGATTAAGGTTGGACATCAAACCTTCAAGGGAATCTAAGAAGGATATGAAAGAATTAAGAGAGATGGTGGAGTATTGGAAGAATACAGCTTGAGAAAACAAGGAAGTGATCTCTACACTCACCAAAGAATGGCATACATGGAAAGAAAAGTTTTCACGAGTCTCTGCAAAGGTAGCTAAGTGCCAAAAAAAATGAAAAGCTAAAAGTTGAATTAAAGAAGGAATAGAATAGGAGCTCTGATTTGTAAAATGCAAAAAAGGCTTTGGAACAATAATTAATGAGCTTGAAGCTTCAGTTGGTTAACAATCAGAATCATATAGATAAGATTTTGACTGAATAGTAAGAGAATGAGGATTATTGAGCCCATACTTGTAACATAGAAGTGGATGCTTGAGAAAAGTGAAGAGTAGAGAGTTTAGGAAGGCAACAATACATAGAGCATTTGACTTCACAAATCTACAAGGTGGTGCAAAAAGCCAATGAAATGGTGGAAAGAGCTAAAGAACTAGAGTAGGAAGTTGTACCAACTTAACATGGTAGTCAGCACTTGTCGAGTTTATTATGTGAAACTAGGATCAATATGCCCAAATTAGGTGTTTCTATGGTTTCAATGCAAGAATGATTAAAAGATGTATAAGGATTTCTATGATTAATGAATGTTTTCTTTGCTTAGATTGATCCAAAGCAATACTTTTTATGCATTGCATTACATTCATTGCATTAATAATTAATAACAATATTAATGGTAGCAATGACAACAATAATTATACAATGTGTTCTAATTTATGATCAATACTAAAAGGTTCAAAGATAGCAAGCCAAAGAAGTCCGATCAAGCAATTTCACATAGATATAATACCTACTCTAAATCTCAAGCTATTGAATAATAAAAAACAACTAGGTTTGAGAGGGTAGAGAAGGCGCAAGAAAAGATAAGAAAGAAGGTGATGGAAATTCAACTGAATATCAAGGTATTGATGTTCAAGTTAAGACAATTGTTAACTAGCTCTTTAAAAGGCAAGGAAGTTGCCAATACACAAAGGCTAGGAAACAGGGTTAGTGTGGTGGAATTAACATATCCTCCAAAGTTTGTTCCATTGCGAGTTCATACCTCATAAGGAATCTATTTACAATTACTAGCCACACAACCTTTCATTAGACCTTCTGTTAATCAATCCCAACCTTTCATTTTTGCTGAACCATCTCAGATGCATGTGAATATTGATCTTATCACTATACCAAATTTAGATGAGCCTACAGAACAAGAAAAGCTACGTGGCATGTCTGCACCAATAATTAATGGTGAGATAAAGAATAAGTATGATTTTTGGAAGAAAGATTGAGAGCCAATGAAGGGAATGATGTCTTTAGGAATATAGATGCAAATGAGCTTAGTTTAGTGCTTGATGTGGTTATACCAATAAAATTTAAGGTTCCTAACTTTGAGAAATTTGATGGAACCAAGTGTCCATCTATTCACATTACGATATTTTGTCGAAAGATGGTAGGCCATAGATATAATAACAAGCTTGTAATACATTATTTTCAAGATAGTTTAACTGGATCCTCAGTAAAATGGTATATTTAGTTAGATCAAAACTGAATTCATACATAGAATAACCTAGATAAATCTTTCATAGCTCAGTATAAGTATATCATGGACATAACCCCTAATAGGCTATCTCTACAAAATATGGAAAAAAAGTCAACTGAGACTTTTTTAAAGTATGCATATCATTGATGAGACACAATAGCTTAGGTTCAACCATCGCTAATCGAAAAAGAAGTTATAGCATTGTTTATTAACACATTAAGGGCCCCATACTATGATAAATAGGGAGGAAATTCTACTAATAATTTTTTTGATATGGTGATTTCGAGAGAAATGATTGAGAATGCCATTAAAATTGGCAAAATTGAAGGGCTTAAAGCTTTTGGTGCTAAGAAGTCAGCCAATCCGAGGAAGAAAGAGTCAGAGACACATGCTGTGTCTATAGGGAATCCCTCATTCTATCCCTTTATCCCATATAATCTGAGACCACAATTCTTCATTTATTATCCAACTACCAACCAAGCTGCTTAACTATAATACTACTTTTAACCCTTCCAACAATCATCATATATACTCGAGGCCAATCTATAGCTACCTAGTTTTACTTCAATAATGGCAACCCAAATAGCCAATCCAAGTTAAAAGAATCTACAAAGTAATAGTAATAAGGAGAAACCTCAATTTGAACCTATCCTTATTTTGTACACCAGCTTGTATCCATAGCTAATGAGGGGTCATCTTATTGCTCCAAAGTATATAGTGCCATTAAAGCCATCGTACCTAAAATGGTATGACTTTAATGCTAAATGTGATTATCATTATAGTGTGGTCGACTATTCTACTGAAAATTGCACAACTTTAAAGTATAAGGTGCAAGAGTTAATAAACGAAGGCTTGTTGAATTTTAATTCTAGGGCAAAGCCTAATATCAATAAAAACCCTCTTCCCAACCATTTAGATGGCAATACTAGTGCTGTGTTAGACAAACAAGGGTCAAGAATGAATAGACGGGTCAACGAAGTAGAGACCCTATGAAAAAAATATTTAACTGTTTGGTCAGGACAAATGTGGTTGTTCCAATAATGGATGATAAAAGCAATTTAGCATGATTGTTGTTACCATGGAAAGAATGTGGGGCATATGATCCAAGACTATTAAGGGTTCAAGGTATTGTTGTAATAGTTAATAGATGAAGGGGTCATTAAATTTTATGTAAAAGAGAATGTTGATAGTGTGAACATGATAGGTGATAAATTGGAAGCACCCTTCATTCTGAAACCTCTTACCATCTTTTATGATGAGGAAACAAAACTAGTTAGGAAGGAGATGGTGCATTTCCCTAGGGTATCACTAATAATTTATGTCCTTAGTCCTTTTTCTTACAAGAATAATCGGCCGATTCCATGGGATTATAACTATGAAATGGAAATTCAAGGGTCTATAGATGGATTAATTTTAGAAAACAAGAAAGGAAAACTCATGATGAATATAATAGGAGTAGAAGGAATAACTAGGAGTGGTCATTGTTATACTCCTAAATGCTTGAAAGGGCTAAGAAAGGGAAGGTAAAAGAAGAAGAAAAAGTCACAGCAAAAAAATGTCTTAATCTTGTTGAAACAAACCCAGAGGTCTAGTATAAGAAGCCTGAAATGAGGCTTGTAAGTTTCTCAAAGTCATTAAGCACAGTGAGAATAGTGTAATGAACTCAATGTTAAAGTAGATAGTTTTCAAAAATATAATGTTTTAAAACCAAATTTGTCAAGATGTGGTTTAAAGCTTGACTTGAAATGCTTTGCAAGTATTGGGTACCGTAAAAGCACATATGTTGCATTCACACATTCGTGCATCATATGCATGTTCTATTTAATGTTAATGTCTTAAAAGATTAACTTTTGAGGTCATTTCTATTTTGAAACACTAAATTTGAATTTCGACACTAATAAAAGAGGTTTTTCTTATTTAGTTTGGGTTCTGTTAATATTCTGGCATTGTGTAAATAAATATTTTAAGAAAAATAGTATGACAATTTTCTATTTAAAGATTATTTTAAATAAAAAAACTTGGCATAATTTGATTTTTGGATTATAAGAATAAGACGAAAAATTATCTTGTGAGTCTTCAAACAATTGGTAATCATCATTGGAACGAATTTAATTCAAAAATCATTTTTTTCGTCAATCACTTTCTAATCCATTATTTTGATAGGCATGATTTTGAGACTTAGAACCTAAAAATTCATGGTACTTGAAAGATGAGTTTCTATATTGGCAATAAAAAAAAGAGGCCAATTTTGAAAATTCATTTTGAATTTAAATCAAGCAAGATACTTTTACAAACTTTTAATTGGAAACTCAATATGTGTCAAATTTTATCAATATGATTGAACCATCCAAATTCTTTTAACAACCATAGACACCAAAAATGCTTGAAACTTCTTTCTCAATTAATTCCTATTCCACGTCTTAAGACATATTAACCAAAAAAAGCAAAATTCCTTCTCACCTAAGACAATTTGTTTTATGCATAAATACCTTTTCCCTCATTTTACCAAAAATGTCAGACAATTTTGAAACTAAAATTAGCCTTTTTGTGACTTGTGTGATCAAATTTTAAGATATCTTATATAACTTAATCTTCACTGTCATAAGAACCTTGAATCGAAAACAAGATGGGGCATCAATCACACAAAAACAATTAATGGTTATAACATAAAAGCTAATCTCTTTTCTCAAATAATTTGCTCTTCTAACTAAGTGATCATGTTTGAAATGATGAATGGTCATCTTTCTCCATCTTTCGCATATAAAAAAAATTATCCACTTGCTACCATTTGAGCCTATTAAATTTCTTGTTTCAAAATAAACCCTGGCTAAGGATCATCTTTTACAGTAGGGAGCAAAATAAAGATATTTTCAAGAGCCTAACTTCAAGAAAAGTGTTTGATATTAAAAGCATCTAACATGCTATTCAAAAATGAGAGCCTAGGGCAAAAAGTGAATGAAGCAATAGTTAGAATCTCAAAAAGACATAATTTAAGGAAAAAAAAGTTAAAGTCGAATATTTCCAAAAAAAATAAAACAAAACAAAAAAAATGAATCAAAAATGAAATAGGACTCATGACTAAAAACCCAAAAAGGGTAGTTTAAGTTGAAGGAAGGATCTAAGTTGAAAACCTAAAAATACGACTTAAATGCAAAGGATACCAATTTATGGGGCAATGCCGAGCACAACAAACTCAGAATGATCAAAGGCATCAATGGAATAAGTTTTTAATAGAAAAAATTTTGGAATATTGTTCATGATTGTTTTAATATTCACTATCTAAATATGATTCATTCATTCAAAAATTAAAAAAAAAAAGTAAAGAAAGAAATACATGCACCTTGAAGATGAGAGTTTGGGATGAAAAGTGAATAAGGCTTTAGTTAGAATCATAAGTAAAAAAGGGGAAATAGAATTCAAGAATGTTAAAGTTGAAGTCAAATATTTCCTAAAAAAAAAAAAACAAAGAAAGAAAGACATGGACCTTAAAGATAAGAGTTTGGTGCGAAAATTGAATAAAGCTTTAATTAGAATCCTAAGTAAAAAAAGGAGTAGAATTCAAAAGTGAATGTTTCCAATTTAAATAGAAAAAAGAGAGAAAAAATTAAAAGAAAGAAAAAAGAAAGACATGCACTTCAGATATAATAATCTAGGATAAAAAGTGAAAAAGTCTTCAGTCCCAAGTGAAAAAGGGAGATAGAATTCAAGAAAGAAGAAAGTTGAAGTCAAATGTTTAAAAAAAAAAACAAAAAAAAGACTTGATCCTTGGAGATGAGAGTCCAGGGTGAAAAATAAATAAGGCTTCAGTTAAAATCCTAAGTAAAAAAAGGGAAATAGAATTCAAGAAAAAAGAATGCTAAAGTTAATGTCAAATACTTCCACAAAAGAAAGAACAAAGAAAGAAAGACACATGGTTTTTGTCCAAAGAATGCTCCATAATATGCTTGGCCTAATTACACCGAATAATATATTTTGAGCCTATTTATCTATTCTTTTAGAACCCTGAACCTTGGCCTACGTTGCATACCTTAAAATGTCTATTTTGATCAAATATGGACACTTGAATTGAAGAGCTATAATTAAAAATTTTATAGAAACCCATTATTTGGCCAGATTTTACTAAACTTTTCATTGTTAGAAAATATAGCTCTAAGGTGAAAATCCAAAAATGGAAGTTTAGAGCTAGAGCCACTCTTGAAACCCTAAAAGAATTTAGAGTTCCAAGGTTCTATCTAGAATAAAAAGTCATGCTTAACCTCTTGAAGGATCAATACTCATTAAACACTTTGCATCTCACCAAAGCATGAAAATAAAAAATGAACTTTTTTCTCTTCCCAAATCCTTTTCAAAAATTAATGATTTGTTTTGACACACATTGAAGTATCATGTTTTCAATAAAAAAAAAGTGTTTTGGAAAAATTATCTTTTTTGTGAGCCCAACAGAAATCCTTGCAACCATCATTGAGCCTTCCTTGAAATATGCTCACCAGTGAAAAATTGAATTGACAATCACCCCATTCACAAGCATTCCAATTAGTAATCATTGAGCCTTCCTTGAAATATGCCCACTAGTGAAAAAATTGAATTGTCAATCACACTATCCCCAAGCTTTCCAAATAGTGATCATCAATTTGTAAGAGATTTGAAAGTTATGTGTTTTAAACTTTTCTCATTGATTATGAAAACACTTTAAGTAAGGCAATTTTGTGATTACTTTAGAAAAATTTTAGAGATTGGTTTAGCATTTTGTACAAGATATAAAGATCATTTTTAGTAAAAAGTAAACACAAAATTTGAATAGAGATTTTTCAAAAAGAAAAAAAGAAAAAATCGTATTTGCATCAATTATATTTACATCATAAGAAAAACATTTGATTTACATGTTGCAACAACAAAAAGAAATTCTTCGCATTTGCATCACTTGCACTTACATGTGCATCAATTACATTTACATCATAAGAAAGACATTTAATTTGCATGTTGCAAAAATAAAAGGAGTCTTTGCATTCGCATCACTTGTAATTACATATGCATATCAAAAAAACATTTGATCTGTATGTTAAAAAAAAAGAGACATTTACATTTATATCATTGCATCCACATCATAAGAAGTGTTTGTAAAGGCATCTACATGAAAAAGAGGGATATTCACGATTGCATCACTTGCAAAAGACATTCGCATTTACATCATCTGCATCATAACCAAGACATTTGCACTTACATTATAAGAAAAGCATTTACATTTACATTTGCATCATTGTATCCACATCATAAGTTTTTGTAAGGGCATCTACATGAAAGAAATATTGGCACTTGTATTAAGGCAACCTTTAGGGTTTGAAAGAGCCGAGCTAATCTTAGACTTAAAATTGATATGATCAAAAAACGCATAGTATAAACTATTGATTGCATTTTTACCATTCAAAGCTCATTTAGTAGTCACATGTATTGCATACATTTCTTTTGATAAATGATGTTATAAGTTTTCATAAGAGGATATTAAATGACATGAGAGTATTTTCCTTAGGTTTCTCTTGCATTAAGAAGAAACTTTATTCTTATCTTATCGACCGTTGGTGTTATCTTGCTTATCTTTATCTTTTTGACTGTGGTTATTATCTCGATCATCTTTATCTTCCTAACGCGGGTGTTGTCCTTGTCATCTTATCTTTCTAATCGTTGGTGTTGGCTTAGTCATCTTTATCTTCCTAACTAATGGTGTTGTCCCGATCATTTTTATCTTTCTGACCATTGGTATTGTCCCGGTCATCTTTATCTTTTGACCGTTGGTGTTGTCTCGATCATATTTATCTTTTGACCATTGGTGTTATCTTGGTCATCTTTATTTTTTCGACCTACGATGTTATCCCAATCATCTTTATTTTTTTTACCTATGGTGTTGTCCCGAGTTATATTTATTTTTTGACCTACAATGTCGTCTCGATCATATTTGTTTTCTCAATCATTGGTGTTATCCTTGTCATCTTTATTTTTTAAACAGCAATGTTGTCCCGATCATTTTTATTTTTTAACTTGTGATGTTGTCTCGATTATATTTGACCTCCTAAGCATTGGTGTTTTTCCAGTCATCTTTTTTTTTTTTACCTACGGTGTTATTCCAGTTATATCTATTTTCACGATCGTTGGTGTTGTCCCAATCATCTTTATTTTTTGACTTACAATGTTATCTCAATCATATTTATTTTTTCGACCGTTGGTGTTGTCCTGATCATTTTTATTTTTTTGACCTACAGTGTTTCCCAGTCATCTTTATTTTTTGACTTGCAGTGTTATCCTGGTCATATTTGTTTTTTCAATTATTGGTGTTGTCTCAATCATCTTTATTTTTTTAACCTACAGTGTTGTCCTAGTCATATTTATTTTTTAACTTGTAGTGATGTCCTAGTCATTTTTTATATTTCAAAAATTAAAAAAAAAAAGACAAACAAAACAAAACAAAAATAAAAATAGAAACAAACAAAAACCAAAAAGAAAAAGGGAAGGAATGGAACAAGGGTAATCTCTCTTTCACTCGAAAGCATCATTCATACAAAATTGTCATCTATGTCTTTACATTATTTCTGATGCTCAAAAATATGCAAAGAAAGATAGCTATATACACCGAATTTTGTTTGAAACATTTTTAACATGACTAACCCAAGCTCATTTGTGAACATGGGTTGGACCCATTAATATAGGACCATTACGTAAACCATTTAAGAGGACCATTTACAACCCATAAAGAGCCCACAACTTAGCTTATTTGGAGACCCAAAGTTAACTCAGGTCAAATCTGGCCAAACTTTGTCAATAAGGTTAAAATGAGTCAAACAAAGTTAAAATTACAGAAAACTTAGTCAAAATAGATAGAACCCGGTTAATTCTCAAAATTCACATCCTAATTGGAATCAATGTGGTTTAAAGTTAAAATTGGTGATTTTTAAAATACTAAAAATTTTTATGGCACTTAGCGAATTACAAAATTACTAAAAAGTCCCTTAAGAGTATTTTTGTAGTTTGATCTTCCCAAACTTGAATTTTCATGAAACATTGTAGATCTTAATTTCATAATATTTCATAATTTTTGGTGCATTTGAAAACATAGCAATACCCCGAAAGGTATGAAATTACCAAAATACCTCTTTGGGGTCTTTTCGTAATTTGGCATTTCCAAGCTTGAATTTTCATGAAACTTTTCAGATCTTAATTTTATAATATTTCATAATTTTTTGTGTTTTAAAATCCTAAAAATGAGCATGGGAACATTGATATCTAAGAAAATAGCTTAAATACCGAAAACTTTATACGAAGGGTAAAATGGTCTTTTCATTTGGTTTAGGGGCTATAAAAATCCAACCTTTGCAATGAATAATGTGGACCATTGGATCTCTTACTGAATCTTGATCCAATGGCTAAAGATTGCTCCTTGAAAAAAAAAAAAAGAAACTTTGGCCCTTGGATGAGATTTGATCCAAGGGTCTATATTCATAAAAAAAAAGAGATTTTTTTAAGGATTTTCTTCTTTACAAAGGGGATTGGTCACAAAATAAAAGAAGAATAGGAGCTTTCTTGAACAAAAAAAATAAAAATAAAAAAAAGAAAAGAAGAAGGTTAGAACAACATAAATAAAAAAAAAAAAGAGAACAGTCTTTCAAAGGAAAAATGAAGAAGCAAAACGAAAGCTCTAGTTTGGTTTAGGCTTATAAAAAATTAGAAGAGGTCTCAAATGCTTGGCACATGCATTTTCCTCTTGTGTGGTATGAATGATCAGGATTCATCTTTTATGCTTACTGACTTGTTTCTCTTTTCTTATATGTGGATTGTAGTTGTTTGAAACTTACAAGTTGGTTCTCATTCCTTTTTGGTTTGCTACAGGTAATCCATCTTAAGCATGCATGAAAACCAATGTGGAGGCCATATCCTTGGTTTTCTTTAATTTATCTTAAAAGAAATAGATCCTAACAATCTTTTTGTGCATAGAATTTTTTAGTGAATAAATTGTTTTAAACATTAAAAACCAATGCGGAGGACATATCATTGGTTTTCTTTAGTTTATCTTAAAAGAAATAGATCTTGACAACTTTTTTGTAGATAGAATTTTGTAGTGAATAAATATTTGTTTTCATGAGCATTGAAAGTCAAACGTAAGGCCATTGTTGTAAGATTGTAACATAACATCATGTCCAAAGTTATGGCATGGGGAACCATTTTTGTAAGGATGTTGCATTGAATATTTTTCCTTGCTTTATTCTTGTTTAGTCCAAAAGGAATAAGTCTAGAAAATTCATTCTAGTTAAAATTTTGTAATAAGTAAAGATTTTAACATATAAGGCTTAAAGTTTGTTTTCCAATAAAGTTTATTTCCATTATATCTATACAATTTTTTATGACTGTTTAAATTTAATTGCAAGCTTAATTTTATGCATTGTTAATTTCTTTATTGTTTGGATTCCCATGCTTGTTTTAGTTTAATCTTTCATACTTAAGTTTATGTTTGATATATTTTATTTATAATAGCAGTAATAATAATAATGATTTTAAAGAAAGAAGAAACATATATGAAATATGTAAAAATATAAAAATTCATTTTTTAAAAGAATTATAAAAATGAGCTTACTCCAAAAGTCTACGTAGATGTTGGAGACTTTTAGAGAGGTTTGTAAATTCTTAAAATTTAAACCCAAACCTATCCAAAACCCCAAACTTGTTTTAAATTTCTAAGGATTTGCATGAAAATTTTTATAAAATAATCTATTCTCGAATACTGCCTAGATGTTGGAGTATTCAAGAAATTTTATTTCATTAAGAATTTTCATACATTTTCACAACTTAGAATAAATTCGTTTTGTTAAAATAACAAATATAAAAATAATAGGATAGGATTTTAACTATAAAATATCATACCCAAACTCTGCCTAAACATTGGAGAGTCTGGGTGGTCTCTTTATATTTGCAAACTCAATTATTAAATTCACATTTGATCATCATTTGCATACATATCATTTTTGATAAATGCGCACATTCATAATGCATATATATGTTTGTTTTAATTTTTTTTTATGTTTAAAATTAATCATATTATTTGGCATTTTTACTACACAAAAAGTTTTAAATATGTATATAATTTTAAATCAATAATATTAAAATAGTATTTCATGAAATATAACTGTTGGTGCTCTACCAAGATGTTGGAGAGTTGCCAATAGTTATCATTCACAAGGAATGTTATTTTTTTTATTTTTAAAAGAAATGTTACAATAAATCTCAAATGAAAAGAATATATTTGAATTTTGCCTTTATGTCGGAGAATTCAAAAGTCTTTCTTTAATTTGAATATTTTCATAATATTCTTAAATAAAGATTTTTTAAAACTAATTTTATTTCTTAAAGATAAAGGGAATTATAATTAAATTTTGTATAAAAACCATTTTTATCCAAAATCATAAATAACGTATGATTAATTGGTACTAATTTATAGGCGTTGTACGGGTGCTAATCCTTCCCCACACATAATTGACTCCTGAACCCAATCTTATTTTCGTAGAACAAAACCATCTTTTTAATAAAGTTTTAAACCTATTTTATTGTTTTATTAGAAAGATAATCTTTTGTATGGCCAACACACCCTAAAAAAGATTGGTGGCGACTTCCCATGTTTTTCACAATTTTTAAATTCTTATGTCTAGCGATCAAGTCTCCGAACCAATACATTATGACAACAAAAAAATGAAATCTTGTAAAGAAAAGCAATGGCCAAAACTAATCTTGCATTAAAGAAAATTTAAAGAATAAAAAGATTAAAATAAAAAATTATGATTATCGAAAACTTGTAAATAGGAAAACAATTGAAAAAGAAATATTGAAAACTGAAAATGTCTTGAATTAAAAGAAAAGAATTTAAAGAAACAAAGTTTTTGTTATTGGCAAATCTGTCATTTAAGCCAATAATTAATCTAAACTAAAAACTAAAGAAAAGAAGTTAAAAAAAAAAAAGGATAAGAATGGGATGATGAAATGAAATGAATGGTTTCCTTATTTATAGTGGAGGGTTCAGTCATAGAGGGATAGGGATTACAAGAGTTTGCTTTTAATTCAAATGCTAACAGATAAAAGCTATCTTGATCTTCAAAATGCTTAATCAAATGGGGCTCTTAGTTTTGGATAAGTTTTGGCTGAATAGGAGTCTTAAGATTTAATCTTGGCAATTTGATCTTTGTAGCCTCCACCTTGATCCATTCTTGTAGGTAGGTTTAGATAACTCTTGGATTACAAGACAAGGGATTTGAATTTCATCCAAACTCTTTGAATTCAAATGGCAAGAGTCCTTTTTTTATCATTATTCTTCAAAAAGCAATCAAAAGACTTCTTATCCATCACAAACTTCTTTAGCCAAATGTATCTAATCTCTTTGTTGGGTGGAAATTGCATGAAGTCTTCTTGGATTGTATCTTAGCCAAATGGGAGATAAGAAATAGGAATCCTTATGCATTTAAATTTCTTTATGGTTAAGCAAAATAATCACTCTTGATCTCTAAATTATAAATCTTTCTTGGAATAGGGTGGCCAAATGTGATGAATTATAAGAGAGTCCTAGTGCATGCCGCATTCTCCAAATAAGCATTATCTCTTTACATTTTTGCTTTGGGTGTATACCATGGCAAAGGTGGATGTGTCCTTATGCATGTAAAACTCTTTTTTAGCCACATAAATGGATGGAATTAGGCCAATGTGGTTCGGCTATAGGTTTTCAAAATAAGGCTGAAAGTGCTTATTGTATGCGTACATGCTTGTATGCTTGCATGCATGGTTTGCATGAAAATTAAGTCCACAAGCTTGAAACCCTAAAAATCACAAAATAGGCATTAAGGCACCAAAAATCAACCAAAATTTAAATTTTTGCACCAATTTTAACATGTAAAAATACTATATTTTTAAGTGTTATTAACAAAGAATAAAAAAAAAAACAAAACAAAACACAAGAAAAGCCACAATTCTCCCTTCAAGGAGAAACCTCAATCATAGCCATAATAAACACATGAAAACAAAAAAACAAAAAGCAAACAAAAGCACAAAACAATTAAACAGAATGGGTGTTTCAATTTTCTAGGGAGTTGTTAGACTATGGAGAGTTTCTATAAGGGATGGGTCCTGGTTTGTAAGGAGATCAACAGTGACAACATGCCACCATCCGTGACAAAAACAATGACGACGTGAGAAAAATGACAACAACAGCAAAACTTTTAGGCAATCCGAAACCATGGTTTGGAAGGTTAGGGAGAGGGAAAGAACATACTTTGGTTTCGAAAGATTCAAACGACGGGAAGAAAGAATTTTGGCATCTTGAAGTTTTGGTTTAAAATTTTAGATATAGGCAACTTTAGAAGGTCTTGGAGAAAACTAAGGTTAGAATGGTGTTTAGGAGATCAAAAGAAAGAATATGTGAATATTGGAGACCCTTGGGACACCGACTGACACTGATGGCCAATGGTGATTGACAAAGCAATGCAAGCAAAGAGTAAAAAGCTATTGGTTTCCATAGGTTGAAAAGTTTGTTTCTCTAAAATGTTAGGGATTTTTTTTTTTAAGAGAAGGGAATGAAATGAAAATTAAAAAAAAAAACATAAACCTTGTAGCTTTAAAAAAAAAAAGAAGAAGAGACCAACGAGTCAATCTGACCCAACCTAAACCAATTCGGCTTGTGACCCAAGGGAGACTCAACCTACATGGGCTTATTTTGGGCTACTATGTGGAAGGCTTGTCGGGTAAAAAAAATTTTCCTTTTTTTTAAATCTTTAATTATGTTTGTATATTTTTATATGCACATTA
Source organism: Durio zibethinus (assembly GCF_002303985.1). The sequence continues at coordinate 15,428,624 of NW_019167871.1, read as the reverse complement.
CTTAATCATAGAGAAATGTATGCTTAAGAATTATGAATGTTTATGTTTATGTTATATTTTTATGTACATAGTTTTACTAATGGCATGTTTATTATTGTTGTTAAGAAAATAAAATATAAGATAGTGGTTTTTTTTTAAGAAAAAAATGAAAAATGATTTTGGAAACTATGCTTAGATGTTGGAGAAAATTTAAAATTGTGTTTTGAAAATTTAATTCTGCCTAGATTTGGGGGATTAAAGAATTAAAAAATTAATTTAAAAAATAAAGATCTGCTTTCAAGATACAAAAGTTCCTTCATTTTTAATTTTTTAAAGAAAATTATAATAAATAAATAAGATTAAATATGTACAAGATGAATCAAAACAGCTATTACTCTTTTTTAGTTCGCATTTGCATAATTTATTTTATCTCATAATGCATCAAAAATAATACTTTTAAAGAAAAAAGGGAAACTTGAAAAACTGAATTTACTTCAAAAGTCTATTAGATGTTGGGGATAATTGAGGAAATTTAGTTATCACTGATTCCCATTTTCTAAAAAAAAAAAAAAACAAAACAAATAGAAAAAACCTTAAAACCCAAAACTTGAAACCTAAAACCTTAACACCTTAAAACCCTAAAACCTCGAAACCTTAAAATCTTGAAATCCTAAAATCCTAAAACCCTAAAACCCTAAAACCTTAAAACCCTAAGTGAAGCCCTAAACCTTAGGAGAAACCCTAAAACCCTAGATAAAACTTTAAAACCCTAACCATGGAACCCTAAATTTGAACCAAACACTAAGCCCACCCAAAGCACCGAAGACCATCCTATAATCCTAAGACTTTGTATAAAAATCTCCTATGAAATAATTTGTTTCCAAATATCACCTAAAACATAGGGTATTCAGGAAATTTGATTTCGTTAAGTTTTTTTTCATATAATTCCTTAACCTAAAATAATAATAAGATTAGACAAAAATGGAAATAAAAGCAGGATCTTAAATATAAATAGTCTCACCTAAACTTTGTATAGAGGTTGGGGAGTCTAGGTGGTCTTTTTCTATTTAAAGACCCAATCCCAAAATTACATTTCAATGTCATGCATGAACCCATTCGCATTATATTGTTGTTTGCATTCATAGTACATGTTTATTTTTACTATTTGTTAATTATAGCATCATTGATTTTTTGCGTAAAATTTTGATGGAAAATCTTATTCAAAAATATAAATTTAAAAAAAAAAACTAAAATAACATTTTGAGAAAAATAATTCTTGATACTCTATCTAAATGTTGGAGAGTTATCTACAATTATCATCTGTAAAGAATATTATTTTCATTTTTAAGGAATGTCATGGTGAATCTTAGGCAAAAAGAGTTATCTTTAAAATTCTATCTAGATGTTGGAAAATTTTAAGATAATTCTTCAACCTAAAAATTTCATTAATATTCCTAAACAAAGACTTTTAATAAAATTGATCTTCCTTTTTTTTAAAAAAAAAAAGTGTTGATAAAGGGAAGTATTACTAAATTTCAAATTAAAATCATCTTTATCCAAAATTATAGATAGCACATGATTAATTGGTGCCAATTTTTATAGGCACTGTAGAGTGTTAATCCTTCTTAATGCATAACCAACTCTCAAAACCTAATCTTGTTTTTATAGAACAAAATTATCTTTTTGATAAATTTTAAACTCGTTTTACTATTTTATTAAAAAAAATAACTGTTTTAGATGACCAATCATACTTAACAAAAAAATTAGTGGTAACTCCCTGTTTTTTCTTGATTTTCAAAATTTTTACACTAACAATCTCCAAAACTGTTATGACATTGTAGACATTAAGGGCTCAAGTCAATTGTTAGTCATATTTATCTTAAGCCATACTTTCATAGTTTTTAATATTTATGTATTTATTCTTGTTTTTTGTGTTTACTAATCTATTTTTTTTTATTCTTTTTGTATCTTCTGTATAATATTTAAATGGATCATGTGAGATTTAGATCTATGAATAAAATGTAAAGGATTTATTTGTTCTTTCACACATACTACATAAACAAATGCATACATAAACTTTATAATCAAACTTTTGTCATTTTTAGAAAGAAGCAAATAGCTACATTCCCAAGAGATAACTTTTGTGTGAGCTAACGAAAGATTATCGCCTTATTTAAATATTTTTTATTTGAGCATATAATGGGTGAAAATTAAAATACATTTCTAATTTACAATGGATAATAATGTAAAAAGTATTAGGGGCAATTATTATACCTTCATTGGCAAGACAACTCTTTAACTGCCAAGATAGTACCCACCAAGCATATGACCATCAAGGCCTGACAATTGACCAAATACCCGCCTACTAAAGCAGTATCCACTCACATTATAAAAGATAAGTAAGAGTCACACGTATGGGATTTGGACTTCTTTCCTACTCCATTTTATTCTTAACCATTGCCTTACCCGTTTTCACCTACTGCAAACACTGGCTTAAGCGTTAGGCATACTCCGAAATCTCAACTCCGACGCTCCGAAATCTGCTCCCTTTTTGCAGGGCTCCTTCCTCCAAGTCACCTTTCAAGCGGCCTTCACGTCACCACCGCTAAAATCAGCTTTCACGATATTAGAAAATTCATATTTGAATATAAAGACCGTCTTTTTTTATTAGACAGAATAGATATTTACAAAATCTGGAATAAGAAACTCATTCCAAAATTAAAAATATCTCCTCAAACTAAAACTTTCAAGCATAAATAGCAGACTGATGTAGACAAAATTACAAGCAATTGGTGTACAACGACTATAACTAAATAATACAGAAACTACACGTCTCAATGATTGAAGCCACGAATTAATAAAACATGAAAAGAAACAAATAAGGAACCTGCCCACAAAACCCAGCACAAATATATTAAAGCACTACAATAACCGGAAAAAAAAAAAAAAAAAACTGCACCTATTTTAAGAATTGATTTCCCAGACTCTCAAAAGAACACCTAATTGAATCATATAACGGATTTTGACACTAAATCCAAAGGCTTCAAACTGCCTCGCATCTCCTCATATCGAAGTTTTCTTCTTATGATCCCAGAAAATTAGTAATACTAATTCATCTCGTGTTTCGAAAATTTACTTTGTGAAATACTGAATTTGTTAAAAGAAGTAACAACAAAAAATTATTATTTAATTTAATGAAATTATATTATTTACTGCTCAATTGAGTTTTTAGACTTCAAAAGCAAGTTTACTAAGGTGACAAATACTCCTTAGATACTTATAAAGAAATATATTCTTAGGCATATTTAAAAAAATAAAAAAAAAAACTAATTAAAAAGAGACGTTTCAATTTTTAATTCTGTTTCTAAAATTAAAAAATTTCACTAACAATATATCCAATACTAACTCTTACTTTACAGTAACACTTTAAAAATCACTTTTTTTTTTTTTTTTTCAAAAGATATCGTAACCCAAAAATATAAAAAAAAATTACAGATATTAGAATTTGAATATTAAATTAATTAGATGTTATTTTTTTAGATGGCCGTATTAATCAACAGATAATTATTGGCAAAAAACTGCCGGCTCAAAACAAAAACACATTACTTTAATCTAGCATAACATATAAGTAAAGGAAAAGAAAGGAAAATTTTTTAGAAGAAAGAAAAGAATATATATATATATATCATTATTTGGATAGCTTAAATTAACAAAAAAAATTTGAAAGAAATCATAATAACCATTATTTGGTTAAAAAGTGAAAAGGAAAGGAAAGGAAAGGAAAGGATTAATTATAACATTCTTTTCTAATTATAAGTTTCTTTTTATAAAATAATATATAATATAACTAAAATTTTTTTGGTAAAATATCAAACTAAAATGTACAATAATGTATAATATTTTAATTGTAAAAAGCTAAATATCTTTTAAAAACTTGTTATAAAATGTACAAATCAAAGATCCCAAGTCATTGCCCATAATGCATGTTTTTAAATTATTTTACAGATATACTATTTTACTAAACAAATGACAAGTCAAACAATATTGATCATGTAAATTAAAACACCAATTTGATTCATTTTAATTGGTATGTTAATTTTTTTTTTTTTTTTACGATTATGTATATATTGATTTATGTACTAAAACGATAACATAAAATTAAATCATTTTTTTTTTTGTTAGGAGTTTGCTTTATAACAAGGCAATATCTTTTTTTTTAAGCATATATTTTTAGATAATAAGTTTATGAAGGGTTGTTAGAAGATTTGGCAATAACTAGATTTAAAAATTAATAAAAATTTTATTTGGAATATGAAAAAAACAATAAGGGCATAATAGTTATTTCAAGTTTTAAAAATTTTATTTTCTCCCTTTTTAATTCCTTTTTCAATAATTTAAGGTAATTAAAAAATGAGTGAATGTGAGTGAAAGTAAAGGGATTAAGCACCTCTCCTGTTCCTTTATTTTATTTATATGAAATTCAAACAAAGAAAAGATAAGGAAAGGTTTCATCATTTCTTTTCTTTTCCCTTCTCTTATCCCAATCTAAACATAAGTTTAAGGTAACATTAACTTTATGTTATTCAAAACAATAAAAAATAAATAACTTTATGTTATCTAAACTACTGTTACCACTTTTTATTGTTATTGCAAAACTTCTTTTTTATAGTTTTACTAATTTTATTGGATAAATAGATTTAAAAAAAAGTTTTAACTTAGTCAATTCTGGTTTGATTTTGAAAAATCCGTATGACTTACTTGAACCAGAATTTAATTAATCATAAAAAATCAATAATCTAAACCCATCCAACTTCAAAATTGAAAATATCCTAAATCCAAATCAACCCAAAATTAGAATGGTCCAAGCCCAAAATTGCTCGAAATTGAAGTGACACAAAAATTAATTCAAAATAACCCAAGACTAAATTAAGTATAATTTTATTTAAAAACAATAATTTATCTGGCATGGTTTAAATTAAAATTAAAAATAATAATTTATATTTATATTAAATTAAATTAAACATAAAAAATTATTAAACGTGTCAAATGTAACAAACATATTTTTCATGTCTACTATGTGTATTCTATGGCATGGTTTAATTAAATGTATTTTCTATGTTTTATATGTATTAAATTTTATGTCAACACTGCTAAACACAAAATACATTTTTCTGAAACCCATATAATTTTTCCCATATTGTTTGAATACTATATTATCGTATCGTATTTAAATTTGTCAAATCTAATAAAATCATATTTTTTTTCATTTCCATAAAAATTATTTTTAATTTAAAACATACAAATTACAATATTTATATTTATTTTTAAAATTTTTTTATTTTTTATTTTTTAATAAAATTATAATAAAATATGATTCAAACTAGATCAAATAGTCTATTTAAATTTAATCAAATTTGATTCTAAAAATTCATAAATCAACAAAATGACTCAAATCTGAATTATCAAAACCCACATAACCTTAGTGTCAAATCCAAAATACCCAATTAAAATGATCCGAACTTAAATTGGCTCCAACCAAAAAATCATCTAAGCTTGAAATGGATTGAACTTAAAATAACTCAAATCCAAAACAACCTAAAACCGAAATGATCCAACCTAAAATTAATCTTTTTAAAAACCCAAAATAATCTAAATTGAACTGACTAGATCCAATTGAGGGGTCTAGTCTGTAGCTAATATAATTGAAAGCCAAGGATCTTCAAAATTGACAACTTATATATTTCTTGGGTTTTTAGGTAGAAGTAATGGTATTATATCTCCCTGGTTATCAAAGATGTCCTAGTAGGTTTCAAAATTGACCTCCCACCCAATGCATAAGCTTTTTAAAAAGTAAAAATAATACAATTGGAGCATCAGCTTTTGTTTGAAGATCATGCATCCACATCATCTATTTTTGAAAATTTTTTTAAAAAAAAAATTATCAAATACATTGATAATAAATTTTTTTTTTAATTTCATAAGTAAACATAATGATACATAATTTTTAGTGTATATTTAAAAAATTAAAAAAATTAAAAAATAAAATATGTATCATTTTATTAATTTTGTTTGTGGAGTTAAAAATTCTAATGACACTATATCAAATAATTTTTTTATGCGCAAACTTAATTCATTATGTAAAAAAAACCTTAACCCATTCATCTGGCTTTTAGACATGTAACGAGTGCCAAAAAAGGGGGGAAAAGTCTTTGTTAGTACTCTATCAAATTTGTAGACTTAAATGGTTGGGATGATTGCTTTCATGGCCATCCTTCTCTCGCAACTTTAAGTGCGAGTTGGTAAGAGGGGACACTTACACAAATATTTGAAAGGTGATGAAAGTAAAGCAAGAACTTCCGACCGACCAAAATTCACCTAATGAAGAAAACAGGAAGAGAGAAGAATAATGGAATATCAAGATTGTTCCATGATCTTTGAGTAGGAGGCTTTTCTGTTCCTTTCCTTTCTAAACTCTTTAAATGCTGTTGAGCCATATTGTTCCTTATTTGATTTCATCAATACCATTATCAACAAAGGCAAATATATTGCCACCCACAGCAGAGATTTTTTTTTTTTTTTTTTGTGATTGTCATAATGTGTGTCTTCAAAAACTCAATCACTAAACACAAAATTATGAAGTCATTATTGATCTTTTTTTTAATTAGGTGTGATTAGCTACTTATTTAAATTTATTTTTTTTAAGATGTCCTAAACTAAACTAAAGGTTTCTACAAATAATAGATTCTAGTATTTTTAAATAAAATTAGGTTCTAAAGTCGATTACGTATAGAAAATATTTTAACACTTACACAACTCCTATAAATTGGTATCAATCAATAATATATATGTATATATGTTAGAAATCAAAATCTAAAGGAAATTTGAAGGAAATGGAAAATGAAAATTGAAAGAGAGAAAGCAAAGGAAGTAGTGGAAATAAATGATCAAATAGGGGAAAAGAAGGCAACAAATTCAATTTATAGTTGTTCTTGGTCCTTCGCTTAGACATACATCCACTACATACCTTGACAGTCCTTGTGACACTAAAAACCAACGAAATTAATAGCTTTCACCAAGTCTTTAGGGGAAGAGTTTTCCCGAGCTTAAACCCCCCAAATTACAAAGCCAAGGAGTGTTTTCTACACTCAAAGCTCACAAGATTACTGAAAAAAGAATGTATAAAAATAATCATTGATACTTATCTGAGTTCCTTTCCAACACAATTGATCACATACTTATAGACCTGATAACAATGAACTAGAGAAGAGAACTAAATACCTTCAACCCAAATCTCTTATATCTGATCCTCTTTGGTTACTATTCAAGTCTCTTTTTTGTCCTAAAGGTGAGAAACGGCTGACCAGATTGGTTTGAATTAAGCTGTTTTCGAATTTGGATCATTAGATTATCTTTATTTTATTTAGATCATTTCAAATTTAGATCGATTCTAATTCAGATATTTTTAGATATATATATATATATAATTTCGGATTTATACTTTTTTTGGATTCCGATTAATTCATATATGAATTATTTCGGATTCGTTTCAGGTTCAAGTTGAGTGCACTTAGACAAATCCAATTAATTTTGAACTTTTATAAGTTATAGCCATTTTTCTAATTTTCAATGTAATAATTAGTTTTACTATTTATATAATTAAATAAAATATGACAAAAATATTTTATTAAAAATTTAAAAATAAACAAATATTTATATAAATATTCATTATGTAATAATTTTATATTTTAATATTATTCATTACTTTGCTCAAAAAAAAGTATTATCCATTACTTTTTTAGTCCATCTTGTAAATTCAAACAGCTAAATAAATATATAACCCTAATATAAAAATAAAAGTCTAAACCGTTAGGCTACATTAAAAATCATTTCAAAGAAATAAACCCACTAAATATTTATATATTTTTATAGTCTTAACTCAATAATCCATTGGATTATTGGGCACTTAACCTTAGCCATTTAGTCCAAGAAATTTTCGTTTTCATTTTTTATTTTATTTTATTTGTTTTTTAGTTATGATATTATGATTATTTAACAATTATTTTAAATTTTCAAGAATTTTTCTTACATTTTTTTTTTTTTTGAATACTAGCGTAATTACATTAGATCTAATATACACTATTTGAGTAAAAGTTCAATTAGAATGTTGCATAGTAAACATTAAAAAATTATCAATCAATTGGTTTAATTTGAATAACCAATACTTAGAAATTTTGAAAAACCATGATATGTAAGAATTAATTGATATAGTAGGTTTAATTTAATATTTGATCATTTTGAAATTAACATTAAATTATGAATATTCATCAATTAGCAATAATCTAACTATAATGCTTAATAGGAGACATTATTAAAAAAGTATCAATTATCATTTACAAAAAATATTTGATATGAATAATTGATCAATTAATCAGTTCAACCATACATCTATTTTGTTTTTAGTTTGTATATGAATTATTATACTCATATTACCACGTTAAATATAATCATATGCAATAATTGATCAAATGTTCCATTAAAATGTTGAATTACAAAAAATCATATGGTCTAATTGACTTTAACATAATAATATTGGATATATTCATATATATCACTTAACCAAATTTCAGAAAATTAAATAGTAAACAGTATTAAAAGAGTACTGATACCCTAAATATAATAACATTGGATATATAACAATTGACCAAATATCTAATTAGAATGTTAAATAGTAAATACTATTAAATTAATTAATATAGTGCTAATACCCTAAACTCAAACAAGTTTAGTTACTTGAACATAATTAATCTTAATATGAATCATATAAACTATATAATATAAAATTTATATATTTTACAATAAATGTCAAGCCTTTTTTTCATAAATTCTAAACATAAAATACAATAGACTTTTGGTTGTCTAATACTTTTATGTATTCTTGACTTTTGATTTTCTCTATTCATGTTCTTTAAAACCATTATTTATTATAATTTATTGAAACATTTGATTTTCTAACATTTTTGTTTTTTAACTTTTGATTTTCTTATGACTTATAATTTTTCATCTCATTTTTTAATGATAAGATAAAGGTGGTTATATAAGTATATTTCATATTTGCATTACATTTTCTTTTCTCAAATCCCAATATGAGGTTTTTTTTATTGCATTTTTATTTTTTAATCATGATCTATGATTTTTTTTATTTGGTACTTTAAGTTTTTTAGCTATTGGTGTATTTTTTAGTATTTGCATTTTTATTATTTTTTATTTTTTGTCATGATTATTATTTTTTGACTTCAAATTTGCCTTTTAGTCAATTGGAATATGTCAAAATTACTAAATTGACTTTTGAAAGATAATTATATGGTTAAATTTTGTGTTTGTAGAATGTGAGATGTTTATAATTATAAGAGCAAAAAAAGTCTTAGCACAGAAATGATATTGGTTGGTAAAAGGTACATAAATAAATTTATTTTTGTAATAGTTTTTTGTTATTTTCATTTTTTATTTATTTTATCATTTTTGTACTTCATAGAGATATTATATTCATTATATTTTAGAGTCGTAATGTATATCGATTAAAGAATAAGATTTATGAAGAGATTTATATTATATCAAAAAATTTTCTATTGTAAAAAATAAATATTATTATTAGGTATTATTGCTAATGATATAATTCTTTTTCATAATATTATCATCATCAAAGAGATGCTTGATGAAGGTGTAAATATTTAGTGATATTTTATTTTTGTTTGTAGCTTATGATTATTTTGATAAATGTTCACCTAAATTTTTAATAGTTTCACTTTTTGATAATTTAGTATAGACTTTGAGTTTTTTTTTTTTTGTTTTTTTTTTTTAAGTTTTTATTTTATTTTTATTTTTTTATTTGATATTATTGGTGTTATTGTTCGCATAGATTTGTCTCATTATCAAACTATTGGTGGCGAGTTTGTAAATTTTACGGTGTTTTACATTTAAGATTTAAGATATTCTTTTTTTAATATTTACTATATTGGTAATACTATAAGAGCGACAACTTGTTTTAGAAAATAATTTATTATTACTATTGGAAGTAAATGTCATTTTAATCATTTCTTTTTTTGTTCTTTAGTTGAAAGTCTATAAATTATAAGTCTTTGTGAGACAAGTTTGTTTCTGAATTTGCAAAAAAGCATTTAGTTTTGGAAATGAACCTTAAATTATTATACTTATTTCTTTTATCACTAAGAGTTTTAAGATTAGTCAATGTATAAAAATTGTAACATAAATTTAAGTTGTTATAGTTACTTCTTTGATATCTAATATTTATCATTTTTCTGATATTCTCACTATTTTGTAGGTTCCTAAGATTTTTTTATTGTGATTATGATTTGATTTATTTAAAAATATTATAAATTTTGAATTAATGATTTCTTTGTCGATTTTATTTTAATCTTTCTTAAACTCATGATAATATTTGAGTTAAATTGTGTTTTTTTTATGACAAATCTATTTATAGACTAAATATTTATATTTAATATTTTTAATCTAAAAATTAAATGTATAACTTTATTTTTCTTCTATTAAAATCCATATCTTAATCTCTTAAATTTTTAATCCTTTTATTTTTTTTCAATCTTCAATTTAAATATTTTATTATTTTAATCTCTTTTTTATTGTTTTATCTTTCTACATAACTTAGTTATCAATAATCCAAAGCTTTCCATGGATGAAAGGTAAAAAAATGTTAAAATTTTTTTATTTATTTTTATGTTCTTTATAAAATTCATGTTTTATTTTATTTTATATTTTAAATTTTTAGAGTGATTTTTAGGGTTTGACCTTTTTATGAATGAAATGGTGAGAAAGGCTAAAGATATTAATTTATTTTTTTGTTCCTAAAGAAATTTAGTATTTATTATTTTATTTTGATTTTGTAGAGTAAATTTTAGGGTTTTAATTTAAATAATCATGCTTATAGCTTTTATATAAAGATATCTTCTTAATAGGACTATCAACAATCTGTTCAATTCTATGGATATAAAATTTATTTTCATTGTTTCTTATAAAATTTATGTTTTAATTTCTTTAATTTTATTTATTTTAATCATTTAAGAACTTTTTATTCTTAAAGTTTAAGGAATAATTTTAATTCTTTAATATTTTATTATTACTTTTTTTCTAAAAAACTATTAATAACATGTTCCTTTTCTATGGATGAATTTGTAAAAAGGGTTAAAAGGTTTTTATATTATTTCTTAGTTTCTTATAAAATCCATGTTGTATTATTTTATATTATTTTTTATGTTTTTATATTCAATGATTTTCCATATGAATTATATTAGGTAAGTAAATTTATACATGGAAACAAAAAAGTATAGCTTTGCTTACATGTTATTTTATAAGTTTCATGTTAAAACTACTGTTTTATATTATGTTAGTTCGTCTTTTTATTTTTCACATTATAGTTGTTATTTTATTTTTTGTTATTTTCTTGTGTTAATTGTTAGATTTCAAGTAATTTTAATGTAACCAAACAAAAGTTTATCAAAATTAAAATTTTTTAATTTTCATACACAATAATTTTTATTTTTTGTAGTAATCATAAAAAATAAAATTTGCTTTTATTTCCAAAATTCTATCATTATTGTTATCAAGTTATAAATTAACGTTTGTGGTGTTTGAGGTGTGTTCAATTTATCATTGGTTATACCTTCAATTTACTATAATTATTATTTTTTGGCTTATTGAATTCATTAATTTGTTATTTACGTTTGTTATTGATGGTTTAAGTAGTGCTTCACGTAAAAGATATTAGTTTAATATATTTTCTTAATTATTACTTAATAATTTCATTAGAAAAAAATCATGCATATATCTTACCAAGTCATTTAAAAAAAAATAAAAAGAGGCATGTTGTTGACAACATTATATTATATTGTATATCGTAAACAAATAATAATTTTTTAATTATATTTTATCAAATTTCATGTAGATATGAAAAAGCAAAAAAATATCCACTTATTATAATCTTAATAAAGTTTTTCATTTAATCATTTATTTGAAACAAAAAATGATTTATTTTCAAAAGAATGCAAATATCTTTTAATTTCATATTGCAAACTTTTATAATGCTAAAACGAAAACTTTCATTCTCTTTATAATCTACTATTAGCACTTTGTATTTAAAAAATTAAAGTAAATAATTAATATCAATTCATATAAAATATTAAAAAAAAATAAAAGTTTAAACAATATATATTATTCACACCAATAACTCATGTTTTTTGTAATTGATTTTATTATCTTTTTAATTACAAAAAAGAAAATAAAACTAAGTACAAGTAATTTCGTATTAGTGGTAAATGACGTAAAACTCTACAAAATATTTTATATTTAAGTAATGAGTTATAATTAAAATAATTTCTCCTTTTACACGATTAATGTAGACAATTATTAGAAAATAAATCTTTTATGAAAGTAAACAATAATATATGATTATTTAATATTTACTCATCATTTTATTAAATTTTACTAAACTTCTATTTTTTTTCATATAATAACATTAACATATTAATAGAAATAAATAAATATTGGAGTTGAAAGGACATTTTAATAAATATTTCTAAAAGTTTTCATTAGAAAATTTTCCATTATACATTCAAATTATATTTACATGGATGTTTGATCAGAATTAGGTGAATTTGAATAATAAGATTTTTTTTTTTTAATTTTTACGATTTTAATTAAAGTATGATTGATTACTAAAATATCTTTTTTTAATTTTTCTACTTTTTTGAAATAAAATAGTAAAACTTAATTTTTTTCAATAAATATCATATTATATTGTGTAGTGTTTGGTTACATAAAACTTCAAATGAAGCCTAAATCTCTTAATATTATTACATAAAATTAAAACATTTAAGTTATTATTTTTTAAACTTTTGGTTGCCTTACATTTATATAAGTTCTTGATTTTTTTTATTTTTATTTTTTTGCAATTATACTCTTTCAAATTGTTTTTGTTAAAATTTTTGTAAACTTTTAATTTTTTTTCCAGACTTATGATTTTCATTATTTTTTAGGACTATATAAGTGACCTTTCATTTACTATTGGGTAAATATTTTTAAATTGTAATTCTTTTCCTTTCTTGAATCTACTTGTTTGTTAGATATATTAATTTGTTATTTACATTTTTATTGATGGTTTGAGTAGTGATGTCAGAGATACAAGTAATTTAGTTTTTAATCACTTTTATTTACTAGATATTTTGGTTTTATATAAAAATTAAATATTAGTTTAATTTAGAATTTTTAAAATTTTTACTTAATCATATTATAAAAACATGTTAAGTGTAACTTATCAAGCTATTTATAGTAAAATGTATATCATATAAAATAATAATTTTTAATTGTATTTGTCTCAGTCCATGTAGATTTCAAAATGAGCGAAAGGATCCATTTATTATAATCTTTAGTACAAATTTTCATCAATTTGATACAAAAGAAATTTATTTATTTTGAAAAAGATGCAAAAATTTTTCAATTTCGTATTGAAAACATTTTATAATGTTAAAAGAAAAAACTTCATTATCTTAATAATTTATGGCTAATATTATTTAAATTTTTAAAAAATTTAAAGTAAATAATTTATATAGATTCAAATAAATATATTAAAAATGAAAACTTAAGATATAAGTGATACTCATGCAAATAAATCATGATTTTTTTATAGTTTATTTTTTGCATCATTTTAATTAAAAAAGTGGAGTATTGAATAGCTTTGAATTGGTTACAAATAATCTAACACAAAAAAAATAGTATATCTTTTTATTTGCTTTAAGAACTCTACAAAATAAATTATATTTAAACAACAAATTATAATAATGAAAATACATTCTCCTTTTAGTATATTTATGTAATGAATTATTAAAAAATAAATATTTTGTGGAAGTTAAGGAAATAATAATTATAATAGTTTATGATTCTTTAATATTTTACTCATTAATATTACAATGACTTTTATTAAACTTCTAATTTTTTCATATAAAAACATTACAACATTAATGAAAATGAATAAATAAAATCATATATTTCAATATTTATAATATATTAATAACCACTCAAAATTTTTCATTGTTGATGGTAACTAAAATTAGTTTATTTAAATTTAAAATATGATGAAACTGAATAGAAACTCTCATTACACTTTTTAGGTTTAATGCATCAATTGAAAAAATTATAATGAACTACATAAACAATAAATTTTATATCTTATTACTTATAATATAGTCAATTTATCCAAAATCACATATGTGATTTGTTTGTCATATTAAACCTTTAATTGTTATTTTTTTAAAGATAATGGAAAATAAAATTGTTAAAAAGATAATATTTTAAAAATTTAAAACTAATTATTCTCAAATCATATTTTTAAAAAATTTCATGAAATCATTACATAATTTAATTTAATTGTCTTCAGTAATTTGAGGATCTAAAAAAGAAAAATATGATGCATTCTTATGTTTTTTATAAGTATGAGTATCTAATTATTCATATTATCAACAACCTTATATTCTTTATAAATTTATAGTTATAAATTAAATTATTAGTAATCTAAAATAAGAAAAAAGTTTTCATTATGAATACCACATTATTATATTCCTTATAATAATTATAATAATCAACAATTATCTTTTCATATGATTAATCAATAATTGTTATATAACAAAAATAACTAACTCAAGTCTCAAGAGAATGTTTACCTTAACATTTAGAAATTTTAAAAGACTCAAAGTATATTAAAAGAGCTAGCTTGATGGGATGGGAGATAGTTGAGGTTCTTTTTGTAGTTTAACACATGATAAGCTTCATAAATATTGAAGAAATCTAATACATGAAATTGAAACATAGATATAAAGACATGATGAGTAACATTGTTTATTTATTAATAACTTTAGTCATAAATTTTTTGTTGACTTTCAATTTTACAATATCTATTTCACAAAAAACTTTTAAAAAAATTTAAAAAGAGATGAATGTTGAAGATTAAATAACATAATAAATAAATGAATAAATTTAGTATGTACTTCATTTAATATGATGATTCATTATAATAAAATTGTCATTTTTGTTTCATATCTATTGGTTAAAATATTAGTTTTAAATGATGATTTATATATAATAATGAAATTATCATTTTCATTTTAAAATTTTACTTTTCAAAAGAACACATACACAAAAAAGAAAGTGAAAATCTATTTAAGTTAAAGATATGTAAATTTACCCTTCTCTTGGACTTAACAGGTACATGTACATATCATCGTTATTAAGATATTTAATTTAAGGACTTCCAAAAGTACGAGAATATGTGTTTGTACTTGATAAATCATTAAGGATTTACTAAAAATTAATAAATCTTATTCTACTATTAAAACCATAGTAATTACTGTGCATGAGATTTGAAAGATAATTTCATTATAATAGAAATTTCATACAAATTTGCACTTCTAGGTACATACATACAAAAAAAAAAAAGTATTAGGTGTTTAATGTCAAATTAATAAAACTTATTGCTATTTAAATGCATTTATTTATTTAGTTAGATTTCTTTCTCAAAAGAATTTTGTCAAAACAACAGCTTCATTTAGTTAATGGAATGATTCCTTTAATTTATTTATTTTTTTATCTCCGATCCCTTAAAATATGAGTTTTTAATTATATCATATGTTTTAAAGAGTACAAATATAAACAAAAATAAAGTAGAAAATATATATTATTTACTTGATTTAATATATTAAGAAACAAATATGTTGTTTTATCTTTTTTTAGTATAAATTAATTTAAATAAAAAAAATCATAATAAGAAAAGTCATTATATTAATTTCAATGTTTATAAGTATTAATTATTTTTTTAATAAATTAACACAAAAAATGGAATACGAAAAATTAGCATACTTATCTTTATATAATTAGATTCTGAACAATAAATATACTCATTAATGATGTATATATATTATATGTTAAGTTGTTAATTCTATACTTATATCAAATAAAAGGTAAAATATGAAAGGTTAAAATACTAAATTTTTATGTTTTACATTTTAGTAATTAATGATTTAAAAAAGATAACAAATATATAAATCAACTTTTCAAACTTTTATATTTTTCTACTACCAAAGCAAATTAAAATGATAGGAAAACAAAATTTTATAAAATATTATTATATTGATTTCAATCTTTCATAATCAATTTATTTATAAAAAAAAAAACCTTTTATATTCTACTAACAATTGAATTTAAGAAAAATGATAAATATATGAAAAGTCATAAAAATATTATATTAATTTTAATAAAGGGATCATATTACACAAGTATAAAATTAATTTCTTTTACACCATTCTATAACTTTATATATGATAAATATTTTTATAAAATAATTGTTAGATTTAATAGCCTACTTATACCTATCATTCAGTATTACTATCATTCTGATCGAGAATAATATTATTTTCAATATATACTAATGATTAAAATTTTATTATTATCACACAAATAATTATATATTTTAATTTTTCTTGAAATTTGGTATCATGCTTTAGTTGAATAGAGCATAAAATTCAATGGTTGAATTAACAATTATAAATCATATAAAAAGATATGTGGTGGTGTAAAATTAATTTAGTTTTGCACATGTCTAAGTAAAATCTCTTCATTTCGGGTTTTCATATTTTTATTATTTCTAGAATGTTTGGTTTACAGAATGGAATAGAGGGATAATGAAATTGGTATTTTATGGGAATAGAAAATAGGAGGAATAGAATAAAATATTTAT